>OW388295.1:45619661-46056609 GCA_936450465.1 Gibbula magus
AATGATTGACTCGCGTGTACACCAATTCCACCACCAACTCCTCACAGTGCAGTAAACAAACGTGTAGCGAAAGAACCGACGACAATCCGACGGAGCCTATAGACAATCGACAGTCATATTAATAAAAGATCTACAGTGAGCAACCATCAAAGACACGAATGTTTCCACGTTGCCGTAGGACCAACTTGAAGGACTGTCATATTCTCCCAAACCTCGACGCATGTCACCTGTCACAGTGTCGGAGCACCGGAACTGTAGAGATACGTGACTCGAGAGGTGAGTGGGACGCTTTCACATTTTGTTATTTGATCGTAATTTGTGGATAATCAAATATATTGAGGTTTTGAAATGTGCACTCAAGCCTCAGGTTTGCAGGAACACGTAAATAGTTTCAAATATAATTTCTTCTGGCCCAAATTCCATTGAACTGAACAACGTCGCCTCATGCGGCTGGCAGTGTTTACTTTCTCTGCCCTAATTTCATTATTAATTAGTATCCGATTAAACATTGCATTTTTTGAAGCAGTAAACAGTCAGGATTAAATTGATATATTGTTTCTGCCGTCACCCAAAACTTGGACTTAAAGTTATTTAGAGACAAGCTACAGCTTTCGACCCATCCCCTAACGTAAAACGTCATTTTGCAGCCGCTTAATGGCGGACGACGCTAGCGCCACCACAAAGGGGAGTAACTGAGAGCGTCGTAACGCACTGCTCCGTGGAGGGGTCTATATGGCCTGTAAGTCTCGTTTACGTTCATTTCCGGTGCCACGCTTCCGGTGACACCCTTGAACTGGTTACAGGAATCGGTTGCGCAACGCAATTACACAGCCGTCAGGCCTTGACGTGTGGACGTTACCCAGTCGAGTTTATTGCGGGAAATTCGTCCCATAAGCTGAACGATAAAACATCGTTATATTAAGTGTATTGAATAATGATACGACTGTTTATTAGAATTAAATTCCGATCCAAGTCGAAAGCAAGGCAATTAGGGTATAATACCAACTAATACATATATAACTTTTGACAGAATATGAATATAACAAATATCATTCTAACCCTGTCACCATGCCAAATGATGTTATTATTAATCTTGTTTTGTTGACAATATGTTATAATTGTATATTAGAACGTGTACCAAACATACTTCAAGATTTTATTAGCATTATTTCGTAAAAACATTATTTAAAAAAACGTTTTATGTTGTCAATAAATCAGAACCATTGATACCATATTTAAACAACTACATGTATATGCCTGTGTGTATTGTGATTTTTAAATTTGTTTAGTTGTATGTTGGTGTCTGATAGTTGTATTTTGATTTTATAAATAATGTTTATAAATTTAGGTTTATAAATTGTAGAATTATAATATTCTTTCATAAAATGGACTCACCCATCATTCTAATTTAAGTGTTCGCAGTTTAGAGAATTTATTTTATTTCAGTAACTGTAATACTAGTACAATTATACTAGCTTTACAAATAAGCATGATGCAAGCTCGATTGGATAGTTACTTTTATGTGATAAACTTGCAATTTTCTTTTGATTTAGGCCTTAATTTAATATGATTGGAAAAGTTTATTTTTACAGATTTGTAGAAGAATAAGAAATATATTTCAGCATGTATAATAAGCCTTTCTGATGCCATATATGTCAGTTTACCGTTGGTCGTAAAATATTTAATTTGCATCACATCGATTTTTCTATATAAAGAGTCAACATGTTCCAATTGGAAACGTGCATTACCATACTTATCTGTTGCCAGTTTTATTAATTTCAAACAAACATCCATTCTCAAATTCTGTAAATTTATTTTGAGTATTAAAATACTCGAAATACTCATTTCTCTTCAGTCAGCGTATTTTCAAGTGGTACAAAGCAACCAGCACGTATTATAAATTTTAGTGAAAACTGTACTAAAATAATAGAATAAAAGCAGGTACCTTCAAGCGCTGTAATACATAAAATATAACTAAAGATAAATTGGCAAAATAAAATTTAATATTTTCCATTCCTTTTCAAGGTCTAATACATTATTTTATTTTATAATTAATTGATTTGTTTACGAATAAACGTGTGCACACTGCATGGACGACAAAATGATCCAACGGGTAAAATTTAACCTTCATAATGATTTCGATACTCAGTGTCAATGTAAATAGCATCTCGCTGTCACTACAACCCTGTTTATATGATTCCAAAGTGAATTTGGACCGGTTACAGACCCATTCAGTCACTCATTTAACACGGTGAACGCCATTGAGAAACGTGTGTTTGTCACCAGAAGTGGGTAAATCTCGCCTCTCCAACGAGAGTTACTTACGGGCCCTATACATATTCATAAATATACAAATAAAACTAATTTACGCCTTGTAGACGTTTGAATCTTTAGTAATTGTTAGTTTCAGGTCCCAATTTTCACTCTCTCTGCTAAATTTTATTTGCCAGTCATTCTGTTAATTGAAAGAAAAAAATAATTTTGTAGATTTGTTTAATCTTATTGTATTATGACCGTGAATAAAATCACTGTTTCATATTTGGAATGCAGTAAATTCCTGTAATGTTATTTAAACCATTTTTCATGATTTCATTACTTGTCATTTGGCCTACTTCAACAACAAAAATAGATTATCTACCCCATTTCATATGATACTAAAGTGTACTATCGTTATTATGTTACATTTTTTAGAATTCATCAACTTGAATGTATTTCAGATAGGTTTACATATTGCTAATAGTTGTCCACTGATAACTATACATAAATTTTATAAAATGTGATCAACAAATATTTTATGCTCCTGAATAGACTGTACACCAAGGATGAATAGAATGGAGTGAGAGAAAAAATTAGTATATAAATGAACACATAATGTGATTAAAATTGAAATGTCCATGTCCATGTAAGTTTTCCTGTTATCTTATGCTTGAATCATTTTTTAAAAGAAAATAGCCATTAGTTTATTTACACATACTAACTGTAACCTGATTATTGAAGGCAGGCGATTATTTATTTAAAAAAGGGCTTAGACTCAGCAATTATTCAAGGCAGGTGATTATTCAAGGATTAACGGTACCTTGAATGTTTGCTTTTAATTAATTTAATTCATACACAATTCCCTCTTCCTAGGCCCTTTGTGTCACACATAATTACTTCTGTTTGTGTTATATTTTGTCAATGACAAATACCAAATTATTATGTTTAGAATAATAAACAGTTCTGAACCATAATTTTGTTGATTGATTAAAATATGAGAAATATGTGTAGTACCAATGGAAAAAAGAGAAAGATTTTAAATAGTGATTGAATGTCAAATTAAATAATAGTCAAATTCAATTTCATTTCTTTTTTTTTTAAAAAGATTTTATCCATTAATAATGCCATGCTGGTTGTTTTTATTTCAGTGTGAAACTGACTACTGCAGATGAGTCTGTGAAAGCAGAAAATTCCAACTGCTTTTCAAAACTTGTGTGTCCATGCAGAATGAGAAAAGAATTAGATATCTGCAACAAACCCATCATTGTGTAAGTATTTATTTTTCTGTAATTATTAGTAGGTATGTAGAACCAAAAACTGGAGTAAACAGGTGATAAATTTTACTGATAATTTGAAATATACCATATTTCCTCTTATAAGTGCCGGGTCTCAAATAAGCGCCGGGCCTCTAATAAGCGCCGGGGGTCAAGGGTAGTTGAGAAAATAGGCGCCGGGCCTCCAATAAGCGCCGGGTCTAAACCATTAGATTAATGCTTGCTTAGTAAACTTCAATAATCTATTAACATAATAAGCGCCGGGTCTCTAATGAGCGCCTGGGGGTCAAGGAGTGCTGGAAAAATAAGCGCCCGGACGCTTATTAGAGGAAATACTGTATAGCAATTAGGTTGGGCCTGTGGTTTTAATTTTCACTAACCCAAAATAAAAAAAACACTAGCCCCAGTGCATCATTTAGTATTAAAATTTTAAATTACCAACATAAACCTTTATGAGATATTTATTAAATCATAATAATGATTCACTCTTTCAGATTCAGAGAAATAAATTTGACACTAGTTCTTTGGTCTGAGACTAATATTGTAACCTTGGGCTAACATAAGTTGAGTATTGGTAGCCCTGTGAGCTTGTAAAACTCCTGGATCACTGTGGAGTATTCATACTATGAGTTTTCAATCTTAAAAATAATAAATAAAGCAATTAATACCAGATGAGCTAAAGAGTTCTACTTTCACTAGCTAAGCACTAATAATTATGTGTCCAATATGAACAATATTAAACAATATTAGATGGCTGTCATCCTGTTCAGTTATACATTCATAATCATTGAATAATACAGATGTGAAATTTTATATTTTTAATACAATATATGTAACTATTTCAGCGATTCAGCCAACAATGTTGGAGATTATCACATTCTCCGAAAACGTAGTGGACGTAACACCTATTCGACATTAAGGAAACCACTATTGAAAGTGAAGGCCTTGTATATGTATAAATGTACCATATTTTGTTATTTCCTTACTTTCCACCTGATGAAGGAGTGAGTATGTAGTCCGAAACGTCGTGTATTTTCATATTAAAGAAGTTGTTATCCAGAAAATCTTCATGTTCTTAGTATTATGGTAAAATAGCGTAAAATTATATTTTATGCCAAAGCTCAATGTGGTAAGGAGACATTACGAGATGAAGCTTATCACAAGGTAAATAAACCTACGACACATAGCCATCACTTGTTTATGCCCCCGAATCGGAGATTCCGGGGGTATATTGTTTTTCACCTGTCCGTCTGTCCGCTGTCCGTCTGTCAGTGTGTTTGTCCACAAAAAATTAACCATGGACATAACTTTAGATTGCTCAGAGCTAGGGCTTTCATACTTGGCATGTGTATACCTTGTGATAAGACCTTTCAGATGAGGTCATCATATTTGACCTTGTGACCTTGACCTTGCCGCAATTGACATTTTCAGAAAACTTTAACCTTGGCCATAACTTAGATTGCTCAGAGCTAGGGCTTTCATACTTGGCATGTGCATACCTTGTTATGAGACCTTTCAGATGAGGTCATCATATTTGACCTTGTGACCTTAAACTTGCCGCAATGAACATTTTCAAAAAACTTTAATCTTGGCCATAACTTTTGATTGTTAAGAGTTACGGCTTTCATACTTGGCATGTATATACCTTGTGATGAGACCTTCAGATGAGGTCATCATATTTGACCTTGTGACCTTGACCTTGACCTTGCCGCAGTGGACATATTCAGTAAACTTTAACCATGGCCATAACTTTAGATTGCTCAGAGCTAGGGCTTTCATACTTGGCATGTGCATACCTTATATTGTTTTTCACCTGTCCGTCTGTCCATCTGTCCGTGTGTTTGTCCACAAAAACTTTAACCTTGGACATAACTTTGGATTGCTCAGAGCTAGGGCTTTCATACTTGGCATGTGTATACCTTGTGATGAGACCTTTCAGATGAGGTCATCATATTTGACCTTGTGACCTTGACCTTGCCGCAATTGACATTTTCAGAAAACTTTAACCTTTGCCACAACTTTAGATTGCTCAGAGCTAGGGCTTTCTTACTTGGCATCTGCATACCTTAAGATGAGACCTTTCAGATGAGGTCATCATATTTTACCTTGTGACCTTGACCTTGACCTTGCCGCAGTGGACATCTTCAGAAAACTTTAATCTTGGCCATATCTTTGGATTGCTCAGAGCAACGGCTTTCATACTTGGCATGTGCATACCTTGTGATAAGACCTTTCAGATGAGGTCATCATATTTGACCTTGTGACCTTGACCGTGTCGCAGTGGACAATATTCAGAAAACTTTAACCTTGGCCATTACTTTGGTATATCAGGGGGCACCCGTGTTTAACAAACACATCTTGTTCTACTTTGGGGTTGTTTGGCCACATCATTCGTATATGTCAAATATTGTTCAAGTTTCCCAGTCTGATTGAAATCGACCGTTTTCCGAAGAATAAAAGTTGCTAAATAGAGCTTCTACCGGGATGCGAACTCGCATTGTTTAGAGGTTTCTTCGCAAAACCGTCTGACAATGGCCCGTAGGCACATGTTCTGAGCGTCCAACAAAAACTTTTGGAACCAATAGCTAGGAGCATGTAACTCCAAACAGCCATACTTTCGTCGGTTTCCGTAACAGGAGGAACGAGAAATGATTCCGAATGCTTTCAAAACTATGATGTGAAATGTCAGCTATTTGACTGGATTTTGTCTCAACCAAACTGGTACAGAACGCGCGCCTATACGGAGTGTTCTCAGACCTTGTGGAGAGGAATCTACAGAACCTATTCGTATCCCGGGCATTATGCATTATATTGCAAATTTTATTCCTCGGAACAAGGGCGATTTCAATCAGACTCGATAATTTTAAATCAATCGTGGTTAATCAAGTACCCTACATGTATATCTGATGTTCGCTTTAGAAACAATGAATTCATGGAGTTAAATAATTATGCTCAAAACTCTTAAGTCTATACGATCCTGCCAGGGTGTTATTTCACAAACCAATCTTGACAAAGGTCAATCCTTTAGCATTGGCTTAAAATTGTCTTAGAGCTAAGTTTAGTTAGTAGAAAGGCACCCAGATGTCAAAGGATAAAATAAAAATGCAAACAATCTCACCGTGAACAGCATCTTCCCTCTTCCAATGGTGTCTCGTATGTTAGGAGGGAACCAACTGATGAATGTGCCTACGTCAGAAAATAGCCAGAAAATTTATAGCCAGAAAATCGCCAGATATGATTCATCACTTCCCGGGGTAGGAGGATACACTCGATCGAACCAATCAGAAGTCGTAAAATTATAACCGGATCGTGACGTCATGGCGTCGGTACGTGTGTAGAGATGCTTTGAATAACAATACATTTCCGTTTGAAATTTAAGAATAGAATTGAGTACCGACGTGTTGTTGCATTTGAAATAGACTATCATAAAACATGTTCAAGGTGAATATCTTCCTGCAATAATAAAACTAGTAGGTTAATTATCAAGCAACACGAGGGAATATATAGGTCATGCATAGCACATTCCTACCTTAGTTTATAACTCCAATGAAACACATGGTAAAGTCCACATAGTGAGCGATGTAAATAAGCTTACACGATAATCACACGCTTTTGTGATTGTTTTGAACCTAAATCAACCACGATAAGCATATACTTTTCAATAAGCATAAGAAACTGAATTTATGATATAACGCCTACCCATATTTTTAGCTCATCTGGCCTGAAAGGCCCGATGGGCTTATGGCATGGCATGGTGTCCGGCGTCCGTCCGTCCGTCCGTCTGTAAACTTTTCGCATGTTCATCTTCTTCTCCAGAACCATTTGGTCTAAGGGGCTGAAATTTTGTGTGCAGACTCCTTGGCTAATGGGGATTCTAAATTGTAGCTTTCATGACCCCGTGACCTCAAATGGGGTCACATGGGTCACATCCCCATAAACCTATGGTCATGGGAATTACAGTTTTTTTCTAAATATAACTTGCACTTTTATTGGTTGACGGAAGTATTTACACCAATTTATCAATTGCTTAGCTGTACTATTTTAGGTCAATCACATAGATGATCAATTCTGAACATATCTATTTTAAGTCAGAAGTCAGAAACACATAATAAATAGAAAACCATGTTCAATCCATGTTTCCGAGACTGTATTTACAGTACTAAATTTTCTGGGGGAAGCGGCATGCACGAGTTGACCGTGACTGTCGTGACATCATAAATTTGTGACGTCGTTAATTATGACCTAATAACATTCCTATCTTGCAACTGCTCGATTGCCGGTTCACTATTTACTAACATTTTTCTCATTCTTCGACAGTATTTACAATATAATCAAGTTTTTATTCTTATAATTTAAGATTCATTTTGTGAAAAACATTCAACAATTACATAAAAAAAACTTACATTATGGGGTAGGGGTACAATTTCTATTTTACAGTCTAATCTATAAGGTCGTGAACTTGAGTCTAGTTTTTCGATTTTTAGGCATTAAAATGATCTTGGCTAAGAAAAATAATCACCAACTCGGTGCTCGAAATTACGAATTATTTTCCCTCGTGAATTATTATGTCAAACTCCACGCTAAAGCTCGGTGATTTTCAAAATAATTAACACGGAGCAGAACCGTATAATTCCTCGCAACTCTTATTATGATTATTCTTATATATAACAGAATTCAAAGAATTTAGAAAGTTTATTTGAGAATCAGTTAGTACGTACATTCTACTTTGGAAGTTTTCTTCTGACACTGCTGCAGTTATTTTTTGTGCCAAAGATGATTTTTAACAAAACCCAATCAGTTCTCCAAAAATGTTGGTAACATCATTGTATGTCATCTGGACGGTGTTGCGAAAACCAATATACGACTTTGGAAAACAGTATGTAAGCAATATTTTCTAATGGGAATGCATTGGAAATGACCAGTGTTGAACATTTCAGAAATATATCCTGCCCAACTTGTTTGAAGTTATGTAAAACGTCTGGAAGCATCAGTTCTGTCATGGTATTCCAATCCAAGCTCTCACAAAGAGATCACAATTGTCGGGGAAATCTCTGATTCGTCACTCTCTACCCACAGAGGTACATGTATACTCCCTTCAGATCCTAACCTCTGTTCTAGAAGGCCAATGGTCAATGATGATTTTGACATCATTTGTGTGAAAAAGACTTTCTCATTCCCTGTTTGAAAGTCACAATATCAGCAGACGGAATTTAATTCAAGGTCACACATGCCAAACGTTAATAATGACGTTATGGTATCGAGAAGTACTGATTGTTGTTGAAAATTAACATTTTTATGTTGGTCGACTCAGTATTGTGACGATATAATTGTAAAAGTAGTGATTTCTGTCCGAAAAACGGACAATGAACCGCGACTGACGCGTATCTAAAAGTCAAACATAATTTTGGAAACTTATTTGCAATACATAAAAAGACAAATTTGGGTTGCTAATGTTAAATAAGTAAATCGGACGTGTAGTTTAAGTTACTGCACATGTATAATGATTTTTCTCCAGTTTAATTGGAAACTAGTAACTAAATAAATAAAAACCACAATGGATGCACCTGTAACAAAATAACCCAAAGTATTTAAGTAAGAGTGTCTATTTACTAAAGAAAAATCAACCATGCACTTACATACTGGAACTTTTAACCATACAGTGATTCCTGTTGTAAGTGCTATCAACCAACTGTATTGGCGGCTATCAAACAGTATGGTAATGGCACATATATAGGTGGGTGCCGTTTTGCTTTCGTGTCAAAAAACTAATGCTCTATATTAACTATGTTAAAGACCATCTATAAGTTTAATGATCATATATTTTATATATTATCAGGTTGTATTCACAAAGTACATACTATGAGAGCATTTCGACATTAGATGTGGTGCGCTTAGCGGAGGAGCAAAATCGGCAATGCGTTTTTGATATGAGAAAGATTTCAGAGGGTCATGATTGAATATCGCAGTGAATTTTTCTGTATAAGTATAAGAAGAATTATTTCGCAAATTTGTGTGCGTAAATTATACTCTCACAAATAGAAAACAGGAAAAAGCAGCCCGTGTCAACATAGCTATGAACCAATGAACGTGCGAACAGCGAACTATATCCGGTTTGCACTGTATGGGATTGTACACCGTGGGTATACATGTACATCCTCCCCATATCCTGTAGATGAGCCTGGGGCACTTGTGACACTTAAACAAACTTATGTTATCTTTCTCTCTGTGTGTATTACGAGGGAGACACCGTTATTCAAAAACGTTATGTAATTTAAAGACACCAGTGGTAAATTCACTCTTGCGTAGATTAACCCTCACGCCCCCCCCCCCCCCCCCCCCCCCCCCCCCCCCCCCCCCTAACAGTTTACCAATGGTTACCATGACCTCGATCAACGTATCGATTGAATGAAAAAATTTCAACACTACATGTAAATAGAAGAGCATCACTAGCAGTTTGAACGAATGACGATGCGTTTGTTTCACACACTTTTTGAAAATCAAAATTCATTATATATTACTTGTGACATAGAGTTAGACAGTTAGTTTATTAAAGTGTCACGCATAAAACTCATTGTACAATATATAGCACAAAGTAGATATAAATAGATATAAATAGATAGAACTATAAATGCCCAGCCAAATTGACTTATGAGACACATGTAACGTTTTAAAACATACTATCCACAAACTCATGTCATATCGAGCGAGACAATAAACCCCGCGAGACGCAACGAAGATGAATAAGCACACTGCTTAAAACTAGGGACGGGTTGTGTATTGAAAGTGGATTGTGTATTGAAAGCGTGTATTCAGTCGTTACGGTGGCCCATAGGGGACATAAAGTTTTTTTTTACATAGTTTATTGTATTTCTCTCATCGAAACCACAGAAAACTGTACTGAAAATACGGAAAACCGAGAATAAAACACAATAAACTCAAATTGAAACACGAAAAACTCCAAATGATACACAAAATACTCAAAATGAAACTAGAAAAACTCCAAATGAAACACGAAATACTAAAAATGAAAAGTAAAAAACTGGTTAATGAAATTCTAAGAAACTACCTTCTCTGCCCAAAGGGACATCATAATAAATTTTAAAAGACTTCTTTTCATTTCGTACTTCATATATAGGTTTTCAACTTGTTTTCATCATTATAAAGAGAAACTGATTGGTTCCAATTTTAATCACATACTTTCTTGCACACTTTTGAACCATGTGGTGAAGCTCCACCATGTTACATCATCGCATAAAGTGGACAATCGATAAAGCGATAAAAGTGATAACTCTATCCATTAAGTGCGCATGTTTGAATCGAAGACGAAAATCACATGTCATGATCAGTTGTCGACCTTTATCTGTTGTAACAGTTTATACTGGACTCCATTCCATAACAGCGAGCGCTTATCATCGCTCATTGATTGCTCAATGCAGCGTACAAGTTGCGCTCAAGTAGCGCTAATTCTCGCTTGAACGACACGGTGCAAATTCCTCGAAGTTTGCTGGCCTTGCTACGTAGCGCTACATTGAGCAATCGCGTTCAAGAGAGGTTTAAAAGTAATCGCTAATTGAGCGATTACTATGAAACCTCTCTTGAACACGGCCCTGGTTTCATTCAATGTTGTTTTTCATTTGACATGGCTTTTGGATTCACATAACATAAGGATGCTTTTGATAAATGACATGGTGTGTCTAAACCTGAACATAAATACTTCCTTAGATATACTTTGTGTGACTGAGTATAACAGATTTGATTGAGCAAAAAAAAAGTTTATATAAATTTAAATCGGCTCACTCTGATTATTTCTGGTATATATTCATCAACATAATGTAAGATACAAGTTTGGAAATCTATTGCAACAACACTGGTATATTATTTAGCCATTCACTAAAACATCAATGGAAAGAATTAAATAATCTAGCATAATCAAAATACATTTGTGCACATCAAATTGAAGCAGTGTGCGAAAAGATATATGTATAAAGATATATATATAAAGATAAGATACTATTAGGCTATACCACAATAGAATATTTGTGTGACATCGTGTATTAAAATATGCCACAGAAATAATTCTGAAGGTTCGATTCATGAAAAAACACGTTTTGGGCAAATTTATTAAAAGTGTGAACTCCTTGCATCGTAATTAATCATTAGTTTTATGGTAATAAGATGTACGCCTTCAGTGTATGGAGCTCAGTGTACATTCGAATACGTATTGGAGGTTACCAAATCGTCTCTTTCCGATTGAATCATTTCGAGCCCAAGATTGAATACCTTTTTTTCTGCTAATCTCTATTGTAAACTATAAGCATAAGCAAAATGCTGTTATTCTGCTACAATATAATAATCTTATCCACTATCGAATTATATTGACATATTGTTCATTTCTATATCAATATCCACGTTCAACCCTTGCTATAATAGTTGTTATAATTTCACTAAGAACTGCGAACTCTCTGCATGGTCATGACTAATATGATGATAACAGGATGTACGTCTTCAGTGCATGGAGCTTAGTTTACATTCGGATAAGTGTTGGAGGTTAGCAAATCGCCTCCTTAACACTTGAATGGTTCATTCAGCTAATATACATTTAAGAAACTAACTCTGTGACTTGTTTAAAATGTACACCTAATAAGTAAATGAACAACAACTTCAGCACTAGCCAGGGACGGACTGGGTGGGGGTATATTATATTAATTATAAACGTTGGTTTGGTGTGTCTAAACCTGTACGTAAATACACATCTATCCAGTTTACTAGTAGAATAATAGCATTTTACTTATACTCATAGTTTTCAATTAAGATTAGCAGAAAAAGGTTTTCAATGTTGGGCTCTAAATTTCAGTAATATTATCTCTATGAATATGTTTTTTGGTTTATGCGGCAAAACCAAGATATTGTCTGCATTTGTTCTTTTAAAACAACCCTTAAACATCCGAATATATAATAGTTTTTAATGTGTTCAAGCCATTTCGCGTCTTCGCTACTACCTATTTTGAAAGACTCTACAATAGTTAACTATCTATCTAAATATGCTATTTTGATGTGTTCAAATATCGAAGTATATAGTATATAGTATGGCGTTAGATTTTGATCCACATACTAACAAACCTCAACTCAGACTCTACCGCTCAATCATGTATCACATATATTCCATTTTAAATGTTATAAATGATATTCATTAACTTTATTCCGAGTGACATACAGACATAGAGACAGACAGACAGACAGACAGACAGACAGACAAAATATTTTATTAATGTGTCACATGTTTTGTATGTAATCGGGTACAGTGACAATTTAAAAACATAAAGTAGTATACAAACATCAGGCCATATGGCCAATGAGACACACAAGACAATGATATACAAGTACAAAATTAAAGTTGGCGATTGGGGATGGGTATGCAAGTTGAGTAAAATTATTTGAACTGAAATCAGCACATATCGTATGTTGGCACGTATTAAAACCAAATAAAAGGGTTCTCACCGCGGTGGAAAGGGTTTGTACCGCGATGGAAAGGGTTTGCACCGCGGTGAGAAGGGTTTGCACCGCGGTGAGAAGGATTTGCACCGCGGTGAGAAGGGTTTTCACCGCGGTGAGAAGGGTTTGCACCGCGGTGAGAAGGATTTACACCGCGGTGAGAAGGATTTACACCGCGGTGAGAAGGGTTTCCACCGCGGTGGAAAGGGTTTTCACCTGAGCTAGTTTTTTGTCTATTGTTAATACGAGAAAATATCATTTGTAAAGAAGTCTTTTAAAATTTATTTTGATGTCCCTTTGGGCAGAGAAGTTAGTTTCTTAGAATTTCATGAACCAGTTTTTTACTTTTCATTTTTTTTAGTATTTCGTGTTTCATTTGGAGTTTTTCTAGTTTCATTTTGAGTATTTTGTGTTTCAATTTGAGTTTATCGTGATTTCTTCTAGGTTTTCCGTATTTTCAGTACAGTTTTCTGTGGTTTCTATGAGAAAAATACAATAAACTATAAAGCTATAAAAAATACTTTATGTCCCCTATGGACCACCGTACTATAATACATGACATACCGGAATACGTAACATACATGGGGAACCAGTGATTTCGTAGGAGGAACCTGTTCGTAGGAGTGGTGATTTCGTAGGAGGATCCAGTTCGTAGGAGGATATTTCGGTGAATTCGTAGGAGGATTATTATAATGAAGTTATTTAAGTAATTTATTACGCTTTTGTCATTTTGGAATGGGTTGTATTATGAATAGTAAATAATTGAACAAGTTTATTAACAGGATATTTCCAATAATATTGCTTAATATACTTTTGGAGTAATTCTTTACAAACACACACACAGGTGATATAGAGAACATACAGGTTTATACAATGATATATTATGTAAGAATATGACATTATTTAAAAAGAAGTAAATAGCATTTTATATATTTTAATAATTCATAATCACATTTCATTAGATACATAAATTTAGACACTGTTGGATTTACACAGAAATAAATTGTAATTAAATATGTATATAAGCAATCAGGAATGACTAATTAGACAATGATCCACCAGTTACTGTGTTCATTACGTTTACACTAATCTGAGAACAACACTGATTGATGGGCTAATTGTTAATTATTTGTTCATCGTCTGACTGTTTTGACATGAGAGTGTACAGTCAAAGTCAAGCATCTGTCGCACTGGTAACACCGGTCTAACATGATAACGCACATATAACGCATGAACCACGGTTGATGCAGAATGAATTACTATCTTATTCTTAGTTTACTGAATAAAATAAATTAGTCTTCTCAGATTAAGACAAGGTGTATTTGTATGTAGTGAGATGTTTTGATTGTCAATTGCTCACCTTTTTCATCCTCATCGGCAGCGGCTAATCTTCCAACCGTTGCTTACTTACCAGGTTACTTTATTTATTAAAACAAACAATATAAATCAAAGACTGTCAATCATCCAATATAATCTAATCGAAATTCTCCTACGAAATCTTCTCATCTTCAGCGGCATCTGTATTAATATATAATCGTCAAATCACTGCTCATATAATTGTTAAAATGGATAAAGGTCATACTTACCAGATTACTTTATTTATTCAAACAACAAACTCAATATATATTCAAAATAAACATTGCCGATCATCTAACATAATAAAAAAAAATCCTTCTACGAATCCACCGTTCAATCCTCCTACGAATGAACCGAATTATCCTCCTACGAACCGGATCCTCCTACGAATTTAGTCGCGCGTTTATCACAATACGGACAGACAGACAGACAGATAATTTATTTAGGTCTCACCTCGAACAATATTTCACAAAATACATAAATATATATTCATTTAAGATATTGACGAGCCACCCATTGAGGGTTACGAGAGACACATTAAAATTGGTGTATATACAAAATAACATTAAGACACATAAGATATATTACGAGTTATTATATAAAATACTCTTTCTTCTTTCTAAAATACGTTTGCAGATTTTGGCCGATAAAAGTACAATAAAAGGATTGGACAATATAAACGAGACTTTGGCACAGGCGCTTTAACAGTTAAAACTATCACAGATGTTGATACATTTTGATAAAAGAACCGCTCTAAGATCAGCATACACAGGACATTGCAATAACACATGACATTCATCTTCCACACACTGATTACAGTTAAAACACACTCTCTCAGCTAAAGGTAAATTCGTATATCTCCCTGTCTCCACCCGCAGAGGGGCAACACCGCATCTAAACTGTGCCAGGGCACGACGACAGGAAAGGGGGAGAGAACTCTGCAGATAAGACTCGACTCCATAAGAAAACTTAAAAGTGCTATATAACCGTAATTTGTTTCCACCGTATCCATGCTTGCTGTTGGGATTCTCCACGCTCGCTCGCCATTCTTCCTTAAAACTTTGGAATATCCTATTGGCTACCTCGGATGTTATAAAAGCAATATGAAAAGAGTTCCCAATAGGAATAAAATGTTCTAGTTTCATACTGCGCATCTTATTCTGAATACGGAGATTCCAGTTTCGCCGGTTCTGTTCAGCTTTCGCATTGGCCCATTTAAAAACCTTGAAACATAACCTGTCTTGGTTGATTCCACACATCTTCTTGTAGACTCGACATGCACTTTTCCATTGCCGTACAACCGGGGGTACCCAACCCATGTCTCCCGCAACTCAACTGGTAGGCGTAAACTTTCTTACCCCCATAAAAAATCTCATTGCACGGTTATGGACGGTGTTAATTGCTGGAATTGTGTAAGTCCCCCCTATAGCAGAACCGTAATCAATAGTTGACCACACCATGGAGTCATACAGCTTAGTAAAAGTCTCAAAACGCATTCCACCTAGGATTTTCCATTTAGATATAAGTAGACCTAGTGCTCTGTTCGCTGAGCTGGCCACGGCTTTGCCCATCCGCATGTAGTTAAGGTGTTCAGTTAAAAGCAGGCCAAGATAGTTGTAACAGTCGGTAATCTCCAGGTCTAAATCGCCACACTTGTGGTTTAAACATATTTATTTCCAAGAACGGAACCGGATTGGTAAACAAGCCAAAGCTTATGTGAATACCGCTCCGGGATACAAAGAGTTATAAACATGACATGATGGATATACAATTTCAATAAAATGTTTGAAAGAAAAGAACACAAATCATTGCAAAATAATGAATACACAACAAGAATAATAGGTCTGAGAAAAAATCATCAATCATTGCTAAATATCATTATTCATTGTAATACTACTTAGAGTCAAATCTGCCTGTTAAGTTTATAAACGAGTGAACGGATATTAAAAGTTCTTTATTTTCATTCGGGGATGATAATTGACTTCCAAAAAGAACTGATTTTAGGTCGAATCGCCACACTTGAAACTGGCCACTGTCCTTCCCACTGCCTGGCGTCTAAAGTGGACAATTTTTGATTTAGTTGGATTGACAGTCATCTTGTTTGTCGCACACCATGAATTCACTCCATCTAAAAGTACATTCAAGTCACTTTCATTTTCCGCTAACAGTACAATGTCATCAGCATACGCTAATACGCAAATGTGTTTATCCTCGACCTGTACACCGACTCTAAAACCATTGAGATACTCTATTAAGTCTTTGATATACATATTAAATAAAAGTGGCGATAGTAAACAACCTTGACGCAAGCCACACTTCACATTGAAAAATGCTGTATTAAATCCATTTACTCTGACACACGACTGGACACTCTTGTATAAAGACACAATGGCATGGTACATGTTCCCTGCTTTACCGAAATTGCTTAGTTTCTTCAACAAAATAGTTTGGTCGATACAGTCATATGCTTTCTTGAAATCGATGAAAGCAACAAATGTTTGTTTCCCTGTACTCTTTCTTGTCTCTATGAGTGATGTCAGCGTTAAAATATGTTCGGTGGTAACTCTCTTCTTTCTGAATCCGTTCTGCTCATCGCACAGAATCTTATTAGACTCCACATACTCAGTTACTCTGTTGTTGAGCACACTACAATATAGCTTGTACGAAGAGCACGCTAAAGTTATCCCCCTGTAGGCTAATGGATCACGAGAGTCTTCTGTTGATGTCTTCGGGATCGGATTTATAATTCCTTTCGACCATGCCTTCGGTATTATTCCTGTCGCAAAACATACGTTAAAAAGTTTGGTTAAAAACAACATACATTCTTCATTTTTTAGAACTTCTACAGGAATACCATCATGTCCAGACGCTTTGCCGCTCTTCGCTTGAAGTAATACATATTCCACCTCCTGTGCAGATATGGGATCATACAAATACGAGCTGTCACAAACCGGCGTATTCTGCCGCACACAATCATTAACACTCACAGCACTGTCCCCTGCTCCGCTGTTCAGTAGCTCCGAATACGCGTCTCGCCATGTGTCCAGCACTACCCCTCTGTCTCTGGATACGGAGCCGTCCGCTGTAACTACTTCCATAGGGATCTGTTTCCTCCTTTCACTTCCAACGCCAACCTTTCCTATTTCTTTCCAGAAATCACCCGATTTGGAATCGCACAAATGCTCTTGCTCTTGCATTATCTTCCTTCTATGACTCCGCTTCGCTTGTTTTACAGCTCTATCAAACTTTGAACGTTTATATACATATATTGCCTTTAATCTCACACGTCTCGGACCCCGACATTTACACCAGTTTCTTTCTGCATCACACATATCGGTCCATAATTCAGATAAGTCACTAGTCCACCATGCCTTCTTTATCCTCCTCCTCTTGCAATTATTAGTGTTATATATAGTACGTCTGGTAGGAAGACGTGCGCGCATTTCACACAGCACTGTATCTTTAAAAGCATCAAAAGTAATGTCTATATCCCGCTGTTGGTTTTCAGAACTCTCTAAACGAGTGATTATTGCATTTAGTTCATCCCTAATGTCCTGCGAGGCTAAGAAATTTTCCGGGATATGTTTCGTATCAGACTTAAAAACACAAGGTATATCATCACTCTGGTCCTGTGTGGGGGCGAGGTTACAGCACGAGTCCAGTGTCATACCCCACACCAGTATGGAATGGTCCAACTTACTGACAGCTTCAGCATCCAACACCCCTGTTAGTCTCGCCTCCTCTGCTAGTGAGTTAGGGCGAATAATCCTAAAATCTGAAATATCATCTAAAGATTCAAAATTACTCAAACAGTAATCAACAACTGAGGTTCCTCTATAACTAACGTATGTAAAATCATTTTCACCCTTGCGTCCATACACAATACAAATATTGGCATTGCATAAAAACTCACATAATAAACGTCCATGATTATTCACAGTATTATCTAAAACATGCCTTTTGGGCAGAAAGTCCACGCCCTCAATATAGTCTAATAAATGTGCACACCGACTGTTGAAGTCTCCACAAATGTATCGGATATTCAAAGCCTGGTACAAATAAACATGTGATAGTAGAGTCTCAAAAAATTCGTCTGCATCAACGTGTCTAGTTGAGTTCTCCGGTGGGAGGTAGCATACACATACTGTGGATACACAATTTACAACAGTCTTGTGTGACAATTTTAACCACAGTATCCCTTCAAAAGTACGGTCTAACACCTCCACATCGAACTCATCAAGAATGTGTGTTTTAACGAGAAACCCGACACCACCCGAGCCTCGTTTTGCATTCCGGTGAATATCTACTCTGTTGTGACCGACCCAACATGTATAACCATCAATGTTCAATTGACATTCACCAATCAAGTGAGATTCAGCGATACCAATAATGTCAACATCTAAATATTTAATAAAAGACTCGCGAATTTTAAAATTGTCACTGACATTATCGATTGTCCATCCAGCCACATTCCAAAATCCGCATCTCACCTAGTTACTGCTCTGGCTTCGACGCGAGTCACGTGAACCACTGGTCACCCACTTATCAAGCGTAATTTAAAAATTCCAAATATTCACGACTTGCCTTTGCTAACGCTCATGTACATGTTATATACATTGATAGTGTCAGCGACGGTACGCTTTTATACAATGTATTACGGTTTTATTCCCTTATACATGGAAGTTCAAAAATTATGTGCATATGCGCTTTTCATTAACTAGGGTAATTATTAGAAAGGTTCAAGTATTGGACCTTGTTCAGTATGATATTCTGAGTCTATTTGAATTGCTTAAGACGCGCGAAAATAAATACTTTGTGTTTTATTGACATTTTCTTTAAAGTCGTACCGACAATATACTTCCTTTACTTTGATCTTCGATTGTAGATATAATCAGTCAGGGACACGTCGGCTTTCCGTCCTTGATTTTAGACGGAGTGGTAGTGATTTTATCGATATATTTCAATATCTGTGCCTAGGATTTAACTCAAAGGGTGCATACTCAAAGATAAGATATTACAGCATAGGGATATGGAAAAACATGTTTATCAATTCTTTTATTAAGATAATCATTTCTTTTAGTAAATGGGCATATTTTGTGATATCAGACGGCATGCCGTCTAATAAAAACATAATTCTGGACGGCATGCCATCTTTAAATAATTTGGACGGCATGTCGTCTTTATTGTCAGAAGGGAGACACCATTATTTGAAATTTAAATTATAAATATATGTTTATGAATAAATGACGGCTTTCCGTCTCTTTACAAAAAGACAATATTCCGTCTAAAAAATTGTCTTATAAAGATGGCATGCCGTCTAAAACATATTGTCTTATAAAGATGACATGCTGTCTAAAACTATTGTCTTATCGTGTGTTAAGACTTGGAATCTGTGATCCCAACCAAGGACCACAGTTCCAAAAATCCACATGTGTCGTCTTCTTCGTCGACAGCTTGGCAAATGGGGATTATAAATTGTAGATCTGGTGTTGCCCCAAAATATGTGTACAGTCGTCTTGGCAAATAGGGGTTATAAATTGTCGATTTAGAAAATGTAAGGTTTCAACCTCATATATGGTTTTATCTAAGGTCTGATCAGTTATAGAGCCAAGTATGTGTGGACAGTATGTCAGCAAAAAGCTATAAGTCTTTATGGTATTTTAGTTTTAGTAATTATTGTAAATTATCTTAACCTTGTTTTATGGTATGGTGAAACAAGTTCTCCCCAATCGAATACATAGAGATTCATATCCAAGTGGGGAAGTCATACTGCTTTTACAACACTAAAGGCTGTAAAATGATCTTGTCCCGAGGAAGAGCAAGGGAAACATAATTTTACTGGCACGAGTGTTGTAAAACAACATGACATCCATGAGATTGTGTTAATGTCTTTAACTATATATGTTAATTATCGATACCACTGAAGGCATTTATTACAAATAATAGAAATGTATCAGCATCATCAATGGTGAATTTATAATCGTGTCAACACATATAGAAACATCTCTTACACTGTTACTAATGAACGGCTGGACTATCAAAACGCTAATGATGCAGGCTATTTTCAAACAACATAATTCAAACTCAAATATCACTGTTGTTATGTAATAACTTGATTTCAACAGACAAAAATATTACATATTTCGATGTAAAATGTCAATGCTGTGACAATCTTCCTCATTTTACATCAAACGTTTGTATAATATGGCAGATGAATTGGCACTTTAACACTGATCACAAATACGTTCGAGGAACTGTGGGATCGAACCTGCAACCTGATGGTTTCTGGTCGAGTGAACTAACACTACAACCAGATGACATGAGAATGACATTTCTATGCAATTGATTGAGCAATTGATTAGAGTTTTTAGATTTTATTTGACCAAATTGGTTATAAGTTTGCATAGTAGTCTTATTTTTGTCACTTTAAAGGAACTATAGCACGCCGTTCTAACTTAAAATGAATTACTCTCACGAAAAGAAACATAAACAGTGTAACCAATGGCTAAGTAAGACCCCTGAAACAATTAAATGATTCTATAACGAATGTTTTCCGGCCCTGTCATTTGAAGGTGTTCACACTAAATTGCCTGCTCGAAAGTAGTTAAAGCATTCTGACTGATTAAGCTATACCTATAACAGCCATTGTGTATGTTAATAGACATTTCGTATTTTCGTATTGAAATATATACTCTTAGTTTTTCGCAAATTTACTTTTTTCGATCTAAAATAAGAATGATACGTTTCCAGTTTACATATAGATCAAGTCTATTATTTTCAAGCGCAAAACATTGTGGTTTACTCCCAAATAAACATAAAAATAAACAAACAAAAACAAGAGACAGTTTATGAGTATTTAAAAGAATATAAATATACGTTTTTGGCGTTAATTTATTTACCTTTTATTTCAATTATGTAGTTTTTACAGATACTGTATCTGTCATAGTTTGCTGGTATAATCACAAAAAAATACATTTAACAGGTAAAATGTCAATAATTT
Source organism: Gibbula magus (assembly GCA_936450465.1). Taxonomy (NCBI): domain Eukaryota; kingdom Metazoa; phylum Mollusca; class Gastropoda; order Trochida; family Trochidae; genus Gibbula; species Gibbula magus. Next base: position 45,641,040 of record OW388295.1, read on the forward strand.
GTATATTAACAGGATCTTTTGAAACATGATAATATAACAATTGTCACATTCAGTTGAAAACACTTGAGAAAAACGAGTTTCATATGGGTTGACATTGTGGCGACTTGTAAAATTGATAAGCCAACACGCCTCGGAAATTTTGCTGGGTGGTACTGTTTTTATACAGAAAAGGAAAAGCCGTTAATATGACGTTAGATTCTATTGACGCGCGTTAATCTAAGGCTTACTTGTCTTTAAAACCAGATTTCATCAGATTGTCGTGATATGAAAATTATGTGTCTTAGTTTTGTAGATTTCCCTAGCGATTGATACACATAAACATAATGTTGTAGTTAAAACACTTACATACTCAATGGCTCTTTAACACCCAGAGTGGAGTTAAAACATGGCATGATGGAATGGCCAACCATCTTGCTGTCAACTCTCCAAATTGCATGAAACCAAGCAAACTACTACTCACACTGAAGAGTTCCACAAAATTGTCGCTTTTCATATCGCACCATTTTAAACCAATACGGTTAAACATTTTTCTAATGATACGGCTTATTGGGTCTGGTAATGAGATGTTTTACCCTCAATAAGTAATATATTGTTTAAACTTTAATAAAAAAAATATAAAAAAATCTTTTTTTAAAAATGACACAATGGAGCAAAACATGTATGCAAATAAACGCGCTGCAGTAACTTTAAATGGAAGTGCATATTTTTATAAACACAATATGTTGTATTGTGTTTTTTTATTTTATGTAAGCTGACGATATTGACATTGACAGTACTAACTTGTACATTTCCACGTGCATCACGATTAGTTCATGCTTTATGTGAGCTGGCTAATATAGACACTTTTTTTCTGGCAAGGACACGTCTCTTTTACCCTAATATGTCAAACAAACGAGAACTGAAAATAAAACTAAAATGTTGTCAATGCTGTTTGTGGTTTGATGTAGTGTTGAGATTGGGTTCAAGTTAGACGAACCATCGAGCACGTGAAACATGAACACCTCGGCCTCGTGATTCACGTGCGCGAGGGCTCTAACTGGAACACCTCGGTAACTCCGAAGTTAGCTCAATACAGTCATGCTGTTATATTTTTTAATATGAGACAGCATGGCGTCTTGTGAAATATGAAGATGGCATGCCGTCTTAATTTTTTAACATTTGACACAATGGACTCTCCCTGAATCATTAAGACGGGATACCGTTTAATACGTTTTATAGACGGCATGCCATCTTTATAAGACAATCATTTTTAGACGGTATACCGTTCCATTGTAACAAGACGGAAAGCCGACATGTCCCTGACTGTTGAACATGGCCATGGTTTTATACAAGATCTTTCTTGCCATCCTCGGTTGCCCATGTTTTTTATATATGCTCCGTTACTCTCCACTGTAATATATTGGAGAGTAACGGAGCATATATAAAACCATGGGTTACCCGTACCAAAAATAGTCGGAGGGAGGCAACACACGACACAATGTAATGCAATACAATAAAACAGCATTTGTAAGATGATAAAGGGCCAGCGGGACGCCAAGTTTAAAGATGAATGATTAGATTTGCATGATATTTATTTGGTTCTGAAATGTACCAAATCACAAAAGGTGCTGGTTTAGGAATATATATATATATAATACTTCCGACGACACTTGCTGTAGATATCATTTTAATGATGACTGGATGCCTCGCAATTCGACTTGTTTACAAGTCTTTTCGTTGAAAATGCTCCACACTGTTGAAAAGACTTGTAAACGAGTCGAATTGCGACGCATCAGTCATTATTAAAATGATATCTACAGCAAGTGTCGTCTGAAGTATTTTATTTTTATATACATTTACTTCACGTGAGACCTTCTTCAACTTTTTCATATATATATATTCAAAGGGTAGTTAAAAGAATAACTAACACCGATTTCCTCCTACATGTTTCAACTTTACAGACTGTAATGTAAACCTCCCTGAGGATAAAGTTGAAACATGTAGGATGAAATCGGCGTTAGAACTACCATTTGAATAAATACTGACTGTACACTTGAACAAACAATCTATTTTAAATTATTTTCGGTTAAAGTTGATCATTCTCAATAACATAACACAACTTATAACATTGGTCATATAAACTACCGGGCAAAAGAAAGGACTCACCTAACTTTGTTTCTATTAATTCAATATTTAAAAGAAATCAGATGTATTTGACTATGGCACGATACAATAATACTTATCTGCAGTAGTTTGGATGACTTTGTTGGTGACTGTGGTTAATTTTTATTTCAAATATCTTTTTTAATGAAGAGAGGGTTAAGAATTAAATGTACACCAACATGACCCCTACCCTGTTTAAAATGTTGTAAATGTGTGCAGAATCAGGCGCATTTATTTATTTTCACACAGGATATGTCTTATATGTCGGTGAACAATTGTGTATCATCAAAAATAATTTAAAAACAAAATTAGATTTAAAATTTCATTTTTTTTTTAAATTAAAAAAACATGTAGAAGTATTCTTTGACTGCTAACTAAACATCTGTACTGTACTCAGTTTTGGATTATGACATCGAAAACTTGAGATATTTGCAATTGAAAATCATACATATGATAAAATCAACTGAGGTGAGTCCTTTCTTTTGCCCGGTAGTTTATGTGACCTCACCAACATGATTATGCCATTTTAATACATTGTCTCCGTACTATAGATGTATTTGAGAACGTCCTTGACATATTAGCTAGTGTTATAACTTTTTCGAATAATACAGTAATTGTTTCGAATCTCAAAGGTGAGGTTGAAAAACTGACAGCAGACCGAGTGAATATCTGTGACTCACCATCGAGCGTACGTCATTATTTCAAATACACCACATGGTTTTGATTATGCAAACTTGTTTGTCAATGTAAATATGACATAGTTACTTGATATGAACGTTTTAAAATAGTTGTAATGGTGTAATGCTTGACTGAACTCTACTCCAAGCATTGCTCTAACTTCATGCGTAAACTTCGTGAAATTCACGTGCAAATCTATTCGTGTCCTAGCTTAGTTCTCAACGTGTCAGACATTCGAAGCCAGTAACCAAATGTTTCGATTCGTTTCTACTTCAGAAACTACATCACCTCCACCTTAAATAATACATGAAATAAAGATGAAAATATGGAATTAAAAGCGTTTATATTGTCTTTTATCCATATGTGTAGAAAATAGGTCATGACATAAATGTCGACATGTTGCACGTGTGCAATAACACCTGGCGGCCGTTTAATTGGCTGGTTGTCAAAATCACGTGACATGACTATGTCATGGTTACAGTGGAAAATTTAGGTATTTGCAAACAGCAATGATTTCATATTTACAGTGAGAGAATCGACTTTTAAGCCACGGGAACTTGAAATCTTTTATTTAGTTCATCTCATTTACTGAAGAATTGAATGTCAGTTTGTGTGTTTGCAATGGATAATGAACGATGTCAAAGCGTCATTCAAACTCTTGCGAACTAATAATGGGGGCAACTCAATTAAATGCACATAATCATAGATTCGTGTCATAAAACATGGATTAAAATGGAGTATTTATTCTGAGTAGCGACGTCGTGAACAGAATCAACGAGTCCTTCACGAATTTTCAAGATTTTGTTGGTACGAATTTGAATCTCCGATTGAATACATCATTACGTATTCCTCATAAACAAATTTGATTTGAAAATGATAACGTAACACCTCGTCAATGCTATGCTTTTATTCGGTCAAAAGTTAATATTCACTTCAACATAAATAGAACATTTTCCTGCGTATCTGGTTGGATCAGTTGGCAACGCAAGTCTCGAACTTGAAACGCCGATCTCTGAAACAATAATAACCATCATCATACTTTAATAAACGATTTCTATCTATTTACTAATATACTGTTTAATGTACGTTAACCTTTTAAGCGAACTTATCACAACAACTGCTCTTTTCACATACATTTATATGTAATTATACTTATTTAACTATCGAAGAGCTGTGATAAAAAAATATGTTGTCTGTTTGTTGAAGGTGCTGTAGCGCGTTGTTTTGCATATTATGTGAAAAGCCGTATCTATAGAAAACGGTTATTCATATTGGGAGAAAATGGTGAGACGAATAAAGCGACAGTGGTATGGAACTCTGTAATGTGAGAGGTAGATTTTAGGCCTCATGCTAATTTGAGAATTTAAACAGCAAGATGGTGGACCATTCCATCATCGTGCCATAATTAAAATACTCTTCTGAGTGTTCGGATATAGCTACATCAGTCAGATCACTTGAACTACCTTCGAGTGGTCATTTTAATGTGAACACCTTAAAACACCATCATGTCTATACTTTCATCTTACTTCAGGTCTACTCATATGCACCGTGATATTATTGGTTATCATGATTTTTTGCAGCTGGGACCGACATTCAGCAATTCCGAAAGTAACGCACCATTTTCAAAAATGTTTTATTGTTCCTTTGATATATTTACAAGGTTTTTAAAGGGGCTGTAGTACGTTTTTGCAAATTTTATTTTTTAAAATGTTCCATCTTTAATGATATGTTAATTATATTTACTTTAGAGGGTAAAACATCTTATTACACAAACCAAGTATCCGTAGTGGTGATAACCCGGTGTTGCGTATAAAGCAAAAATTGCATGGCGGTCATTTTATTATGAACACATTTTATTATTTCGAAGTACAAAAAGGATATCAATGGCTTTAATGAACCATGTACACTCATTTTTAACTTGACTTTCCGTAAAGAGAAGTTTGGTTTACTATTGCTGAAATTATTTTTCAAATATATTTCATCGACTTATTTGAGCGACATAACGTGCTACTGTCCCTTCAATACCTTCAATGTTTTATACAATAATATGACAGACCGTCGTTTGCGATAGGTAAAGAATGATTTTAGAAATTAATAAAATTGCAAAATGGTAATTTTAGCAGTAATAACATTCACTTCACACACTGTAGGTTACTCCCCTTTCATTCTATCGTAACGGAAACAAAGTCCGAGGAGAGTTAACTCTGCAGTAATAGCACAAGCAACACGTTAAATATGTCAAGCAGTAATGGCAGTAGTACAAATTAGTAAGAGAAGTAGTGGCAGCGACAACGATAGTTTTATGTAGTAGTAATCAATGGTGATGATAATAGTAGTAGTAATAGTAATTGTGGTAGCAGTAGAAATAGCAGTAGTAGTAGTAGTGGTAGCAGTAGAAGTAATAGTAATAGTAATAGTAATATTGGTGGTGGTAGTAGTAGTAAAAGTAGTAATAGTAGTAGTATTAGTAGTAGTAGACTAGTACTACTACTAATAATAGTAGTAGTAGTAATAATAATAGTAATAGTGGTAGCAGTAGTAATAGTAGTAGTAATAGTGGAAGTAGTGGTAGCAGTAATAGTAGTAGTAGTGGTAGCAGTAGTATTAGTAATAGTAGTAGTAGTGGTAGCAGCAGTAGAAGTAATGGTTATAGCAGAAGTAATAGTAATAGTAGTTGTAGTAATAGTGGTAGTAGTGGTTATAGTAATAGTAGTAGTAGAATTAGTAATAATAGTACTATGGTAGCAGTAGTAATGGTAATAGTAATAGTGGTAGCAGCAACAGCAGCAGCAATAGTAATACTAGTAGTAGTAGTAGTAGTAGTAGTAGTAGTAGTAGTAGTAGTAGTAGTAGTAGTAGAAGAAGTAGTAGTAATAGCAGTAGTAACAGAACTAGTAACAGAAGTAGTAATAGTAGTAGCAGCAGTTGAAGAAGTAGCAGTAGTAACAGCAACAGCACTAGCAGTAGTGTGAAAGATAACATATATAATAGTTTAGTTATGTTCTTATCATGAATACCAATCTAGACTACCCACTCTCTATGGTTGTCGTGGACGCTGTAGATCCCCTTGAGAAACCGTCTCCTGGCCACAACGTAGTTCATTGGAGCGTCCCAGTAATTCACGAAGCCAGTGAATTGACATTGCTGCATCACCTTCACTGAAATACCCAAGATATACGCATGAGTCACTATAGTATGTGCGTCATTTAAAGAGATTGTATTCTAAGTTGGAGAACTTGTTCCTTATCTTATTGAAAAAAATATGTTTAAACCAATATAAATCTAAATTTCAATGATAAACTGTTGACAGTAAAATATGAAAGAAAAGACTTAGCTAGTATGGTTCAATTTTTTTTTAAATTCTGATTTTAAATTAAAGCGGTTGTATGCCAAAACTCATATTTTGTAGAAAAATTGTCCTTACTTAAAGCTTCTCCCTCAAAAAATGCTTACCAGTATTCTTCAGTCTGTATTTATTAAGATAGATGTTTGCAAGTAAGTCATAACAAATCACACATTAATTAAAGACGAAATATGTGTACAAATATTTATTCATCAATAAAAAAAAACATACTACAAAAAAAGTCAGATAGGTTTATGAATGACAAATTTCATTGTAAATTCAACGTTAAAACAACGTTACCGTGATGACATCTACACATACTTAACACATGTTACACGCATTATTAAAATCAATTTCTTAAAAATTATATCTGACATCAGTTCATTGGGAGGTTATTATGCAAAATACTTTTTTCGGCATGAAACAAATAGCTATTTTCACTTTCCTTTCATAATAAACAAGATAATATGTAGCAAATGTATACTGATGTCAAAAAGAAAGTTGACAATCCCAAAAACCTGTTTTATTGAAAATGAGGTATTTTCTGTATTCAAAGTGAAAACATTTATTTATTGTCGCCCACAAAACGAAAACAATCGACAAAACGCACTTGAGTCAATAAATATTATCAAAATATGGTAAGAATGAAAAACATGCTTTTCAGTCGAGAATCACGAAATGCACGTGCACAAAAGCATATAAAGTAACTGATGAGACACGTTCAGAACGCAACAGCAAAAAAGCACTCAGAACATTGCCTAGATAATCTACAGTGCAGAGAGAATGACGAAACATTTGCCCATTACGTCATTCGACGTTGGACAACGTCGATGCGTCGTCGTGCGCAGGCATGTATTGACGCCCACGGAGGACATACTCGATATTAACTCTAGCCGAAGAAAACACAATACTGTTGTGTGAAAGATTAATTGTGATATTTTTAAGTGTCCAAGCATAAAAAACCACTTCGATTTTGAACCCCGTGTAACTGTGCCTCATAACCGTACTGATTTGTTACGATGTATTGTAATGAAAAACAAGAACACCGTAACCACGTATATTTGTAGCGTCATCGCCACTTTAAAGCGAATGCGTGCCTGTATTGTTGCTCGTGGTTGTATGAAAATCTATTTCAAATGTTTTTCTGATCAAGCACTGGTCGAAAACTGAACAATTTCTGTTGTCTCATTTCAACAATCACCATTCTTTTGTGACATGACAACTTCTGAAATTTAATTATATTATGCATAAATGGTGAAACTTCATAATGCTATAATATTTCAAAACTGTTCATTATATTTTTTACGAAATCGGATAAGATATCTGGTAGGCGTTTCTTTTGGCCGACAGTATATTCGTTTGCTTTCATTCAATAACCACACTTATATTTGATTCTGCCAACATGTACCGATTTCCTCTAATAGACGCCCCCGGCGTCTATTTTTTCAGACCTTAGGGGCTCCTTCAGCCCCGGCGTCTATTCGAGACAGGCGTCTATTTATTTTTGGCTAATAAAATCACATATTTCATTGCCAGTTATATAATAAATTGCCCTACTTACAAACAACAGAAATGCAACCGTGACTTACTTTCTTGAATATGAATATTTTTTGGTGAATATTTATTCATTGTTGCACGTGAACAATATTTCAATTAAGAGGCAACACAACCTTTTACATTTTGAAAAGCTTTGCTCATTTTGTAACCCGGCGTCTAATTGAGACCCGGGCCGTGTTCAAGAGAGGTTTCAAAGTAATGGCTAACAAGAGAGGTTTCAAAGTAATCGCTAACTAAGCGATTACTTTTAAACCTCTCTTGAACGCGATTGCTCAATGTAGCGCTATACGTAGCAAAGCGAGCGAACCGTGCACCGTGTCGTTTAGGAGAGAATGAGCGCTACTTGAGCGCTACTTGAGCGCTACTTGAGCAATCAATGAGCGATTTTTAAGCGCTCGCTGTTATGGAACGGGGCCCAGGCGTCTATTCGAGACCCGGCGTTTATTTCTTTCAAACGGTCATACTCCCGGCGTTAATTCGAGACCCGGTGTCTATTAGAGGAAATACAGTACTCACCTTTTAAGTCACAGCAGTAGATCTTGAATCGTCGGTCTTCTGTGTGGTTGTCATGGTAACTGTACATGCCGCTTATGACGCCATTACGAGGACATTGGAAGAGGATGATTGCGTCGAAGTTGTTAACATAACCTGAAACAAAAGATAGTATATAGCACTGAAACACAGGGAAAACTACAACAATCAATAACAAAATACTGCTGCCTAATAAAGTCGATTTTGAGGGATTTTTATATGTTTTGTGTATGTTTCACCATATTATGATATTGTTAATGTTAATTTCTGTTCAAACACGTATTGGGTGCTGAACTCGTGTTTCAAAATGGTTTTGGATACAAATTAATTTTAAGTAATGATTTATAAAACATTATAAGATTGATAAATGTTGTCGACATGTTGTACCTTCCTTGACATTAGTTCGTTGCTATATCATTGCTGTAGCACAGCATAGAACACGCCAATGTCGCTCTTCTATTTCGCCATTAGATTCCAAACTGGTGACTGTTTTAAGCCTGACGGTTTGTCAGTCACAGGAACAGATAATCGTTTTTAATTTTTATTCGGCTTCTAATGATATGATGTAACTGTTTCAAACGCGTTAATCACTCGAGCATCACAGTATCTTGCAATTTTGTTAATATTGTTTATTTTGTCCGGTAGTATTTGTTACGAGTACCATGCAGGGGTAGTAATTAGGACTAGCCCGCTAGCCCATGGCTAGTGAAAAAGAAGCTGGGCTAGAAGAGTGTAAAAACTGGTAGTCCGAAAGACTAGCTAAAATATGAGGTGAAATGATCATGGAGATGTATTTGGTTAGCTGGAATAAGTCTGGACTAGTACTTTTAGAAATGCTACTGCATTGAAAAGGTTCATTTTTACCCCTGTCGGTCCCTCTTTAAAAATTCTAGTCAATACTAGTAAATGGGAATGTAATAATGTTGAAGTGAAATGAGTTAATAATTTGAAATTAAAGGAGTTTTTTGAATTAGCAATAAAGCAAATAATTAATCATCTGTTTTCTACGTCTCCTGTCGGTTTGTTACTGGGCTAGAAGAATGTTGGCTGGGCTAGTAAGATCTGAAAGTTCTAGCCCAAAAGGCTAGTGACCATTTGATGTTAGTTTCTACCCCTGCCATGTGACCCATGTTAGTGTCCGTCAACTTTGTGGTAGCCTGTTCGGCCGAGTTCCACAGTCTTCATTGGTCATGTCTTTCTGCTTTAATTTTTACAGTTTCTTCTATTGTTACATTTGGGAATGTTTAGTAAACAGACACAATGAAAAAGCAGTTTTGACATACATTGTTTTATCTCTGCCAGTAATCCATTTACCATTCTCTTCCCACGCAGTGTACTCCCTTCCAATTTTCATTCGTTACGACAGAAAATCTTAAAGGTGCATCCATTGTGTTTCATAAAATTGTATTTGCCTTTAATACATGCCAACATACAATATGTGCTGATATCATTTCAAATAATTTCACTCAACTTGCATATTTATCCCCAATCGCCAAATATATAATACTTACTAGTTTCCAATTAAAATCGAGCAACATCATTATACTTGTACAGAAATCGAAACTACATGTTCCATGTACATGCACAGTAGTTATAAGACCTATTAAACGTTATCAACATATAAAGTTTTCTTTTAGTCTGTTGTAAATAAGTTTCCAAAATTACGTTTGACTAATTGACGCGAGCCACACGCAGTGCATTGTCCGGTTTTCGATCAGAAATCGATACTTACCTTTATATCGTCGGTATACTGAGCCGATTAAGATCAAAATGGCAATTTTCGGCAACAGTCAGTACTTCTCGATAAAATAAATTCATAACGTTTAGCATATGAGACCCCAACGAACACAATAGATGTGCCTTTAAGGGAGTTACCTCCATTCATCTATTTTCCGTTTATTTCCATAACAATTATCAACTCACCATACCACCTGCAACTCCCCAGACCCGGGGTTCTCTTGCAACTGAATCCGTACCTCCTGTCTTCGTAATGAGTATGGTGTACACTCCGGATGTTGCTGATGCTCTTGCCAGAAGGACATTGGAACACAAAGGGTTGGTCAAACCCGTTGACGTAAGACGAACTTACAGCAGGTGCGAGAACGCAAAGGAGCAACACCTGTGAACACAAAATTGAATTCTGAAGAAAATAATTCAGCTCAAACATATCTGATGTGGTGACGGCTCCTGGTGATGCTGGAAGTATTGCTGAAGCCGTTAACGTAAGTGAAGCTTGCAACCGCTAAAATCACGTACAGGGCGAACAGCTCTAAATATAGACATAGAGTAATACACAGATTACTCAACATATGCCACTTACAGAACGCAATGCCATAGATGAAGCGTGACGTCATAACATTGCTTATGACGTCTCGTCACCATGCCAATGGTAGTTTTTGGCAATGTATGAACATAATATGATGAAGCCCGATATGAATGCCCTCGCAGGTAATACATTAGTACAATACTAACATTAACTAGTACTGAGGTAAAATAGCGTAAAATGATATTATATGCAAAACTTCAGTTGACGTCATAACTGTTCTAATCTCTGATGCAGATTTTGGAATTGTGAAGCTCAATGTGATAAGGAGACATTACGAGATGAAGCTTATCACGAGGTAAATAAACCTACGAGACATACCCATCGTGCACTTTTTCTACATTGGGGCTGTTTGGCCAATTATTCGTTTATGTCAAATATTTTTCAAATTTCCCTGTCTGATTGAAATCGACCGTTTTCCGAAGAATTAAATTTGCAAAATTGTGTATCTATCGGGATACGAACTCATATCGTTTAGAGGTTTCTTCGCAAAACCGTCTGACAACAGCCCGTAGGCTCATGTTCTGACACTATTCAAGTAGCAAATCAATGAGCGTCCAACAAAAACTTTTGGAACGAAAAGCTAGGAGCATGTAACTCCAAACAGCAATATTTTCGTCGGTTTCCGTAACAGGAGGAACGAGAAATGATTCCGAATGCTTTCAAAACTATGATGTGAAATGTCAGCTATTTGACTGGATTTTGTCTAAACCAAACTGGTACAGAACGCGCGCCTCTACGGAGTGTTCTCAGACCTTGTGGAGAGGAATCTACAGAACCTGTTCGTATCCCGGGCATTATGCATTATATTGCAAATGTTATTCCTCGGAACAAGATCGATTTCAATCAGACTGGATAATTTCAAATCAATCGTGGTTAATCAAGTACCCTACATGTATATCTGATGTTCGCTTTAGAAACAATGAATTCATGGAGTTATATAATTATGCTCAAAACTCTTAAGTCTATACGATCCTACCAGGGTGTTATTTCACAAACCAATCTTAGTACAAAGATCAATCCTTTAACATTGGCTTAAAATTGTCTTAGAGCTATGGTTAGTTAGTAGAACGGCACCCAGATGTCCAAGGATAAAATAAAAATGCAAACAATCTCACCGTGAACAGCATCTTCCCTCTTCCAATGGTGTCTCATATGTTAGGATGGAACCAACCTTTTATAGCTATATTGGTTTTACAACCTGTTAGAGTTTGACACCTTGCGAGATACAGTGCAGTAAACCATATAACACCTCCTATGTTTCCGCCTTTGTCACGGAAGTTGCTGTCAAAAATATAACAGCTGATAGGTTGTTAGCTATTTATAGTTTTTCAACACCTAATAACATTGAGTTTGTGTTAAATCAGGGACTCTCCCTGGTTAAACTTATCAAATCTCATTCGATGCATAGATAGTGTTTGGTATTTCTCTTTGAATAATATGCATTTCTACTAAATAGTGGAATATCTAGGCGTATTTAGGCTAAGTGAAAAATAATTGGCTTAAAGTAGGAAACTTGGCATGAATGATCATTAAGCATACAAACATTATTTTGTCTAAGTTCAACATTCTGTGACCAAGGAAAGCTGGCCATGTGACGTAACCTAAAATCCAAAATGACCTCCAAGTTTATTTTATAATCTTAATACATACAGTTAGTTAGAACGTATTCAAATATATACTGAACATATACTGAACAAATGTATTTCACCATATATAATCCTTTAGTTTGCTTATTTTATTGCAGATTTTGTAGATCATGCATGTCAAATTGTGAATCGTATTCAGATAAAAGCAGAAAATTATAATTGCACGATAATTGGCGTTTAAAATCTCTATTCTATACATGCCATCATCGGATATTCATGGTATTCGACGAGACATGTCAGATGATGTTTTATTATATTTAGTACTATAATTATATTTCAAAATATAATACAACGGCGAATGAGGTACATGTAACAGTACACTTTATGAATGAAAGATCCAAATCGCATCGTTTAATCACATTCAAATTATTATGGCGACGTAATCATATTGTAACCTAAAGGCATATGGATTAAATTGCAATTTCGCCCTGTGAATATACCGTTAAATGCCGTATTATCAATTGAAAATAAAATATTTATAATGTAATTTATTTTTAATATGTTTTATATTTCATATACTTATAGCCGTAAAGGGCTGCGATACTGCCGAAGCGGCGTTAAACAATAACTCACTCATATACTTATATAAAAATGTAAAAAGGTAGGTTAAGATATGCCAATGTATTTTAAACAAGCACCAATGAACATCGAATTTACTGACTTTAACAAAACCTTGGTTATGTCGTAGGAAACAGTGAACTTGTTTTGGAACAAAAAGCTAGGATCATGTTACTCCAAACAGCCATACTTTCGTCGGTTTCCGTAACAGGGGGAACGAGAAATGATTCCGAATGCTTTCAAAACTATGATGTGAAATGTCAGCTAAATTATTTGACTGGATTTTGGCTAAACCAAACTGGTACAGAACGCGCGCCTATACGGAATGTTCTCAGACCTTGTGGAGAGGAATCTACAGAACCTGTTCGTATCCCGGCCATTATGCATTATATTGCAAATTTTATTCCTCGGAACAAGATCGATTTCAATCAGACTGGATAATTTCAAATCAATCGTGGTTAATCAAGTACCCTACATGTATATCTGATGTTCGCTTTAGAAACAATGAATTCATGGAGTTATATAATTATGCTCAAAACTCTTAAGTCTATACGATCCTACCAGGGTGTTATTTCACAAACCAATCTTAGTACAAAGATCAATCCTTTAACATTGGCTTAAAATTGTCTTAGAGCTATGGTTAGTTAGTAGAACGGCACCCAGATGTCCAAGGATAAAATAAAAATGCAAACAATATCACCGTGAACAGCATCTTCCCTCTTCCAATGGTGTCTCGTATGTTAGGATGGAACCAACCTTTTATAGCTATATTGGTTTTACAACCTGTTAGAGTTTGACACCTTGCGAGATACAGTGCAGTAAACAATATAACACCTCATATTTTCTCCTCCTTTGTCACGGAAGTTGCTGTCAAAAATATAACAGCTGATAGGTTGTTAACTTTTTTTAGTTTTTTCATACCTAATAAAATTGAGTTTGCAATTTTGTGTTAAATCAGGGACTCTCCCTGGTTTAACTTATCAAATCTCATTCGATGCATAGATAGTGTTTGGTATTTCTCTTTGAATAATATGCATTTCTACTAAATAGTGGAATTCCTAGGCGTATTTAGGCTAAGTGAAAAATAATTGGCTTAAAGTAGGAAACTTGGCATGAATGATCATTAAGCATACAAACATTATTTTGTCTGTGACCAAGGAAAGCTGGCCATGTGACGTGACCTAAAATCCAAAATGACCTCCAAATTTATTTTATAATCTTAATACATGTACATACAGTTAGTTAGAACATATTCAAATATATACTGAACATATACTGAACAAATGTATTTCACCATATATAATCCTTTAGTTTGCTTATTTTATTGCAGATTTTGTAGATAGCATGTCAAATTGTGAATCGTATTCAGATAAAAGCAGAAAATTATAATTGCACGATAATTGGCGTTTAAAATCTCTATTCTATACATGCAATCATCGGATATTCATGGTATTCGACGAGACATGTCAGATGATGTTTTTTTATATTTAGTACTATAATTATATTTCAAAATATAATACAACGGCGAACGAGGTACATGTAACAGTACACTTTATGAATGAAAGATCCAAATCGCATCGTTTTTTCACATTCAAATTATTATGGCGACGTATTGTAACCTTAAGGCATATGGTTTTAATTTCAATTTCGCCCTGTAAAATGCCGTATTATCAATTGAAAATAAAATATTTATAATGTAATTTCTTTTTAATATGTTTTATATTTCATATACTTACAGCCGCAAAAGGCTGCGATACTGCCGAAGCGGCGTTAAACAATCACTCACTCATATACTTATATAAAAATCTAAAAAAGGTAGGTTAAGATATGCCAATGTATTTTAAACAAGCACCAATGAACATCGAATTTACTGACTTTAACAGAACCATGGGAATGTTGTAGGAAACAGTGAGCTTGTTGGCCTGTCTAAAATAATAAAACTTCATGTCCGCAATACAATGTACATTGAAAATTCGGTTTGTGAATTCTGCACCCGGCAACCATAGTGAAGCGCCAGTTAAAGCATTGTTCTGTCCTTATAATGGTGAGTATCAAGCAAGGAAGCAACAACTCCCATCTTTTAAGTCTTTTGGTATGACGCGAGCGGGAATCGAACCCCGAACTTCCAGGTGATGAGCGGACACTCGACCAACTGTTATGTCATGTTCACTCAAAAGTCACAATACCTTCTCAACTGCGAGTGTATTAAGTTGCAGCAAAGATGCAGTCCCTGACACGACGTCGGACGATGCAACCAGTCTCATCGCAGTGAACATCTACGCTAACGTCAGTCTGACGTTTAAACGTCACTGACGTTGCCGGAAAAAATGGTCGGAGATGCGTTCTGTCAAACTCAAGTCTAAAGTTATGGCTGACCGTAAAATAAATGATATGCTTTTAACATTGAAACTGTAGTTAAAATGGTTTTAAACGGTAAGATATATCCCCTGTTTCATTTCTAATTTATAAACATGTGTCCTTAACTGTGGTGGATTCGAACGGCAATCCTCTGAATCGATGACAAAGTTGATAGTGCTCTAATGCGCCGGACAGGAAGTTAAAATATATTTGTTAAAATCTTGGGTTCCGAGCAAAGTTTTTCACAGTGTTTCGAGTGTGTAATATTTTGGACAATTTCAAACATACATCAAAGTACCCGTCATCAATATGTTAAACGTTCAATCACTTGGTTTGCGATAACGTTCCAACATGTAATCATGTTACCAGTCCTCTGTCGTTGTCAAAGTTTCGACTGAGCTGTATTTACCTTTCATCATTCCATGTACATGTAGGTTTGATCAGAGAAAAAAATGGAAGTATCATACTCTGATGTATGAAAATGAAATTCCGAAAATTAAGACATTCAGCACTTGCTTTCTCCGGTAGCAGTATCTCCTTTTTATCCCACCGGTATGTAATACCGTGGGATACAGTCATCACCCCGTCCGTCTGTCCGTCCGTCCGTCCGTCTGTCCGTCCGTCTATCCGTCCGTCCGTAATCATTTCGTTTCCGGAGCAGAACTCGAAAACCGTTCTTGATATCTTTCTGAAACTTTCCATGTGTATTACCCACCAACTGAAGTGGTGCCTTTTGATATTTTCAGATTTCTGGAAATTTTATTTTTGGTCGTTTCCTTAGAAACATGTTGAAGTTGGACTTTGTTCAGAGACAGGTTCGTTTCCGGAGCACAGCACCAAAACCGTTCATCATATCTTCCTGAAACTTTGCATGTGTATTACCCACTAATTGAAGTGGTGCCTTTTGATATTTTCAGATTTCTGAAAAAAACAAATTTTTTCGTTTCCATAGAAACTTGTTGAATTTGGACTTTGTTCAGAGACAGGTTCGTTTCCGGAGCACAGCTCCAAAACCATTCATCATATCTTCCTGAAACTTTGCATGTGTATTACCCACTAACTGAAGTGGTGCATTTTGATATTTTCAGATTTTTTTTGAAAAATTTATTTTTTTCTGTTTCCATAGAAACATGAGAGGGATGTTGGTTGTTGTTGATTTTGACTGCTTCTGGAGCAGAAATCTAAAAACCTTAACATACCTGAAACTCAGCATCTGTAATACCCACTAACTGAAGTACGGTAGTAGATACATAAGTATCTGTCAAAGATGTGTTTTACAAATTTTGTGGAAGCGGTGGGATATGTCATCTTCTGATGACTCTTGTTTTAAATATGGGGACGTTTCTTTAGTTCGTCAGTATAATCGTGTAAAAGTGTAACAATCTTACCAAATTTGTATCTAAAAAGGAAAATTGAATCTAAAATCTACCTTGATATCATTCGGATTCGGAAAAGGTTCGCTCTTTATTTGGGTCTTACAATCCAAAGCATATATAACCTCTGTGTATGTTCTACCCTACACTTATACATAATATATATTATATAGGTCACACGTATGAATAATAGAATAATAAGTAGATTAATATGAAAATATTATATTTCAGCACTTGACCTCCCACGCAAATATGATATGCTGACACATCATGTCACAGACTGATCGTTATCGCTGGCCAATCAAAATCATCGGGGAATATTGCCTATATTCCCATTACGTCCTTCTGTAAGTGTTAACTACAAATATGGTTAACGTTATTTACCGCGTCAAAACGATAACGTTCCCGGACCTTACACCAACTGGTGCAAATAATATTTTTAGAAATTCAGATGACAATTTTTGACGTTTTGAATTTTGAGTTGGTTATTAAGCTCGACAGTTACCACATAATATAAAAAAAGTGGTTTATTGGGGTTTTTAAAAAAAATAAACGACGTTTATCAATTTTGAATAGTATTTTTAGATGGATAGTCAAATAAACTGCCATGTGTTATTTTTAAAATGATTTAGATCCATCACTTTTCCTTTGCCTTGATAATATTCAATGTATAGTCTAATTAAAGAGATATTTTACAACGTTTATCAATTTTTAATAGTTATTAAGATCCATAGTCAAATAAACAGTTATGTACTTATTTATTTGAAATATTCACTTTAGATCAATCGCTTTCCCCATGAACCCAAACGTGCATCATATTATTCCACACATAGAAGGTATGAGTTAGTCTAATTAAGGAAAGCTTTTACGGATTTTATAAATTTTAAATAGCATTTTAGAGCGATTGTCCAATATACTTACATACATGTACGTGTATGCATTGGTATTATACGAAACAGTGGCTATAATTGGTTGTCGGCTATCCTAATTAAGAAAATATTTTATGACTTTTATCAATTATTTTTTTTTTAGATTCATAACAAAATCAACTGTACGTCTATATGATATCAACCATAATATTGATTTACTGCATATTTAGTTGATTTTATATTTCCATAGGAAAATATATCAATCGTAAAATTTTGTGACAATTTCTGAATGACAGATTGCTATGGCACTAAATGAACATATAATTCCATATGTGTTAACTACCGGACAAAAGAAAGTACTCATCTCAGTTGATTTTATCACATGTATGATGTTCAATTGCAAATATCTCAAGTTTTCGATGTCATAATCTAAAGTCAGCAGTCAAAGAATACTAATATGTGTTTTGTTTTGTTTTTTAACTGAAATTTTAAAGTTTAAGTTTTTGAAAAACTATTTTTTAGATACACAACTGTTCATTGACATATTAGACATATTCTGTGTGAAAATTAATAAATGTGCCTGATTCTACATACATTTACAACATTTTAATCATGGTAGGGGTCATGTTGGTGTAAATTTAATTTCTTACCCCTGTCTTCATTAAACAAAGATATTGTAACTAACATTAATTAATTCTTTCAAACTACAAAGATTATTCCCAAAAGACGATTTCAGCACTCCAAGTGTGATTGAATAGACACAAAATAAAACGCATGAAATTGTGAAATGTTTACAAAACATATGCTTATCAAAACATTCATAGTAAACTTTATCCGACAACAGTATTTTGTTCCTTGCTCAGTTGAACAGTATGTACCGTTTCTTTTGTCTGTCAGTTTAGATCAGCTTATTATAGATGTATGTTTGGTGACGATTCATTGTATATTGTAAATCGATTACTTCATATGTAAGTCTTCAACCTTAGATAACTTATCATCTAAAGGGCTACAGAGTCAATAGCTCTAGATTTGAATTTGGAAATTTATACCAGCGTAGACACAATTCACTTGCCTAAACTCAGATAGTACGACAATGTAACGAAGAAGGATTATCTTAAGTTGAAGTTGAAATTTGAAAAGTCTGTACATCGTTATAATTCATTTGATGCTGAGTTCTTTTCTTTTTGATGCAACGATGTTATTTCCATTTTACATCTAGATTTATATGATGAAATGCAAAGATGACAATGGTTTGTTACTGAATTTCTTCTCTCCTTCCCCTCTCCTTATATCTCTCCATCCCGGTCTCATCTTGATAACTCTCATTTCAGGCCGGGTCACACTGTCCCGAATATGACAAAAGATGCCAACACGAATTAGAAAATTCTCATTTCGCACGAATTTGGTTTCGATTTTGGTTAAAAACTAATCATAATCCGGAGCAGGTACGATGCAGTCAAAAGGCAATACGATGTAACACGATGTAATACGACGTAACACACGACTACAATGCGAATGCAATGCGAATGTCGGGTTGATCGTCGCATTGGCCTAACGTTATATAGTCTGTAAGAATACAACACGATGACAGCATGATGGCAACACGACGTCGAATGAAAAGTTCGACGAGTATACGATGAGAATACGAAGATGAGCTTGGTGATACAAGCATCACGTGACATCCACATTATATAACTCTGTTGCTGTGACGGTTGGCCTCTCGGTGTCGGCCCGGGAAAGCTTAATTTCAAATGTTAGGAAATACTGGAACAGCGTAATATAGACTTTGTTTTAGTATAGCAGAGAAAGCATAAACCTGATTACTGCTATGAAAACAAGAGATTGCCGAAATGAGTTAACCGCACTTTTTCTCTTTTAACTCTGATTACTCCTTTATACACCATGGAGAATCATTTTAAAACATGTTATATTATATGGAACTTGGTGCATGGTGCTACATATCAAAGTTACATACAACATTTTTGAAGTTTTTAAAATTTAAAAATGTTTTTCTCTAATTTAAAAAAGAAAAATACAAAATGTCGAACCCCTGAATCCCCACTACCCAATTACCACTCTGGATAAGCTTATGAGTTAATTATATAATTAGGATGACTATTGAGCAATTGAGCAAACATATAGTCAATAAAGTTGCTGAAACCAGTCTAGCGTGAGTTGCCATGACAGCAGGAAATCACGTGACCCTTTCCGCCTTCGGTTGCACCATTGGCGGATGTTCGAAAATCTTTGTGTGTTAAAACAACTTCCGAACCCGCGTGCGAATCTTCATTTTCGTGGTCAGCCCGTGTCTCAATCTTTCCCTTCGCACAACCATCGAGATGCAATCTTGTTACTTCTTTTCATTATCGTACTCTCATCGTCTGTCCATCGGTACCATCGCCAAAATATTAAACACTTTGCTCCTCGATTGTCACAAGAAGGCAACGCGACTATCTTAAATCCTCGTGATTACCTGCGAATAACCATCGTTTAGCATTACGATGCTATCACGATGGAACTTAAGTAAGAATATATTCATTACACACACATACATATATATATATATATATATATATATATATATATATAATACATATATGTATTTATATACGATACCTATATGAATACATTCCATGTTTAATATAATGCATGCTTATAGATGTACGTAATGAGTTTTTTATAGTACAGATACATTTTCCAGATGCATGTATACCTAAGTGGTAAATATAAGGTACTATATATTTCATACTCATTGTGATATATAGCGGTATTGTTACATATATTACACAGGTTATAATATGTAATATTTATATCATTACATGTCTCATATTGACATAAACCTTTTGATGTAGTAAATGCCCTCGTAACCTAGTCAATACGACATGGTAAAATCACCGTGTGCATTCTTGCAAGGTATGATCGCAGTCGCGTTGTCTTCTTATGACTTCGGTCATCTTCGTGTTACATTCGTAAGGCCTTCGCTTGTGAAATATGCCCTATGGTTCCGATGGACAGGCGAAGGCAAATACGATGATGATACGAATCATACGATGTCATCTCGATAGACATACGAAGGGCACGATGAGGACACGAATGCACCACGAAACTAACATGTCAAATATTTTGCTCGCTCTCCTGATGTTGCCGCCGAACAGAGAAGAATTCCGCCGATGACCAAACGAATGCTTAAGATGCGTTTACGAATGGCCCGATTGCTTACGATCCTTTGCGAATTTGAACAATTTCAAATTCGTGTTTCCATCTTTTGTCAAATTCGGCACAGTGTGAACCGGCCTTTCATAAAAAATAATATCACACCAAACACACGCTACCCACTCTAACATCGGTATATTGCCCCACTCTCCACATAACTTGTTATTACATTTTAATTTTAAACGCCGTGATAAAACAGTTTTTTGAAAAAATAAAACACGTTAATATTTAATCTTAAAATCGAAAAAATAGGATTTTTAAAAAAAGTTATTATTTTAGCGAAAGCCGACCGCGCTGTTCAGCAAACCCGCACTGTGTCTCCTGATCAAAAAGCCGACCGCGCTAATCAATGTCCTACCATTTCATCAATGCTATAGAGCTAACGCGGCGGGAGATAGCCCAATGAATAGAGTTTATCTTAAAGGGACAGTAGCACGTTTTTTCGCTCAAAAAGGTTGATGAAATGTATTTGAAATATAATGTCACGAACAGTTAAACACCCTTCTCTCTTCGGAAAATCTAGTTAAAATATGAGTGTACATTGTTCGGTAAAGCCATGGGAATCGTTTTCAGTGTTTTTTTGTCATTTAAAATAGTACGTTTTTGATTAAACGTAATTATTTATACTTACCTGTTGACTAGACCTACTTTGCCTACCTCCTCTAGGTATGCTATTTCAACCTTAACACAGACGAAAACTGGTGAGTACTTTCTTTTGCCCGGTAGTTTAGCAATTACATAAAGGTGTCATCCATCTTAACAAGGCGATACGGGTTATGGTATAAATCTCGTTGTAACACACACTATAATAATAATTCAAAAACATTATCAAGTATCGGTTATTTGTAAGTGAAGCGATCGTATTGACTAAAACTCGCGCTACATGGTAAGGGACGTAATTCGTGATCACAGTAGGTGTCGCTGATTCGTTTCACCGCTTCTGCCTAGATTGAAGGCAAGGTAAACAATGGAGAGATTTCGATACATTTTCACCTTGCCGGGGGAAGATGGCAATCTGTATACATGGATAGGTTGACTGTTCGAATCATTTACTATGAAACCATGAATTAAAATTTAAAGTATTGGGCATGGTTTGGTGGGGTTTCGTTATTTCGTTATTTCGTTATGTCGTTATTTCAGACATTTGTTGCTTTAGGGAAGCTTGTTTGGTAAGATATGAGATTTGAGGGCAAGTAACAATAGTGGATATCATTCTGTAAACGTCTAGTAAACGAAAACCACTAAAATACTGGGTTTTTGTAAACAAATCTAAACTGAAAAGCAAAAAAATATAAACACAAACTGCAAGATATTTTTATCCATGAGTAATAAAAACGACTGAAAAATAGTTTTAAAATTTCTCTAACCAAGCTTTTAATAATAGGAAATATTATATTACATGTTTCTCATAAATATGCCTTTGGAATATTGTATTAATAAGTTAACATTGGAGATTGATAGAATCACATGTTTACTTATTATTTAAATACCTATCTGTTGACTAGACCTACTTTGCCTTACCTCCCAGGGGTAATGCTATTTCAACCTTAATACAGACGAACTTGAAGAATGGAGAAGGGGTGCGTAAATCCCTTATCCAAGGGCCGGTAAGTCTAGATGGTCTCGTGACGTCACTACCTGTTCATATCACTCTCCTAAAAGTTGCAGAGCAAGGCAGACGTGTTTTGTTCTGTGACTGGGGTTTTAGCGACTTGTGTTGCTAACTTGCTATTTTTCTCTTGTTAGTTCAAGAGATATCCTCAACTTTGTTCTTCGATAGTGCAGGTTGTGTTTGCAATCTGTTTTTCAAGTAGGTGTTAGTTTTCAAGGGGCCTTGTTGACATGTGCTAGCTAGCGACCATCCGGAGTAGGTGGATTGCATGTGCCACACGTGCAGCTCGTGATTCTTTGTTTTCTCTCACCTGACTGTTGGGTGTTTGACTTGCGTAG
Organism: Gibbula magus; assembly: GCA_936450465.1. NCBI lineage: Eukaryota > Metazoa > Mollusca > Gastropoda > Trochida > Trochidae > Gibbula > Gibbula magus. The sequence goes on from OW388295.1 coordinate 45,663,584, forward strand.
GGTAAAGGAGCAGTGGTATCTCTCCTACGCGGGTGACTCGCTTCGCTTGTCATCCGCTTTCGCTTGTCATTCGCCATTCGTTCCGAGTGCTGACTGTTAGGTGTTTGTCTTGCGTATGGTAGAGGAGTAGTGGCATCTCTCCTAATCGTTTGACTTGCTTCGCTGGCCATTCGCTTTCGCTTGTCACGCGCTTTCGGTCTGTACTCTAGTGTTAACTGTGGGTTGTTGACTTGCGTACGGTAAAGGAGCTAGTGGAATCACTCCTAATTCGCTTGTCATACGCCTGTCGGTTGTACTCTAGTGCTAACTGTTAAGTGTTTGTCTTGCGTATGGTAGAGGAGTAGTGGTATCTCTCCTATTTCGTTTGGCTTGCTTCGTTTGTCATTCGCTTTCGCTTGTCATACGCTTATCGGTCTGTACTTTAGGGAACTGTGGGTTTGATTTGCGTAGGGTAAAGGAGCAGTGGTATCTCTCCTACGCGGGTGACTCGCTTCGCTTGTCATTCGCTTGTCGCTTGTCATTCGCCTGCGGTCCGTACTCAAGTGCTTCGCGTCTCGCTTGGCTTCTCGCCTCGCCTGTCACTGGCTCGCTAGTTGTTCGCCTTAGGTGAGTCTCTAGCTTGGTTAAGGAGCAGTGGATACACTCCTCGTCAGTGACTCGCGTTGCCCGTTGCTAGCTTTCGCCTACCATTCGCCTTTGGCTTCGCCTTAGGTCGATTCTACGCGACTCACCCTTAGGGTGATTCACTTTGGTTCAAGTGACTCGCTACGCCAGTCACTTAAGGTTTGGTTCACGCACGAATGTTATGTGAATAAAGATTGATTTATCTTGTAAGTGTTTAGCCTAGTTTTTGGTTTGGCTTGTTCGTCTTTGTTTACCTTGGCGGGTGGTTACTTGATTTTGACTTTTTGCTCTTCGAGTTCAGAGTTTTTGTTTCAACTCTCTTGATTGCATATCGTCAGAGTTGTTGTGCTTTTGCTCCGCCGCTTGGGTGTTTCACGTGTGTGACTCACCTCGTCTACGCTACTCGTGTTTGTGCTACGCCGTGTAGGTGACTCGACTGTCTCTACCTTCGCTTACGTTACGCGTTTTATCGTTACCGTTCGCCATGTACTCCGCCTTCTGCACGAACTGCGGAGGCAGGAAGTCCGCCTCTAAGGATCCGCACTTGTTATGTAGAAAGTGCAAGGACCTTTGCGAAGAGGATTACCGTTGCGACGAGTGCGCTCCTCTCTCCGAATCGGAGTTCCACTCGTACGTTTCCGCCTTACGCAAGTCGGTGGCCGATAGGGCTGCGTCACAGAAGCGTACGTCGTCAGCTCAACGTAGAGAGTTGTCTCCCATTCGTCATCCATCTCCGGTGGAGGATGTAGACATTGTCCTCACGGAACGGGCGGATGAATTCGACAGGGAATCGGACCTGTCCGAACCCGCTGGGGGGTCGAAGTTACGCTCCCCCCCTCCGCCGTCGTGTTCAGGTTCTCGTTCGCGGACTCACCCGTTGTCCCCTCCTTCGCCGGACCAACGGTTGTCTCCGCTTAGACTTAAGGTGGGCGGACCCACTACGCCCAAGAGCAAGAAGAAGAAGTCCAAGAAGGCTAGGTTCGACAAGGTCGATCCGTCCCTCCTTCTGGCATCCGTCAAGGATATGGTCTCTTCCTTGCTCGATGCGCATTTGGGTCCGCGGAACTTACCCACTCACACTACGACTACGCAACCGTGTGAGCCCTATGCGGATGACGTACCTCAGGGTGCGCGTTCCTCGTCCACTAGGGCCTCCGCACCCGCGACTCCTTCGCGTACCCCTCGCACCCCTGAGCGGCTATCACGGTGATGTCACCCTTACGTGACTCCTCGCCGGACTCACCGGAACGTGACACCCGCTACGTGGACGTGTCGAACCCTCCGTACATCAGTATAGAAACGGAGGCGGAGGGTACGGGATTGTCGGAGGATCCTCCAGTGGTTGACGCAATAGCTAATGCTATCCGAAGTGGCTTCGTTCGCGGACGTTCCACTTAGCCAAGTCAGCGTGACGGGTCCGCGCACGTCGGCGGCCAGGAGGGCTTCCTTTGGCCCTGATGGCGAGGTACCTCCCGCGCGTCTTGCCCTTCCACCTCATAGGCTCCTGTTGGAGGCCACCGAGGATATGGAGCAAGTCGTATCATCTGCGATGCCCAATCGTCTGCTTCCGCCTTTGGTGGTGCCGGACAAGCGCAGACGGCGTCTGCCCTTGTATCCGGTCCCTTTTCAGCTTGTTCCGCCTCCCCTTGATCAGGGGGCATCCCGGTTGTTTACCACCAACCTGCTTCACCGCGTGTCTGAGGCACAGTTCTCTCATCTTGACAGGGAGGCGCGTTCGGTGTTAGGCTTGGGGAACAACGTGGCTTTCACATGTCAGGCGATGCTGGCTTGTGCTAAGCAGGCGGGCATGGAGGCGGGGGACCTGGTGTTGTTCAAAGCGTTTGGTGATGTGGCTGCGGACCTTGCGCAGATCATGTTGTCAGCGTCGCGAATTTCATCGAGTATAACAGTGCTTCGCAGAGACAATTTCCTCTACCGGTCAGGTCTCAACCCCGATCATAAGAACTTCCTTCGACATGCCCCTGCTCACGCTGAAACTCTGTTTGGTGGTCGTATCCCGGAGGTTTTGAGAGCACGACAGGAGGCCCAACAGCAAGACCTCACTAATTGGCTCGTCACGCAGAGGCAAACGACACCAAAGCGTCCGCAGACCAGTTTTCGTCAGGGGCAAGGCCAGGGCAGTGGCCAACCTTCCCCCAAGAAAGCGAAAATGGACTTTCGGCGGGGAGGTCGTGGCCGTGGATCCACGGGTCAGTCCCCCAAGTCCCCCCGGCCTGGCGCCGGAGGTCGTACCCCGCAAAAGAAGTGGAGGAAGTGACTCGTGGTCACCCCCTCTGCTCCCTCCTCCACTCGTTCCGGTATCGGAGGGCTTGGTGGGGGGTCGCCTCCAAGACTTTGTCAGCAACTGGGTACAGTTAGGGTTAGACCCTTACGTGTGTCGGATTCTGGGTCAGGGGTTCCGCATTCCCGTCTCGTCTCCGCCGCCCCTCACCTGTACTCCAATGGAGCGTCCCTTAGCAGGGGACCGACTCAAATTAACATTGGAACAGGTGGAGATATTAATCTCCAAACGGGCGGTGCAGGAGGTCCTGACCCCGCATCTAACGCCGGGGTTTTACTCCCCAGTGTTCGTAATACCCAAAAGGAACTCGAAAAAATGGCGGCTTATTCACGATTTGAAGGTGTTCAACCGCTCCTTCCTCGTTCGGCCGCCATATTTTCGACTCTTGACGCTTCCCTCAGTGATGCGGTCCTTGGAGCGCTCAGACTGCATGGTGTCTCTCGATCTACAGGATGCGTACCTGCACGTGCCGATTCACTATCGGGACCGCAGGTACCTCCGCTTCATCCTGGACGGCAGACATTTTCAGTGGTGCGTGCTCCCGTTCGGGATCTCGTCCGCCCCCTGGTTTTTCACACGGGTGACTCAGCCCATCGTCCAATTCCTTCACCAATGCGACATTCAGTTCCTAATGTACTTGGACGATGGGATCGCTCTCGACCGCTCCCCGGTCGTTCTCGAGGCGCAGCTCAGGTTCACGATTGACCTGTTCCGTCGTCTGGGGTGGCTAGTGAACTTTGAGAAGTCGGACTTGGTTCCGGCAACTCGTCTGAAGTTCCTAGGGGCTATCCTAGACACCCGGCTGTTCCGCGGGTTCGTCACGAGGGAGCGGATGGCTCGTTACGATCGCCTTATGGATCGCGCGCTCGACGCTTCGCTCTCCCTACGTCAGTGGCAAAGAGTGTTGGGGTTATTAACATCAGCTCAGGACCTGACCCGCAGGGGGAGGTTGTTCCTTCGCCCGTTACAGGTGTTCCTGAATCCCCACATCAGGGAGACGCGTTGTCGTCACGACATAGTCTTAACCCCAGACCTACATCGGTTCCTAGCTTGGTGGCGGGTAGACGAGAGTGTGTTCGCAGGCGTTCCACTTCGTCCTCGCCCCCCCTCAGCTCACCTGTTTGTAGACGCCTCCACCCAAGGGTGGGGGGCGCACATGAGTCACGAGCAGGTGGCGAGAGTTTGGTCCCCATCAGAGCGGAACCTACACATCAACGTCCTCGAGTTGGACGCAGTACATCTTGCCATTCAGCACTGGCAGGTCCCCTTGAGGGGCCAGTGCCTGCTAGTACACACGGACAGTTCGGCGGCTGCTTGGTCGATAAACAAGCAGGGGTCCACCAAGGCGCAGTCTCTGCTACGCGTGTCACTCCAGCTCTGTTCGAGTTGGTGGACGAGGTGGACCTGGACATTCGAGCGGTCCACATTCCGGGTGCCAAGAACGTCTTGGCGGACGCGTTGTCACGTCCAGATGCCCCTCCCCCAACGGAGTGGCAACTGAATCCGGTGGTTTTCAGGGGGTTGTGTCTCCAGTTCGGCACCCCGCTGATAGATCTGTTCGCGACGTGTCTCAACCACCAATTGCCAACCTACATCTCCCCAGTGCCAGACCCGCTAGCGATGGGCTTAGACGCGCTCTCGTTAGGGTGGGAGGGGATGGACGCCTATGCTTTTCCGCCGCCGGCCATCCTCTCCCAAGTTGTAGCCAAGATAGGGGAAACTCGGATTCTTCGTCTCCTGCTGGTCGCCCCTTGGTGTACCTTCGCAACACTAGACATCTTAAGGCGTCGTCAATTAACACCAACATGTCGGCCATCCTGTCGGTTCTCAGGAAGAGATCGCCAGGATTGGATGTGTCGGTCCTCAAGGGCCTAATTAAAACCTTCCGTTCGGTGGACGGCAGGTCCAGGCTTCGCCCACCTGAATGGGACTTAGCCATTGTGCTCAACCACCTGCGCTCCGATAGGTATGAACCGCTCTCCGACGTGCCTCTCCTCCCTCTCACCATCAAGGTCATTTTTCTGGTGGCCATGGCCTCTGCAGCGCGGATTTCAGAGATCCATGCGTTGCAGGCGGACCTACTACGTTTTGAGGTCAGGGAGGGGGGCTCCGCCTCGCTGGGGTTGGCTCCTGACTTTGTCTGTAAGAACCAGGCAGCGGATGAAGCGGGACGTACGTTCTCTATCCCAGCTCTGGGTTCGGACTCAGATGAGGTGGATCTCTCTCTGTGTCCAGTAAGAGCCTTGAGGGTGTACACGCAGCGTACCCGCAGGCTGAGGGATGGCAGGCGTCGTCTGTTCTTGCCTCACTCACCCAGGAGCACCAAGGAACTAGACAAGCGAGCGTTGGGGGTGTATCTAAGATCGGCGGTAATTGATGCGTACAAGGCCGCTGATTTGCCTCCGCCGTCGCGTTCCAATCCTCATGAGATCCGCGCAGTTTCAGCCACGATGGCGTATCACTGCAACATCGCGGTTTTGGATGTCATGGCAGGGTGTTTTTGGCATTCATCAGAGGTTTTCGCCAACCATTACCTACGAGATGTCTCCACAGCTGATCTTGAAGGCATCTCTAGGCTGGGTCCACAGGTCTTCGCGCAGACGAAGGTGGTCCCCCCAACCAGACCAAGAAGGGGTCATCCTTCTTAGACGCTTTTGGGACTTATTGTAAATAAACAGGGTTTACATTGTTTACTCTCGTGTCTGTTGGTTTTTTCTGTAACTTCGTTTTGGCCTACGCTCTAGGCCCTCCCATCCTCCCCACTTGGTCTGTCTTGCCTTTGGGACTTTCGGAGAGTGATATGAACAGGTAGTGACGTCACGAGACCATCTAGACTTACCGGCCCTTGGATAAGGGATTTTACGCACCCCTTCTCCATTCTTCAAGTTCGTCTGTATTAAGGTTGAAATAGCATTACCCCTGGGAGGTAAGGCAAAGTAGGTCTAGTCAACAGGTAAGTATAAATAATTACGTTTAATCAAAAACGTACTATTTTATGACGTCAATAATCCCAGAGTTAATGCACTGGTATACCGACAGTATATACTATGATAACGAATTCTTTTCAATTTTATCAATGTTGAACTTAAAGGGACAGTAGCACGTTTTTTGCAAATTTTATTTGTTTAAATTTCCCATTTATAATGATAGTTTATGTCATTTATAGTGACTTTAGAGGTTAAAATATCTTAATACACAAACCATTTATCCGTAGTGGTAATGAACGTGTTGCGTATAAAGCAAAAATTGCAAGGCGGCCATTTTATTGTGAACAAATTTTATTATTTCGAATGACAAAAACGATTCCCATGGCTTTACGGAACCATGTACACTAATTTTGAACTTGATTTTCCGAAGAGAGGATGATGTTTTACTATTGGTGACATTATTTCTTAAATATATTTCATCGACTTATTTCAGCGAAAAAACGTGCTACTGCCCTTTTAAATGCCAAACCTTGGGTCCATGATTATTCCCAGAAGACGATTTCCAAGTGTGATTGAATAGACACAATATAAAACGCATGAAATTGTGAAAAGTTTACAAAACATATGCTTATCAAAACATTCATAGTAAACTTTATCCGACAACAGTATTTTGTTCCTTGCTCTATTGAACAGTATGTACCGTTTCTTTTGTCTGTCAGTTTAGATCAGCTTATTATAAATGTATGTTTGCTGACTTTAGTGAAGCTGAAATTTGAGAAGTCTGTACATCGTTATAATTTATTTGAAATGCAAAGATGACAGTGGTTTGTTACTGAATTCCTTCTCTCCTTCCCCTCTCCTTATATCTCTCCATCCCGGTCTCATCTTGATGACTCTCATTTCATAAAAAATAATATCACACCAAACACACGCTACCCACTCTAACATGGGTACTTTGCCCCACTCTCCACAAAACTTGTTATTACATTTTAATTTTAAATGCCTTGATAAAACAGTTTTTTGAAAAAAATAAAACACGTTAATATTTAATCTTAAAATCGAAAAAACAGGATTTTTAAAAAAAAGTTATCATTTAGCGAAAGCCGACCGCGCTGTTCAGCAAACCCGTACTGTATCTCCTGATCAAAAAGCCGACCGCGCTAATCAATGTCCTACCATTTCATCAATGCTATAGAGCTAACGCGGCGGGAGATAGTCCAATGAATAGAGTTAATCTTAAAGGGGCAGTAGCACGTTTTTTCGCTCAAATAAGTTGGTGAAATGCATTTGAAATATAATGTCACGAACAGTTAAACACCCTTCTCTCTTCGGAAAATCAAGTTAAATATGAGTGTACAATGTTCGGTAAAGCCATGGGAATCGTTTTCAGTGTTTTTTTGTAATTTAAAATAATAAATTGTGTTCACATTAAAACGGCCGCCATGTAATGTTGACTTTATACGCAACACCGTTATCACCAATTCGGTTAATTGGTTTGTGTAATAAGTAAATATAAATGGCATAAACTATCATTATAAATGGGAAATTTGAAAAAAATAATGAATAGCCAAGTCACAGCTGTGACTTCAACACATGGAATCATGTATATTTGTACGTCTGTGTGAAGGGGGAGGATTGAATGGTAGTGTATCACCCATTATTACCCTTTAGATAAATTTGTTGAAATCTGATTGGTCAATAGCTAATGCATACAAAACCGTGTAGGTGGATTTGCCGGGTTGTACCATCCGTATGACCCGCGAAGACAGGTCACGTGACTAACTACACAAGTCTTACGGGTGACCTTGACCTTAGATGGAATGCAGAAGTTAAACGGTTGCTCGACTCGGAATTTCAGAATCGAAACTTACCTTAACAAACATAAGTACGGTAACTTCAACCTATATAAAAACAATTATTTTGTTTGTGTCATTTAACTAATTCAATAAAAACATATGTCTCTCTATTATTCTTTAGGTAATAATAAATTCAAAATCGATAATTTTGCTGTTTCACAGTGTGCGGAGTTTTTATCACAGACGGAAATAGCTATGCAGCCTATATATTTTATCGGAAAGGGGTGAAATAAGTACAAATTATAGATCTAAAGAGTAATAAATTCGTTACACGGTGTTTTGACAGGGTGTACGGGACTGAAAGACCCTTGTACATTCCGCATTTCCTTCGGCTGCGCCTCAGGAAAATACGGAATATACAAGGGTCTTACAGTCCCGTACACCGTGTCAATACACCGTGTAACTAATATTAACACGTTGCGCTAAACAAAATACAAAAGCGCGCCTGGTCCGCTGAATGTCTCAATTGACTGATATCGGCGAAGCTCAGTGCTGCTTTAAGCTGTTATAGAAGATTTTATTTCGGTCTCACACGTAGATTGCGAACATGTAAAGGATAAATGAAATGTAGAAACTACCTACGAGCAATCGATGATTTATGGGAGAACCATATAATATTCTTCAAATCAATAGCCAGTTAAACTAGACATGCATACAATGTATATATATAAAAGTACAGATTTGTAAACAACAATTAAAAGTATTACGAGTATAAAATGTGTCGTCGTTTGGTTAAGATATCATGGCTGGCCTTTGAAGCATAAAAAGGTAGGTCGGGGTTTGATGTAATAGATATTAACCTCTCATTCTTTGTTTTACTTGTAAAATACTAATAAATTTGTAAACAGTTGGTAAAAAGTGTAGATCTTATGTTCTCGTATAAAGGGCAAACTAAAAGAACTCGACGATGTGATCACAGTTAAATTGAGCCATTCTTGGAATGGTATGTTGCTGTAACGTTGATGTAACAGTCTCTACGTGTAACGGTGCAACCCCACATCGAAACCTGACATGAATACTTCGGTGGTCCCGTTGCAGAGGGTTCCAGCTGTATGGGTTCAACCTGTCTGGATTCAACCTGTATGGATTCAACCTGTATGGGTTCAACCTGTATGGGTTCCAGCTGTGTGCTGTATGGATTTCCAGCTGGATGGTCTCAAGCCGTACATGTATGGCTTCCAGTTGTATGGGTGGCCCGCTTCTTTGCTTGATAAGCTGAGAATGTGAAGGGTTAATCCGTTACTCAACAGTACACTAAAATACGAGTTATGAAACGTTTTGTAAAAACGACTTTATTATACTGTCTAAGGTTTTGTGGAGGTGATTTTCGGAACTTTCATTCGACTACGGTAAATATCAGTCATGCGTAATCCATTATGTAAGATGGTTCACATCGTAATGTCTAATTTGAGACTTTTGTGTTGTAAACATGACGTGGAAGTAAACAAACATGATACCAAACACATAGAATACAGGTATAGTGTCATGCAAAACTTTGTCTAGACAACGTTTACAGGGATGACACGTTATGACCATTTATCGAGTTTACCAAAAGCCATGAATCAGAGTCCAAAGTCGAAAGACGAAACACAACACAGCACATAAACGTCATACAAGGCCTTAAGTCAACACTGTATCATCATTTATTTTACATTTTTCCAGCTACATATTTTCCAATCCAAAGGGTATCCTGAACTATTTACAAGGTTCTCTTGCATGTTTTGTCACCTTTTGAAACCGTTCATGGCACTCATTACACTCCTAATCATGTCAGATTTATTTTACACTGTGGTGTTGACTTAAGCCCAAGTGTTGATTTAAGGTCTGCTGTACAAGGCCTTAAGTCAACACCAGGGGCTTAAGTCAACACTGTAGCACCAGTTATTTTCCATTTTTCCAGGTACACAATGTCAATTTCAAAGGGTATCCTAGAGCTGTCACAGGTCCCTTTTACATGTTTTGTCACCTTTTGAAACAGTTATTGGCACTCATTACACGCCTAACTATTTCAGATTTATTTCTCACTGTGGTGTTGACTTAAGTCCCAGTGTTGATTTAAGGTCTGCTATACAAGGCCTTAAGTCAACAACAGGGGCTTAAGTCAACACTGTATCACCAGTTATTTTCCATTTTTCCAGGTACACAATTTCAATTCCAAAGGGTATCCTAGAGCTGTCACAGGTCCCTTATGCATGTTTTGTCACCTTTTGAAACCGTTATTAGCACTCATTACACTTCTTACTATTTCAGATTTATTTTACACTGTGGTGTTGACTTAAGCCCCAGTGTTGATTTAAGGTCTGCTATACAAGGCATTAAGTCAACACCATGGGCTTAAGTCAACACTGTATCATCATTTATTTTACATTTTTCCAGCTACATATTTTCCAATCCAAAGGGTATCCTGAACTATTTACAAGGTTCTCTTGCATGTTTCGTCACATTTTGAAATAGCTATTGGCACTCATTACACCCCTAACTATTTCAGATTTATTTTACACTGTGGTGTTGACTTAAGCCCCAGTGTTGATTTAAGGTCTGCTGTACTAGGCCTTAAGTCAACACCAGGGGCTTAAGTCAAAACTGTATCACCAGTTATTTTCCATTTTTCCAGGTACACAATTTCAATTCCAAAGGGTATCCTAGAGCTGTCACAGGTCCCTTTTGCATGTTTTGTCACCTTTTGAAACAGTTATTGGCACTCATTACACTCCTAACTATTTCAGATTTATTTTACACTGTGGTGTTGACTTAAGGCCCAGTGTTGATTTAAGGTCTGCTATACAAGGCCTTAAGTCAACACCAGGGGCTCAAGTCAACACTATATCACCAGTTATTTTCCATTTTTTCTGGTACACATTTTCCATTCCAAAGGGTATCCTGAACCATTTACTAGGTTCTCTTGCATGTTTTGTCACCTTTTATAAACCTTCTTGGCACTCATTACACTCCTAACTATTTCGGACTTATTTTACACTGTGGTGTTGACTTAAGCCCCAGTGTTGATTTAAGGTCTGCTGTACAAGACCTTAAGTCAACACCAGGGGCTGAAGTCAACACTGTATCACCATTTATTTTCCTTTTTTTCTGGCACACATTTTCCATTTCAAAGGAGTATCCTGAACTAATAACGATTCTCTTGCATGTGTTTGTCACCTTTTGAAACCGTTTTTGCACTCATTACACTCTTAACCATGTCAGATTTACTTTACACTGTGGTGTTGACTTAAGCCCCTGTGTTGAGTTAAGGTCTGCTATACAAGGCCTTAAGTCAACACCAGGGGCTGAAGTCAACACTGTATCATCAGTTATTTTCCATTTTTCCAGGTACACAATTTCAATTCCAAAGGGTATCCTAGAGCTGTCACAGGTCCCTTTTGCATGTTTTGTCACCTTTCGAAACCGTTTTTGGCACTCATTACACTCATAACTATTTCAGATTTATTTTACACTGTGGTGTTGACTTAAGGCCCAGTGTTGATTTAAGGTCTGCTATACAAGGCCTTAAGTCAACACCAGGGGCTTAAGTCAACACTGTATCACCATTTATTTTCAAATCTTTCAGGTACACATCTTCCATTCCAAAAGGTATCCTGGACCTTAACGGGTTCATCTTGCATGTTTTGTCACCTTTGAACAATTATTGGCACGTATTATCCTTCTAACCTTGCATGTGTCGTTGTTTTGTCGTCAATCTGAAATTATCCCCCTTACCATGTATAAATCGTTTATGTGATTTGAATCTGAAGTTGCATTTGTTACGAATAACTGTTGTAATGATCAGATAGGAACAAGTTTACTCGGAAACAATTACATCTAGGCATATATCTCTACGAAATATTTTGTGCATATTGAATTTCATGGTGCATTCAGTCATGTACATTTTAAGCTCATCATGGCATGGTGTCCGGCATCCGTCAAAATTGCTCATCTGCTCATCTGGCTTCCTCAGTATATTCATTGTCCATCCTCACATCAACCTGATATCTTGTGTATACCCATTCTCTCCTTAACAATGTTGTTACAACTATGTACATCAATCCAATCACATGTAAAAACATAATTACCATAATTGAATATATTCTCCTGGTTGTCATGATAATGTACCACTTGCTGGATAACGGTGCTAGTATCTGCATCGAAACGTCGCACTCATATCAATAAAGAAGTTGACTATCCATAGAACTTGTTCTTGTTCATCATACCAGCTTCTAAAATGCCTCTCAAAGAAGTTACCTTAGCATTATATCTCACTAGCGTTACATGGAGATATAGAAAATATGACTATAACTATAATTATTAAAGCCTACATTTTAGCTCATCTGGCTCATCGCCAATTGATTTTAGATCATAAATAGAATCTCACCCTCTCGTCTTCTGTTATCAAATATATGAACACATTGATTGAAATAAAATATTCTCGGCAAGTCTCATTTATTTGTAGCTGTTATCAAGTCGTGTTGAGATATTTCTATCCGAAGACACTTGCGCAAGATTCTCTTTATACCAATAGTTTAAAACCTACAAGTTCCATTTTCAACCATGTTCTATATATACATATATATGTATACAAGTTGTTGAATATGTATTGCATTTTCATTTACACATGCGTTTATATAAGAATTAAATAGATATAACAATATTTTCAGTAAATGTCAAACTGTGATACATTTTATATCCATCCTACAGTTATAATGTCATTATCGCGAAAGGAATATTCTGTAATGTATATATGATCAGAAAAATACAAATCTATATGAACATAAATTATAATGATTTGTTTGTGCTGGTCGCCTGTTATTAAGTAAACTATACGTCTTCATGTATTTGTTTTGTTTCCAAGTGGTTTCACAATATCTTCAGATTACGACGTATATATAGAGAACTCAGAACTAGTAACCATGTAATACCATTTTATCAAATTATTATTCTCAAACAACACAACACCACAAGAGAAAAAAGTATTTCTTTGATCAGAAACATGTGTCATGTTACAGGGCACAGCAGACGATTAGTGTATGTAGGTAATGTACCTGGTTGTTTGGGGTTTTCAATTTTTAAGCAGATGGTATTGTCTCTCGGCAACATCAAAATGTGTGTTACACCTATTTTAGGCCCAATTTCCCCTCAACTTCCATCATAGTGGAAATGGGCCATCAACACGCTTTTACACATCTGAACTTAAAATGGGTTTATCATGCAAAAATCAAGATAAAAGTGAGAATGGCTCACATAACCCGTCAACAGTACTGAAATTGTTTTCGAACTCTATTAAGAGCATTGCCAGGGGCTAAAATTTGTATCCCCCTCTTTGACAATGTTTCCAAGTAAAACTTGTCACCCATTTGAGCATCATAACCGTTATTAGCAAAGAGTTGAATTACATGAGGTCAAAACTCTGTAAAAATATATCATTTCGAAAATGGGTTTCGAACTCGACGAAGACTATGGTGAGATGTAGTCAAATCCCAAAATGCATTCACCAAACTTAACGTTATAGAATGAAGTAAACATTTGATTTCAAGAAAGTTTCAAAGGAACAGCCTATGATGAGAGGATGGTTAAGAAGTAGTTGATGTACACCTAAAACTTTTAGTTAAATGACAGGACGAAAGGATGGACGGACGGAATGACCGCGATATATACTCCCAACCCCACCTCCTAAGTAACTGGAGTATATTTAGTGCACTTGTCTTACACTCAGACTCTGAGAAAAGTATTTACTTTGCAAATATCGCAGTTTTATCAAATATTGAAAAAGCGACTGTAAGAAATGGGATTTTCCGAAAAGAGGCTCCTTTTTATACTCTTTTCAATATTTGTTAGACTATTAGTACACTGACACTTAGTTGAAAGAAAGCAATCTCACGGAGAAAAGAATGAACTAAAAGGGTTTCAATTTAAATTTCTCTCAATATTTGAGTACCAATACTTTATTAAGATCCGATATGCAAAATTCCCAGCATCACTGGTAGGGAACTTGGTTACAGTGAGGTTGGAGTATTTGTGATTATTGCGACAGAGTCATTGTGATTTTAGCCTCGGTAGGTCAAGGGTATTGAGCAATAAATGAGTTTCAGATATAAAAATTCAACGTTGTCAGAGAATTGAAGTAACAGTTAGTTAACACATATATCCATAAGTCACAACTTAATTTATGATGACCAAATAACCACCGAAAATGTCGTTAAGCCAGTAATTGCCACAAAGTTCATAGTTTTTCATAAAATTTCGGTACAATATAAGTAACCAGTGCACATAGATTGCTCAAAACAAAGCATGTTGCTCCGATTATGATTCATCCTCTTATACCATAAAGCATTCGTCGTTTTATCAGTACAAAAACGTAGATATCAATTACCTTGAAATTTTCTAATGTGTCACAGAAAATGTGTGATTACAAAATTGATTTAACGGAAAAAAAATTCATTGTCACAGATTATTTCAAATCACAAACTAGATGTTAATTTGCTTGATTCGTCAAATATGATCTACGAATTGGATACAGATATATCCCTGAACCTGTTTCTGAAAGCAGAAGACCATCGGAACTGTTTTTCGTCATCTTATTGCATGGATGTTGCTGTTTTGATGAAATGTGCCTACATCAGAAAATAACTGAGTAGAAAAGTTATTTTCGCGGCAACCACCACTTGCAAAGAGATGTCCATTCCTCCAGTTTGTTTTATTAATGCACATAAGGTGCACATAAGGCAACCGTTCTTATAATCCATGTGTTCTAGGATAGAAGAGGTACGATACAAACATACTTTCAGGAAAATATTGATCAATCACTCATTAGTGAATTAGAATATTTGATAAAATACCCATATTTTCACACTTATCAAAATATGTTACAAAGGATAGATGATATATCTTTTAAACAAATTTATTTTGACCTTTAATTAGATCTAACATCACAGAGCAAAATAATTTGTTTACCATAGAACAAAATATAATGCACACCTATTTAAAACGATCATCTCTCTACAGATAATTAAACAAAACATCTGAATTACGTGTGTTCTTGTCGAGACGCGATATATAAACATGGAACAAATCTACAATTCTACACCCATGGACAAAGAAACTATATACAACAAAAATGCAAGATATAGTGGTTTAATTCAAGATGGATAGATACGACTGGAACAAAGTCAGCCTACATGTACATCATGTCTCTTAAAGCCAACTAACCTTAATTTGTAAAAAGGAATTGGAATCGTCGTTTTGAAATCTCCTTAATCAAGTGAGATAGGATATTTCATGGAATATGGCTTTCTAGTTTGTTTTATGACATCATACAGAGATTATGCCTCATCGATTTTAAAGTCCACGAAGGAACATTGTGATGATGACATCTTGGACTAACATGATTTCCGTGTTTGATAATATTCTTACTTAAATACCAAACATTACGTAAGATGGAAACCCTTTGAAACGGCAAATCCTGTACAATAATGCAAAGACTCTGTGACAAATCACAAAGCCTGTATTACATATCACAAGGACTCTGTTGCAATAATCACACATACTCCATCCTCCTTGTAACCAAGTTCCCTACCAGTGAGCATGTTGAGTCAAACTATTTATATCTCAAAAACCGCTCTCGGTTGTACCAGAGATACCATATTTGATAACATTAATACATCTTTCTTTTATGTATTAATGTTATCAAATATCGTATCTCTGTTATAAAAAATCTTGGAATAATGGAATTCATCTGCAATGGAAGGTGATATACAGAGATTGTAAGATGACCAACTACAATTGGTAGGTTATGGTTGCAAGTTCTATATTTTGATATTGATATATAGTGTGTTAGTCCCCTGTCTTATTGCGTCGGTGTTTAGCGCTCTGCTAGGCATCATTCCTCGTGGTGTTCCTTCAGAAGTCACGTAATACCCTTTCATGGATACGCTGACGATACATGGAACTTTATTGCTGCCAAACCAAACCAAACTGGCATATCCTCAAAACTCGTTCATAAACTTCAGTTCCTTCAAAATCATCATCAGGGCCCCTGAACACGATCATAAGCTCCATTGTCTCATGGTGTCCAGCATAATCAAATTCAAAATTTTCAACACGACTCTGCTCCTTCTTATAGCAAACTCTTTTCAGCTTTACATACCAAGTCGGACACTGCTTATCTCTTGAATGCTCTTCCTGAACACATCAAACTGTTAGCGACTATATCAATATTTCAGACAAGCTTAAAAAATAATCTTTTCGAAATTGCTAAAAGTGATAATTCAAGACTTCCCGTGTATAAAGTGTGTTTATACTGTAAATATGCTACCAGCACAAGGATGAACAGATTACATTAGATAAGAAAGCGTTATGTAATGTTATATCCAATGTCCTGATCATGTACACAATATTTCAAGCGAATACAGATACTTAAAGAGGTATTTGGGCGTGATCCCTGTGACTACTATTATGGATTAGCGGTAACCGAACGCATAATTTACAATCCCCATCTGCCAAAAACTCTGCGCACAATATTTCTACTTTGGTTTTTAAATAGGGTTTAGGATCAAGGGATCGTCAAATGGCCATTACATAATTTTCATCGGCAAATGTTTCTGTATATAAAATTCTAAGCTTTTGATTCTGGAAGAAGACGACAATAGATCTATAGGAAATCGCCCATGTTGGCATGTCGGAAGGAGCTCAGAAACATGTCTCAAAACGCTCATGTTCTAAATCTTTAAGGGATCCCCTTGATCTGATGTCCATGCAGTGTTACATAGATCGAAGATCTCTCCTGTTACTGTGCCGATTGTGTTTTAAATATGACCTCTCACTTGACATTGATTCCTTTCATAATTCGTCGGATGTTTCAAACAAAATGGTATGATCAATAAGTGTGAAGAAGCAAGTTCGTAACTTTATTGTACATAATACTCTCTGTGCAATTAAATGTAGGCAACATCCTCACAGGTATTCAATGTGACGACAACCACCGCCAACAGCTCAACCTGATTGTTTTATGATATTGCATATCTTCTACGTGTAGGCACATTTCTTATTCAGTAACAGGATTTTATATGTTGTACATGTGCCTATTATATTGTCAAACATGTAATTCTATTTTGCCCACAGACTCAATGTTCAAGGGACCAACTGTTTGAGCTTGTTGTTGACACTTGATTTGTTGATACTTTTGTCAGTATATGGAATAATGATGATGTGTTTCTTTTGTTTTTACTCGGGGAAACGCGGAATTAACAAATTATAACTACCCCTCTTTTAAATTGCATGCACACATTGTAATTTTAACGTTGTTGAAAATTATTGTCGTTTTTCAATTATGTGTCCATTAATCTTTCTTTCACTTTCTGACATGTTAAACGTGATTTATATTTGTATGCATGGGAATTGTCAGATTGAAGTAAATAAAGAATATCTATATATCCTGTATGTTCCAAACATCAGAAATAAGAAAATATTCAGTTTATATCCCAAATCTGCTATGCATTTAGTACAGATCAAACATCTATGATTATTGATGATAAAACAAGGAGTCTATTCACAAGATTTCAGTTTCTAGGATGTGTAGTTCTGAAAAGAATTCTAAAGAATTCTGAAGAAGAATTCTGAAGAAGAAGAAGAAGAATTCTGAAGAAGAAGAAGAAGAATTCTGAAGAAGAAGAAGAAGAATTCTGAAGAAGAAGAATTCTGAAATAGAAGTCGGAAATAGTTTTTCACGACATGCTCAACAAACACATAATCCACTCAGGCAAATACATTGGTACAACAGATTTAAACTTTTTAAGGCAGTTAGGTCTTGAGAAGTGACCAAAATAAGGTTTAAGGGCATGGTCCCCGTGACACAGAGTAAAAAAAAACAAATTTATTATCTTCATTGCCCAAGGCAACTACACACAAGAATTCAGATCTCGGACAGATGTGTTCATAGAGTCAAATACGGTGACAAAACAAGCAAGAGAACCTTGTAAATAGTTCAGGATACCCTTTGGAATGCAAAATGTGTACCAGAAAAAAAAGGAAAATAAATGAGGATACAGTGTTGACTTAAGCGCCTGGTGTTGACTTAAGGCCTTGTATAGCAGACCTTAAATCAACACTGGGGCTTAAGTCAACACCACAGTGTAAAATAAATCTGAAATAGTTATGAGTGTAATGAGTGCCAAAAACGGTTTCAAAAGGTGACAAAACATGCAAAAGGGACCTGTGACAGCTCTAGGATACCCTTTGGAATTGAAATTGTGTACCTGGAAAAATGGAAAATAACTGGTGATACAGTGTTGACTTAAGCCCCTGGTGTTGACTTAAGGCCTTGTATAGCAGACCTTAAATCAACACTGGGTCTTAAGTCAACACCACAGTGTAAAGTAAATCTGACATGGTTAGGAGTGTAATGAGTGCCAAAAACGGTTTCAAAAGGTGACAAAACAAGCAATGGACCTAGTAAATGGTTCAGGATACCCTTTGGAATGGAAAATGTGTACCAGAAAAAATGGAAAATAACTGGTGATATAGTGTTGACTTAAGCCCCTGGTGTTGACTTAAGGCCTTGTATAGCAGACCTTAAATCAACACTGGGCCTTAAGTCAACACCACAGTGTAAAATAAATCTGACATGGTTTGGAGTGTAATGAGTGCCAAAAACGGTTTCAGAGGGACCTGTGACAGCTCTGGGTTATCCTTTGGAATGGAAATTGTGCACCTGAAAAAATGAAAAATAAATGGTGATACAGTGTTGACTTAAGCCCCTGTTGTTGACTTAAGATGACAATAAGTGTTCTAAAAAGGGACAAAGCATGCAATAAAACCTTATACGAGTTAATACCATTCCCAAAAAGGCCTTCTTGCTGAAAGTTAAAATTAGCATTTGAAGCTTAAGGCAACACCGACTTCAGTAATTCACATGTGATGAGGTGAATTATAAAGGTTTATGATGGTTAAAATGTTTCCATATTAAGTGAAATACCTAATTCACAATTGAATTTAAATAAGCACAGAGTTCCTAATCTAATATGTATTGAATTCATACTTATTATTTCAACTACTTCACATTGATGTTCTGGAAATAGCCTTGACTATGGAATCATTGAAAAGCTAAATGCTTGAAAATGATATAAAATAATATTTAATAAATATTGCTAACTAACCACCTAAACAACACAGGTCGATAATGTTTGTAAACATTATTTTGTGATTTTTGTACTATACGCAATTTTATAAAAACACTATATGTAGAAACTATACACTATTTGAGACATTTTTTCAACGGACCACTTAGTTAACTTTTACACTTACAAAATAATTTTCTTCAGCTAGATGAAGGATGTGGAATATATAATATTGATCCTTTTTGACATGTTAAAAGGTTTAAAATTTCAAATGAAAAAGGTGGTATACCGACAGGAAACTGCATAAACTCTGTAAAATGTTGCTGATATGTTAAACAAAAAATGAGGGATGCAAGCATGATTTCAGAAACTATTTGTTATGATGGAAGAGCAAAAGCAAAAGCATCGATCAGCTTTTTAAAAATAAAAGGATACTTACAGCTAATTGCAGATACACAATAATACAAAAAAGAATGCATATATGTACATGGTTTGTTCTGAAATCACTGAAAAGCAAAATGTGATCATGCACACTTCTGGTACATCGTAACCTCGTTTGTCAAATCAACTCTTTTTTGGTGATACAACCACTATCGCCTTCACATTAATTTTATCTACTAGTAGACCTACCTCCGGTAAATCGTAATCTCGTTGCTCAAATCAACACTGCCATTATAACGATACAACCACTGTCGCCTTTACAACATTATCAACAAATGTACTTTGTAAGGTGTTACACCTGCTGTCCACTTCCGCCTTTGTCTTAAACGATATGTCGTACAGCAAATAGCATAGAGGTCAAAGTTCCAAGGTGATGATACGTCACGCTCATTGGTGGTGTTGACTTACGCCGCAGTGTTGACTTAAGGCCTTGGCAAACGTCAGTTTCATATTCAAATGTTATGATTTATGTAAATTGATTTAAATGTATAAATACAAACAACACATAGTATGCATGTGATGATATGACTAATAGTCACGTAAACATGACTGTTATAAATATGAGTATTCTCTGAAACTTACAAAAGCTTTTCGGCTCTGTTCGGAGTTCAACATAGGGGTTGAAGTCCATCTTCTTGATTTAGCAAAGTCAAGCGCTAACAGTAAAGAGCGAATGTCCAACCATTTTATACATTGTCATACGGATTCATTTTGAGGCTGTGAACTTTCTTTTGTCATAATTGTCATCCACTACGACGAAATACAGTCGTTCCGCGATGGATGGCGCTACGCAAACATCTGGTCAACGATTTGCCACGGAAACTGTGACCGCAACAGAAAATACGAAAACCGCTTCAAGAAAAGACAGTGATATCAAGAGGCATGCTTCGAAGCGTATCAAGAAACTGAAAATGAAGAGAATGTCTGAGGATGAATATAGCAGACAGCTCCTGATGGGTAACTGTAGTGTCATGTGATTATGTATGACAGAAACATTTCACAGACAGTTCCTAATATTTGGGAAATTGATGAATCATGTGAAATGCGAGTTATGCTGAAATGCTGAAAAGTGGTATGTATGATACTGTGGAAAGTGAATTTAGTGAATAAGTGAGTGATTGGCGTGTTGTTCCTGTAAAATTGTGGAATGGTGAACTGAGGACTGGAAATGTTGTGAAATTTCAGATGTGAATACCTGAAATGAGGACTGGATTGTTGTGACATTTGAGGTGTGAACTGCTGATTTGAGGACTGAAATGGACGGAATTCACAAAATAATGAATTATGAGTTGGACGAAAGCAGTAAAACAGTTATACATCGGATCATAGACAATATAGGACTGAAATGTAACAGTGGTATGAAGTGAAATGGTAAAAGGTGACATGTGAAATGGTGAAATGACTCGATGACTTATAGCAAATGGACAACTTTCCGATTTCATTGGGATTACTTGATAAGGTATTGCATAAATTGAATTATTTCGAATAATGATTAAGAATAATAAATTACATTTCCATCAGAACAAATCCATCGGGTTTGGCTGTTTTGTAGAACATTTCACAGTGTTTCGTAAACTTATCTAAATAAGCCAACTGGATACGATACCTTGAGCTAATGAAGTCTTTATACACTGACGGGAAAAAGAAAGTATATCACTCAGTTGTATTTATCATATGTATAATTTTCAAAGTCAAATATCTCGAGTTTTCGACGTCGTATTCAAAAACTGACTAGTTTGGGAAATTAGTCCAAAACATTAAATCAGTCAAAGAATACCTTAGAATAGTTTAAAAATTGTTTTAATTAAAACTTCAAATTGTTAAATTCCCCAAAATTAATTCCGATAAAAGACTGTTCGACATATAACACATATTCTATGTTAATATCAATAAATGTGCTTCGTCCTGCACACATTTACAACATTTTAAACAATGTAGGGGTTTATGTTGATGTAAATTTCATTTATTACCCCTGTCTACTTTAAATAATGATATTTTAGTTAAAAGTATAACAGTCACCAATTAAGGCATTCAAACTACTAACGAAAGGTGTTATTGTATCGTACCATAATTAAAAGCATCTCATTTCTTTAGAATATTGAATAAATCGAAAACAAGTGAGTGTTATACTTTCTTTTGCCCGTCAGTTATATAATAATCTAGACGATACATAGTTGAGCATTTGTAAATAATAAACCAAGTATAAAGTGTAGACAAATATGTATATGGCGTCATCCTGACGTGGAGTTTTATTTAGATCGATTTCTTCCATTGCGATATTTGTTGTCTATTAATTGCAATTGGGTATTGAATTGTTATTGATATCAATTGTAACTAAACGCAATACGTAATGTTCAAAAAAAGTAAATCAATTATTCATGTGTTACAAGCATTTGAAATGACGTAATCCTGACGTGGCGCTATATTTAGATCAGATCTCCGATGCTTCCTGATCATTATTTAATGCATTTTCCTTTCTTTATTCCACTGCAATCTGTTGATATTATTTATACGTTTTTCAAATACTTCTACTTTTGTACATATGCCATTCGATGAATAAAACATTTGAACACATTCCAATATTCTCTTATCTGCTTATAGTTCAAAGAATTTTATCAATCTGTTTTAATATCAAATTGGGAAATGTTTGAAACGAGTGAACTCGTGATAATAGAATATACACCACGTGGTGTGGTTATCAGGTCAATATCAGAGGTAGTTATTTTTAGATAACCGCCATCTAAGCAACCGAGAGGTCGGTTATCAAGAAGTTGGTTATCAGATAACCAACCTCGTGATAACCGACCTCTCGGTTCAATATGGTCAACATGTCTCGGCTTCGCCTCGCCATATTCATCATATCGCACCTCGAAAAAAAACTTACCCTCGGCTTGCGGGTCTAAATGACCATTAACCTCGATTTGTATCTTTCGACATTCTTTACATCATTTTTTTTTGTCAGTTTTGTCATGCCAATATTTTCATTTAGTTTACACAAAAAACGACAAATAAGCTGATTTAAAGAATATCAAAGATCTCAAATACGTGTATATGAAAGAAAACATGAGACAGAATCCACATAATTTATTAGCCATCATTTTAATTTGTTTAATTTTCACACACATATTCTTGTTATCCGTCTTATAGGTACGATGAAATGAGTCACTTAGTTTGTTAATATCCCGTAATTCAGCACACACTATCGATGGTGGTCCTTGATGCTGTCTTTTCTTAATGACGATATCAGCTAAATTCGTTTGGTTATCCCTGAAAAAAGCAAAAGTGACACAAAAGTAACACAATCATGATGAATGAATTGTTGAGGGGGGTTGGATTTCTGATGTATAATCTTGCATTAGTTTTGTTGACTTGTGTATGTGTGATATAGGCTACTTCCTTTTACTTTACTTTAAAGGTGCATCCATTGCACCGTTTGGGGTCACATATGCCAAATGTTATAAATGGTGTTATTTTATCTGGAAGTTCTGGCTGTTGCCGAAAATTGCCATCTTGGTGATAATCGACGCAAAACATCAGCACAAATTATGGTTGATAATGTTGAATATAGGTCATGGCTACTGTACATGAACATGGGACGTGTAGTTTCGGTTTCTACACATGCATAATGACGTTGCTCGATTTAAATTGGAAACTATTAGTTATGATATATTTTACGATTGGGGATGGGTATGCAAGTTGAGTGAAACTATTTGAACTTAAATCCGCCCTTATTGAATGTTGGCACGTATTAAAGTCAAATAAAATATTATGAAACAATACTAGATGCATCTTTAATAGCAGAATATTTACGAAATATCTAAATGATAAAATTACAAATTTTGATAGCAAAAAAATCAACGACATCAATTTGACACTCGATACACAGGAACTCGATATCGTAAGTAAAACATAAGTAAAACGTAGGTAAAACAAACCTACCCCCTATATAATATAGAGTAAAGGAGCAAGGGCGGCCATGTTGCCGATCTAAGGGTCCATTCAACATTAGGTCAAAAGTTGCGCTAAAAAATTGTGACATTCCCAAATGAACGTACGTACCTATCACCTATACATTTCTCCGCAAATCCCGGCTGATTTCCACCATATGTCACCCCTAAGATAAGTTTAATAGCTCTTCAAACTCGAAAATCCACCACAAAAACCTCTGCCGTGAACGTACCGCTCGATGGTTATCACAGATATTCACGAGGTCGAGGTCATTATTTCAACCTTAATGCTCTTTTTAGAATTCCAAATGTATCTTGTGAATAATATCATGATCGGAAACCGAGTAAATAGACTTGCACACTTCTCAGCCGTTGTGTGTTGTTAAACATCAATTATATATCTGATATAAATTCCCTCTGCTTTCACTATAACAACAATGCTGTAGACAATGAGTAACATGTTTCTTTATATGCTCAATATTCTCCACTTCGTAATGAGTATTTTCTGTTTATCAAAACATATTTTAAAACCAGATTGACACTGCAAAAATTGCATGGCGGCCATTTTATTGTGAACACATTTTATTATTTCGAATGACAAAAACGATTCCCATATGGCTTTATGGAACCATGTACATTTATTTTTTAACTTGATTTTCCGAAGAGAGAAGGGTGTTTTACTATTGGTGACATTCATTCATCGACTTATTTCAGCGAAAAAACGTGATACTGCCCCTTTAAGATCCTCCTGGTACAATATTGGCCATGTTACAACTATGTACTTCTTCAAATACAATTTACCAAGGGCCATGTGGCCTAAAATACGAAATAAACATGATTGTTTGTAGTGACAGGTAATCCGAGTACGTAGATAATCACTTTGATTTATCCTCACTTCAGCAAAAATCAATATTGTATGAAGCGTTAGTAAAATATCAAAATATGGCCGGAAGACATAATAAATAACCACTAAATGTTCTTCATGTGCTTTGCAATGTTTAGATGCAGAAAGAACATAAAAATAATTCTTGATTTAGAAGAAAACTTTATTCAATAATGATCACCATATACATAAGACCGAAAGTGCAATTCTGAAAACAATATCTAACATACGAAGGGATAAAGAGAACGGCATTAAACACAAGCGTTCGTATATCCACAATACATGACATAAGTACATAACGTTCCGTAGTTTTGAAATATTTTCAAAAAGCTGATTGATTCAACGTAAAATAGAGTTTATGTTTTCGAAAGATAGCAATACGGTCACATAAAGGATTTAGATAATGTGGGCATATCTTTATGTGAAATAAGGATGAACTAAATTACCCGGGAAAACAAAACTGTAGCAGCACACATGCAGGATATGTCAATCAACAGGTGATACATACGATAGTTACATAATATCTCCAAAATTCTACTAAATTAAACTGGTTATTTTGAAAACTTTTTTTAAATTTTCCAACCATTTTTACAATGTTCCCACCCATGAAGAACTGACGATAACTTATTTACCCTTAAAGTTGCAGGTTTAGCACAAAACAGTAAACTGATGAAGTGTTACAACACAACAAAGCAAATTCTTCTGAACAACTTTTTATGATATTCAAATTCAAAGAGGTGTAACATTTCTTTTGGCGTTCAGTTCATTTTTATGGCCCAATAAGCCTGATCCATAGAAAACGGTATTTGAAAAATGGCGCGACGTTAAGAGCGACAAATCTGTGGCACATCTTCTTCTTGGTTGACCATTCCACCATGGTGCCGCATTTACACTCTTCTCTGAGTGTTAAGATATCACTACATCAGTCAGACATTTGATCATGAACTAGATTGCGGAGTATTATATAGCCACTGGCAACATTTATTTGTGAGTAAGAACGGAGTCCTACAGTACCTTTAATATCCATATTCGTGTAATGTTCCCTAAATGCCTAACATTTTATCCAAAACGAGTTTGAACCAGCGACATTGAAAGTATCATATCAGCTGATGGATGAAATTGTGTTTACCTTTTTTAATTAAAAAAACAACCCCATAATACTTATCAAAGATAATCACAGTCGACTTTACCTGTTTCAGGTATCGTGTGTTTAACTCTGTTGAAAATTTGGTATCGTTTGTTTTGTCCCGTAGTTTATTTCGCATAACATTGTAGTTTCCTGAAGCTCAAGTGAACATCGATTGGTGCGATGCATGTAGTCAATAGCACGGACGTGCACACGATCTTAGAAACAACTTGTGTAATTTAATAAAGCGACGAGGTGATAACTGATAAATCTGTTGATCGTGTCATTAAACGATTAAAGAGAGTATACAAATTAATGTTAGAGACCATACAACGATATGTGGACTCGTTTAAGAGATCATGCAACGATATGTGAACAGATTTGAAAGATCATACCACAGGGGTTCGAATCACTGTTTTGACAATATTTTTCAAAATTCAAAATCTAGATTTTTGCTTTCATATACTGTTCATATACGATAATGTGAGCTCATATTCCAAATTTGAGCGAAATCGGTTAAGAAATAAGGATTTGGGATAAATATCCCCGCTATTGGTGTCTTTATATCAATAGCGGGGATATTTATCCCAAATCCTTATTTCTTAACCGATTTCGCTCAAATTTGGAATATGAGCTCACATTATCGTATATAAACAGTATATGAAAGCAAAAATCTAGATTTTGAATTTTGAAAAATATTGTCAAAACAGCGATTCGAACCCCTGTGGATCATACAACGATTTGTAAACACTGACGAAAATTTAACTCTCGTGGATTGAATTTCCTCCCAATTTTAACACGTTTTCTTGCTATGTATAAATCAATGAATACATCCAGTTTAAACATCCCTTTAACCTTTTGAAGGTGTAAGCATATATTTCGAAACGGTATATATTTTCACAATAAAGAAGTTGCTTTTAAAAAATTCTTAGTTTTATTGAATGTTTTGGGGTTTGTTTTTTGTTTAAAAAGTTGCAGAATTTTGTGTGAGATGAATAAAACATATGTATTGATATATAATGATTATCACTGTGTGGTATGGTAAAAGTAAATTGACAACTGAAAAGAAGAAAAAAAGTTTCATTGAATGTGATTTTACAGCATAATAGAACTCAGAACTACTGAGATACAAGGAGAAGTACTGTAAACAAGTTAATAGACGAGAAAACTTAAACCAACGCACGAATGTTGATAACAATCATTTTGCACTTCCTGAAAAGGTGGGAACATGGGTGAAATAATTTAAAGCATAGGTCCAAATGTCCGATAAGTTGGAATGTAGAGTTGCGAGGTTGCCTGTCCTCGTATCGCCTAAACCCCATATCGCCTACACCACTATCATAACAAATGAACTCTTCCAACTGATGGCGCTGTACAATGGTAATTCACGTATCATGACATATACTTTTATTTCATACTTTAATAGGACAAGCCGTGAAGTTTCTGTGATCTACGAAGAATGACACTTTTGATTAATCGCTTGTAATAACATTATTTATCTAATTAAAACCATATCTTTGATTCGTTCCTATAAGGCTAGACATAATTGAGTTTTCACTCATCCCATCCTCGGTTACCCATGATTTTATATATCCTCCGTTACTCTCCACTCGGTTACCCATGATTTTATAAATGCTCCGTTACTCTCCTAAATCATGGGTAACCGAGGATGCGCTCATCCAAGATCTGACGGAATCCCGTAGAGCTCCGTGTTCGCCGGAAGTTGTAACAATCCAGTTGAAAATGCATGCTTTCAGATTTCTCAAAGCGGACACTGGGCTCCACGGGATTTTGTCAGATCCTGGATGAGTGACAACCCAGATTTTTAAAGCTAAACCTTGGGAACGAATCAAAGATATGATTTTAATGAGATTGTAATTGACATTATTTGAGTCAAATTTGAAATATTATCATAATATTCCTGATTGTATAAGAATGTCTACAAATGTCTTACAAATTGTATTCAAAACGCTGTTCAAGGGATGATCAACGTCCCAAGATTAGCCGAACAACTCATTTTACCATCATTTGTTTGCCTACAGTCACCATATGATCATTGTCTGTGAGCGCATTGACACGGCCAGCTTGCTTCAAAGGGCTCTTAACTTGAAACCATTTATTATCATACGAAGAGAAGCGAGGGCCTTTCATGGCATAAATCACGTGCGAGCATCCTGATATATCCAGAGTATCAAATATCCGGAGGGTGGACAGGCCTCCCTGTTAATGTCACATTTCTATAAAAAGGATTCGTTGATTACATCTCTCTGTAAATAGGCACAAAAGACGCTTTTGTGTTTCTACCGAGGGGCAAATCTCATGGGCCACTGATTTGAGATGACACCGATTTGCAATCTTTGAGAGTGCTCTCCCTTTATAGAATGCCATCAAATTGACGACAGACGACGTGTTGATAAAATATATTGTATATTGTATGATAACGAATGGTGAATTCAACGAGTATGTATTTCTTACAACTAGATTCCTTACAAGAAGATCGGAGGAGAGTCTGCAACTTCATTTGTGACTACATTGCAGTGAAACCTGCGATAGACACTTTGTGCCATTGGTCGTATTGGACGGCAATGATATGTTTTCATAATTTTCAAACATGAAGTCAAACATGAGGACCAATATTTACTTCACTTCCTGACGGTATTGTATCATATTTAAGTCCATGAGTGTCCAATTAGTCAAGCAGGAAGTGGACGTGTTTTGAACTGTTTTCTAAATGTTATCTGAAACTGGATGGGCACAACAACTTGTTAACTAACAACTGTTCTTCTTCATCACGCTTTGTCATTTACCTGTCTACTGAAATCGGATTTATTACCACTCCCTGTGAAGTATAGACATATTCTGTTGCTTGTTAAATAACGGTTAAGTATCTTCTATTGATTTTTCTTTAATAAAGGTCAATTATGTTACACTGATGCTTCTGCAATAAAGGGTAAGTATACTCACCATGCAAAATACAAGATCATTCAATCCATGACTGATAATCATGATTGAAACAGGGACACGCATGCCTTCAGAAGCAATCTAAACTAAATTTGTAATTTCAAAACACTATCTGGTAATATTTCTGAGAAACACGTTTTCAGAAATCGTCGTTTTCGCATGACCTTAACTGGGCGAGATTAGAGAGTCAAAATGACTTTTTGGCTTGTTTTATGAGGCCCTACAGTAAAGACGCATCAACAAATTTTTAAGTTCAAGAAGGTTATTTGTGCCAATAACGCATTTTGCTCATTATGATTTTTTTAGTTAAATGCCAAAAATTCCATTCAAAAACATTTGGAAAAAGCGAACACCTTAAGTTTCCTTGAACAGATATAAACCAAAAATTAAAATATTATACTATCATGTATGAAATTGCGAGTACCTTTTTACAAATCTTCTCCCTATAAAAAGTCATTCAAGGTTCCGCAGCAGTATTTCGCTTTTTACACTGTTGAAGATGTGGTGACGCTTCTTTTGCCGTTGAGTGTATATTCTTCTGACATTTCTTCAGTAAAAGTTAAGTTTCTGCTACTGATTCTTCTTTAGTTAAGGTTAAGTTTATTCAAATCATGTTTCTTATATATATATATATATATATATATATATATATATATATATATATATATATATATATATATATATTCTACTCATACCTCCTCGATAAAGGTTAAAGGTACATCCATTGTATTGTTTGAGGTCACATTTGCAAAACGTCATAAATTGTGTTATTTCATCGAGAAGGACTGACTTTTATTGAAAATTGCCGTTTTGATGATAGTCGACGATATAAAGGTAAAAGTGTCGATTTCTGATCGACACCCGGACAATGCACCGCGTGCGGCGCGCGTCAATTAGTCAAACGTTATTTTCGAAACTTATTTACAACAGACAAAAATACAACTTTGAGTTGATAATATTTAATAGATCTTATAACTAGTAACTACTGTGCATGTACATGGGGCGTGTAGTTTCGGTTTCTGCACATGGTTTAATGATTTTAATTGGAAAGTAGTAAATATGATATATTTGACAATTGGGGATGAATTTGCAAGTTGAGTGAAATCATTTCATCTGATATCAGCATAATATGGTTTGTTGGCACGTATTAAAGTGAAATAAAACTTTATGAAACACAATGGATGTATCTTTAAGTACAGGTGCCGTACTGTGAAACTCCGGACAACATCAACGACACTCAACGACACTCAACGACACCCAACGACACTCAAGGACTTTAAATCCAGCTTGAAAACACACCTTTTCAGAATAGCGTATAACACGCTTTATTGTACCTAATAAGACATACGCTGATAGAGTATTCACAAAGTGACAGATAACATGTCATAAAACTAAAATACAATTTACTGTTATGTTGTAACGAAGTTTTCACCACTCGCAGCGCCGATGAATGGCTTCAGTTCATTGTTTTTAATTTTCAACAAACAGTTGTGAAATATTGAGCCATCAAAATATTACTTTCATTAGTATTTTCAATTTGACTGTGTTTTAATCATGTATTTATAACATACATGTGTAAACAAACAATACCTTGATAGAACCCTTCTTTTAAGGTTTAATTTCACAAAGATAATTTTAAATATAGTCAAGTGACGATAAAAGGATTGAGCAACATATTTGTTCCATTTCCTATTAAATAAATCATATCAACAGTCATTCCTGAAAGATGCACGGAGATCTGTAAAGGCGTGAAGCTACAGCAGCCTGTACTTGTCCATCATGTAAAACGAAAGTAGGATTTCCACCTTTGTTTATAGTACAACATGAAAGTCACAATTGATCAAAAGAAAATGCTTATAGCTCATTGGTTATGTTAATTATCAAACTGATTATGCTTCCCCCATTTAGAGTAATCATTTCCCATTCTGATGATGTATTAAACAACGTGCTATGTTTTTACATTGTTGAGTTATGACTTAACGAAGACATGTTACAAATGCGACCATTGTCAATTTAGAAAGAAGGTACAAACTGTCCAACTTAAAAGACCTGTGACTCATTGGTTATGAACACTTATGTTCTAATTTTTCGTAGTTAGAATCATGTGTAGTATGTGTGTCTGATGAGGTATTAAACAACATTCTACAAGTTATGGTTTTTAAGCTATGAATTTACAAACACTCACCAAAAACGCGATTTTTTATATTTTTAGAAATTGTAAGCTTAATTGCGGCCGAAAATGACTGTACGCGAGCGATTTTATTATTGATTCATTAAGACCTCAGTCCAATCTTACTCTCCTGAAAAAATCGTAAATAGTCGGGACATTTTCAAAAGTGCGAAAAAACAATATGACGGCGAAACCACGTGACCTACAACTTCGTCATGATTTACTTTTTTGCTCGTATTGTCAATGCGCATCTTGTTAAAAAAATCAGCAAGTCTGTAGCTGCATTTTGAAAAATTTCCCCATGTTAAAAATCTAAATTTAGATTAGAACTGGACATTTAATGGCTTTTGCGATTGGTCCCAAAAGCTTCGGCATGAAACTACGCAGTAAGGGCGATCACCTTGCAAAGTTTGGTTGCATTGGTGCATTCCTTCCTGTAGAAGTGCTGTCCACAAAATCCGTTGAAGATTAATAATAAAACATGGCAATTACAAAAAAAATTATTTAACGTTATTCACACATTGATGCTACTTGGTTTTCAAAACGTTTCAACATGCAGTAAACCGAATAGAAATAGCACAGAAACGTCGAGTAAGAAAATATGAAAAAGTAAAGTAAACATCAATAAGATGTATGTCTAAATTACTTCTTCTATATATATCATGAAAACATAAAATTATGGGATTGGTTCTTTAAGATATACGATATTCATATATGATTAGCTTTCGGTGTAAAAGGTGCAAAGTCTTTCCCCGAGTCAACAAATCATCTCTACTTGTTACAATTACCCTCTCTATTATACGCTCTCTTCATCTCGCTCAGGCGGAACGAGAACAACGATGTATACATACCACAATACATGCTTGTTCACACAATCTGTATACAGGATAACCTGGACACTGTTTGTGGGTACACAAACCATCACTACTACTACTACTACTACTACTACTACTACTACTACTACTACTACTACTACTACTACTACTACTACCGTATTCGCCGTAATAGAAGCCCTGGGCGTTTAAAAAATTGGAAAAAGGGGGCGTTTATTAAAATGACTTTAACAAATCTTAAAAAGGGGGCGTTTATTTACAAAAAATGTCTGTTGATGTCCCCCAAAAAAAGGAACATCGATTTTATTTCAGAGTTTTAATCAAAATAAGTGTATCAAATAAATGTAAAGAAGAGTTAAATGTTGTTGTGGGACATCTTCCAAGAGATTTGAGCAAGACATTTTCCTGTTTCTTAAAACATGGCGGTCGTATAGAATGTGTAGTGACTGATCGCTGGGGGACTGGATATACCATGTACCTTACACTTTACTGGACATAAGAGGTTGATAGCAAGATTGAAAACTCTTCTTCAGTGAAACATTAGTTAGTCTAAGTAAGGTAAGTCGATACAAAAGGGGGGCGTTTGTTAGGGGTCATTTTCATTGAGTCAAAAATGGCTTAGGGGGGCGTTTATTAGGAGAGGGCGTTTAATAGGATGAATACGGTACTACTACTACTACTACTACTACTGCTGCTGCTGCTGCTGCTGCTACTACTACTACTACTACTACTACTACTACTGCTGCTTCTACTGCTGTTTCTACTATTACTACTTCTACTACTACTGCTACTACTACATCTTCTACTACTACTACTGCTACTACTACTACTACTACTACTACTACTGCTGCTACTACTACTACTACTGCTGCTTCTACTATTACTACTTCTACTACTACTGCTTCTGCTGCTGCTACTACTACTTCTACTACTACTACTGCTGCTACTACTACTACTACTACTACTGCTACTACCTCCACCATCACTACTGCTACAGCAACAACTACTACTACTACTTCTACCACTACTACTACTACTACTGCCACTAGTACTACTACTGCTACTACTACTACTACCATTTCTACTACTACTGCTACTACTACGGCTGCTACTACCACTGCTACTACTACTACTGCTACCATTTCTGCTACTACTACTACTACCACTAGTACTACTACTGCTACTACTACTAAGTACTACTTTTACTTCTATTACCACTACTATTTCTACTTCTACTACCACTACTACTGCTACTACTACTACTACTACTACCATTTCTACTACTACTGCTGCTACTACTACTGCTGCTACTACTACTACTGCTACTACTACCACTCTACTACTACTGCTACTACTACTACTACTACCATTTCTACTACTACTGCTACTGCTACTGCTGCTACTACTACTACTACCATTTCTACTACTACTGCTATTACTACTACCACTAGTACGACTACTACTACTACTACTGCTGCTGCTGCTACTACTACTACTGCTGCTTCTACTATTACTACTTCTACTTCTACTGCTACTACTACTGCTGCTGCTGCTGCTACTACTACTCCAACTACTACTACTACTACTGCTACTACACCACCATCACTACTGCTACAACAACTACTACTACTACTTCTACTACCGCTACTACTGCTACTACTACTACTACCATTTCTACTACTACTGCTACTACTACTACTACTACTACTACTACCATTTCTTCTACTACTGCTACTACATCAACCACTAGTTCTACTACTAAGTACAACTTCTACTTCTACTACAACTACTATTACTACTTCTACTACTACTACTACTACTGCTACTACTACTACTACCATTTCTACTACTACTGCTATTACTACTACCACTAGTACTACTACTACTACTACTGCTGCTGCTGCTGCTACTACTACTACTGCTACTTCTACTATTACTACTTCTACTACTACTGCTACTACTACTACCACTGTTGCTGCTGCTACTACTACTACTGCTACTTCTACTATTACTACTTCTACTACTACTGCTACTACTACTACCACTGTTGCTGCTGCTACTACTACTACTGCTACTTCTACTATTACTACTTCTACTGCTACTACTACTACCACTGTTGCTGCTGCTACTACTACTACAACTACTACTGCTACTACACCACCATCACTACTGCTACAGCAACAACAACTACTACTACTACTTCTACTACCACTGCTGCTACTACTACCACTAGTACTACTACTGCTACTACTACTACTACCATTACTACTACTGCTGCTACTACTACTGCTACTAGTACTACTACTAAGTACTAATTTTACTTCTACTGCCACTACTATTACTACTTCTACTACCACTACTACTGCTACTTCTACTACTACTACTACCATTTCTACTACTACTGCTACTACTACTACTACTACTACCATTTCTACTACTACTGCTGCTGCTGCTACTACTACCATTTCTACTACTACTACTACTACCATTTCTATTACTACTGCTACTACTACTACCACTAGTACTACTGCTACTACTACTATCACTAGTACTACTACTACTATTTCTATTACTACTGCTACTACTACTACCACTAGTACTACTGCTACTACTACTATCACTAGTACTACTACTACTATTTCTATTACTACTGCTACTACCACTACCACTAGTACTGCTGCTACTACTTCTACCACCACTAGTACTACTACTACTACCTCCAGAACGTCTGAGTTAACTTATCATTATCACCATCTGCGTGATGAGTTATATTTTTATATTTCCGTTTCCGGTGTTCTTTGGAATCTAAACTTGAAAATGGTTTATACAAAAAGGTGTAATGCGTGAATTGTTTAACAGTCAGACATCGTTCGCACTTAGACTGAAGATGGTGTTACAAACACTATACATTTAGATTTCAGACTATGTTTTCAATAACATCTTGAGACAATCGTTTAAAAAGATGGACATACATTTTCAGTTAAAACAAGTTCGAAATACACATTTTATATATTTAAGCTCATTTCCACATTTCCAGCATATGTCTTTAATAAAAAAAAGAATCATCATTAAAAATATATCACCGATTTTTTTTTACGTTAACAACCCAAAACGCGTGCCCCCTGAGTGGCGTTCAACCACTTTTCAGAGCTACAAAACCGCAGGATATAAAAGCAATTAAATCGTTCTGACTGCCTCCCCCATATAGGTCATACTTGGGGTGATACCGCCTTCACAGGAAGACAAAATATTAGCTCTTAAAGCCACTCTCCCCTGTCCCTGACGGTTGGGTCGGACTGTACCTCTGTGTAAAACTCAGTCTTCTGGGGTGCGACTGAAGTCTGGATGCCGCCCTGTGTGCTCTGTGACCATCACCAGTGTACTGTACTGTACTGTATTGTTCTGTATTGACTGTATTGTACTGTATTGAAGCTGAGACGGGGTATGACATGTGAGGGGTTGTCACTTGGAAATACATTTACAATATTTTACAAAAAAATGATATCTTAAACAGAAGTCTGCAAAAACCATCGGAGCTGAAGGATCAGCTGTTCAAAGGACTCAGCGTTCAAGATGAAGGCGTTTTTCTAATATCTAAATGAAGTTTGTCGTGTTGAGATAGGAGTGAGAACTGTCCTGCAAGATGAGATACAGAGGATCTCAGCAGATCTCAACATAATCCCCATGGATAACCCGCTGAGAGTCATGGATATAACTCGGCTTTTATCTCCACTGTTGGTGTGTTTGTGTTTTCTTGGAATTTCAATCCCACAAGGCGACACCTACAGTGATGGGAGCGGGTGAGTAGACACCTCCCTGTATGACACCCTTTTTCAGTATAACACCGTCAAGCTTGCAACCAGTATGTTTAATGATGTATTCCTGTATGATAATTTGCATTAAGACAATAACAATTCATGACGCCTACGTATACAATAACTAAGACAGCTTCCTGTATGACACCAATTTTCAGTATAACACCTTCATGCATGCAACCAATAGGTCATCTAAATTATGACACCAAAACATTAAGGCAATAATTTAAAAATCCCCTGTGTGACGCCTACGGATCCATTAACTAAGCTACGTTTCTGTATGACACCTATATTTTGTTTTACCTGCTGTGTGGTTGTTGTTCTTGTGACACCCAAATGTGTGACAACTAAACTGATCATGATACCTCCATATATAACTTATATTCTCAAAATAACACCTCCCTGTAAGACAATTATATTCCATATGACACCTCCAAAAATAACATCGATTTAAATTATGAATCCCAATTAACATACACATTGTACGTCGATAAGAGTTTTGGGGTGAAGTTCTTTTCTTCAATACACCATCGCATCGTGCTAAATTCAAAACGAAATCCTTATTTATATAAGCGTGTTACTCACTTCGATTGTTCAAATAATGTTACACGGAACCTATAACGTATAGTAGAGTTAAACGTTAGCGCATTCTTGCCTGAAAATAGGAATAACTATTATTATTTTCTCGTTTGAACTATATCTAGAAATGTAGGATGTCTAAGTGGCTGAACTGTTGAACTGTTGAGATATTCAGTACAGGCGATTATATATCTAACCATGAGAGTGGTTCGAATCCTATATTGGACTCGTCATGACAAGTACCACAAATGGTATTATTGCAAATAGTATGATCCTTAGAGGCCCTGTAGCACGTGTTTTGGCATATCATGTTTTCTCAAATTGTCAAATTGATAAATTTAGTGTTCTGATTTTAATAATTTTGATTACCTTCATCTCTATGATTTTATTTCTTTAAACTTTCAGCTCCTTGCATATTTGGTTTGTCTAGACTTGCTTGATACGGAACTACGGACTTACATGCTCTTATTTTATATACATTCATGACGCAGTTATAATAGTAGTAGTAGTAGTAGTAGTAGTAGTAGTATTGGCAGTAGTAATAGCAGCAGTAGTTGCAGGAGCAACAGTAGTAGTAGTAGCAGTAGCAGTAGTAGTAGTTGCAGCAGCAGTAGTAGTAGTTGTATAAGTAGTAGTAGTAGTAGTTGTAGTAGCAATTGTAGTAGTAGTATAAGTAGTAGTAGAAGGGGTAGTAGTAGTAGTTGCAGCAGCAGCAGTAGTAGTAGAAGCAACAGTAGTAGTAGTAGTAGTATAAGTAGTAGTAGTAGTGGTAGTAGTAGTAGTAGTAGTAGTAGTTGCAGCAGCAGCGGTAGTAATAGTAGTAACAGTAGTAGTAGTAGCAGTAGTAGTAGTAGTAGTAGTAGTAGTAGTAGTAGTAGTAGTAGTAGTAGTAGTAGTAGTAGTAGTAGTGGCAAGCAGCAGCAGTAATAGCAACAGAAACAACCACACGTCAACGGTTTTACATAAAACGTAAGATATATTTCAAACACGACATCCTTCTATCCATAAGTACGAACTATATCCTTCCCAGTGCTAGAGTAGGACAATGGACCCTGGTAGAAAAAACGCAGATTGAGATAAGAATACTTGTAAGTAAAGGGCAGAAGGTAATGTTTAGTCTCCGACACCGAACTACAGTAAGAGCCATGCTCTCAGCAATACTCCTCCGTCCCTCCTCCCCTAACCCTTGTCACCCCATCCCCCACCCCTCCCATCATTAACCCTTCCATGTCCAGTTCAGATAAACCCTGCTCCACGCCCACCCTTACCTTTCCCAAACCCCCACCCCCTCGTCAAACCAATTCTGTTCCCGCCCAACGCATCTCCTGATTTTACCTACCGTTCCTTTCTTTCACCCCTCACCCTTAACACAACTCCCCGCCCCCTCCCCCTTTCCCACCTGTCCACTTGAACCTTTGTAATATGCCGCAGACAGATTCACACGTGTGCTAGAAGAAAGAGGCGTCTAGATTGCAGTCGTTTCTTGCATGTCTGTTAATGCCTGTAGGGTCCCGGGGGTGATCAGTGCCAACTGTTTCTGATAAATGGCAGGGGAGAACACTGAACTATTCTCAGAAGAAGTGTTTTGGCGCTGCTGAAGTGTGCTCGCCTGTCCCTCTGTTATACGTGTATATCATTTTTGGTTGTCCCTCTCTTATCATGGTCTATAATCATTCTTGTCTGTTCCTCCGAATACCTTGTTCTATTATCATTCGTGTTTGTCCCTCTTTTACCAATTAAGTATGGTCTATTGTCATTTTGTTTCTTCTCTTTAACCATGCTGTATTATTTGTCCCTCTTTTCCTATGGTCTATTATCATTCTTTGTTTTCTCTTACCATTGTCTACTATCATTACTTTTCTCACTCTCTTACCATGATCTATTACCATTCTTATATGTCCCTTTCTTACCATTGTCTACTATCATTACTTTTCTCACTCTTTTACCATGATCTATTACCATTCTTATATGTCCCTTTCTTACCATTGTCTACTATCATGTTTGTTACTTCCTCTTTTATCATGATTTATTATCATTCTTGTATTTCCTCTCTTAACATTGTCTATTATCATATTCCTGTTTCTCTCTCTCTCTCTCTCTCTCTCTCTCTCTCTCTCTCTCTCTCTCTCTCTCTCTCTCTCTCTCTCTCTCTCTCTCTCTCTCTCTCTCTCTCTCTCTCTCTCTCTCTCTCTCTCTCTCTCTCTCTCTCTCTCTCTTTCGATTCATGGTCCATTTTCATTCTTCTTTTATCAATTTGTTTGTCCCCTCTTACCATTATCTAGTATCATTCTTGTTTCTTCGTCTCTTACATGGTCTATTATCATTATTGTATTTCCCTCTCTTATCATTCTCGTTTGTCCATTCTGACAAAGGTATTTTATCATTTTGTTTGACCCTCTGTTATCATTATCTATTATCATTCTTGCGAATATCATATCAAGCGAAGAAATATACTTATTGGGGAGGGTTATTTCCAGTGTAAATATAAATTGAGTCTTTTATTTTCAAGCGCAAAGCATTGTAGTAAACAACAAATTAACAATTAAAAGAGAAACAAAGTGTATGAGTATAGTATTTGCAATGGAAAAAAGTGTTCTCATTCAGTGGCGCAGATGGAAGCTGTCTTTGGAACTAAATTACATGCGATTGTCGTGATATTAAACTCAACTGAATACGTTATGTTGAAGATGTTGAAAACAATGTTTCTATAGGAAACATAACATAGTCATTGGCTATTTTAGGATCATATATGTGAAGAAACAGAGTCATTTTCATTTCGGTTCAATCTTCAAGATGTAACCCATTGATTAAACCCGTTTTCAGTCACTCTTGGTCGTTTCAATAACAAAATATGTTCCCAGTATAAGACACCCGTCGTTATTTTGCAGTCAAGAAGACAAAATCACTTTTTTCAGACATCTTTAATAACGTGCGATGGGAGGCCTTTATACGGTTCGGGCCTTTATATCATGACATACCAGTCAGCCGCATATCTATTATACAAGTCATGGTATATGAGTGAAAATATTTCTGAAACGTGTTTTCATCAACATGTGAGATGTTGTAGATTTGCATCGCCTATTTTTTCATTGTTACCCATCATCCCTGCCCTTTAGGAAGGAAAATGGTAACAAGATCATTTTCATCTTACGCTCTTTGCGAATTTGCTTTAAAAGACACGGGCATAATACATCTTCCTGCCACGACCCAATCGTCACGTCCGTGAAAGCACAATAAGAATGCGAGTGAAGCTTATTTTCTGACTGGCGTTTGCTTCAGCATATATGACTAAAGGACATATGGTCGAGGGAAAGATGATATGATACATAAGGTCATAGTATTCATATGAACTACCGAGGTTTCACTTCTCCCCGGTAAGATGAACTCAGCACCTTATGTATGATTATTTGAAAAGAGTATATAAGTTTGGTTATTATCAGATTTCACCCCTTGTTTATGATAATGAGACTTGTCAAGATGATAAGAACAGAGGGTTAATCAAGACTATTGATAAATATTTAATATGATGTCATGGTGGGGTCAATTTCGTTTTGTCTTACATACTAACTCGGATATATCGTAGAGCTATTACCTGAGACGGACCTTACATGTGACGGTACTAAAACACATGTTTGAATTATAATTCATGACAAAACATCATTTATAATTGCATACCAGTTTATCGACACAAAAGTTAATAGAAGAACTAAAGTTTG
This sequence comes from Gibbula magus, assembly GCA_936450465.1. NCBI lineage: Eukaryota > Metazoa > Mollusca > Gastropoda > Trochida > Trochidae > Gibbula > Gibbula magus. Next base: position 45,702,866 of record OW388295.1, read on the forward strand.
AAATTTAAATTGAATGAAAACCAGAAAACACTAGGAAAGGAGAAAATAATGATATGTTTCATGGACTTCATTCTTGAGTTCTTCCGACCCGAAAGTCCCACTTGAACGTGAAGAGATAGTATCACTATTGCACATATGATGAGTAATAAACGGGTTTGTCTTGCGTACTAAAATAGCTGTATCACGTATTTTGCATATTTTGTTTTCTCAAAATTGCCATTTATTTTATACAAGTTTATACAATATAGTGGTACGTACATCTCATTACACAACCAGATAAGCCGTATCGATAGAACACGGCTATCCGTATTTGAAGAAGATGGTGCGACGTATAAAGCGACAGTGATGTGGAACTCTTCAGTGTGAGAGGTAGATCTGTAGGTCTCATGACAATTTGAGAGTTCGGTCAGCAATATAGCTTACCATTCCATCACTGTAGGCCTACCATATTTAAATCTCTACTCTGAGTGTTTAGGTATCGCTACATCAGTCAGATCACTTGAATTACCTTCGAGCGGCCATTTTAAGGTGAACACCTTTAAATGGCCGCTTGATGAATAATTGGCTCTCGTGACTTAACCGAACCATGTACAATCGTTTCAAGACTCTTTTTATTGATCTAGGAGTATTATTCAGCCATAGGTAACACTTTTTTTTTGGGAGCAATGAATTTCAAAATTATAAGAAAATCGTGCTATAGCGCCTTTAAGCGCATACATGCATGCATACACACGTACATAAAAGTTAAAGGGCTTATCTGTTGATTGATGTCGTTATTCAACCTTTTGTTGTTGCAGTGGTGTACACTATTAGTGAGGAATATGCCAACCATAATTTTCTGCTGTTATGATATAATATTGTCAGTTAAAGCTGTCACAGTCATTTAAATATCATAATTACAAAGCTAAACCTTTTATTTGAATATTGGATTCAACTGAATCCATGACCTCCTGATGAACTATCCATACATGATCTGTAGATTGTTTTACAATGTCATCTGTTTCTTAAGTCATGTAAAGGATGGGCTAGCTTACACCTTTAAATATGTTTTGAAATAATTATTGTATTTACGAGTCGTACGGCGTGGCACAAAAATATATATTTCATAATCCGAAACAACGTGGGGAGTCTATTCTATGTGTAGATCTATAGTGTATAAAAACATTTCTTTGACTACACAGGCGTATAATTTGAGGGAACTGTTTTTCCTCCCGTAAGAGATTCATTAATGCGAGATTTAAAGGCTAATGGTTCTCTCCCGGGACCATTGTCTCTCGACATAATGTATGTATGTAGATGTATGTAAATAACGCTGTTAATCAGCGTACCTGTGGTAAGGTGATGGCGGGTGGTCCAGGTACGATTGAGTTCTGGTGTGACTGAAACTGTTCAGATTGATGATGATGATGATGATGATGATGATGATGATGATGATGATGAAGCTTAGTAGAATGGCGATGATGAATATGAGATGTGGTGATGCTGTTTGAAATGGAAATAAAACTCATATTTTTATATTTTGGGTTTAATAAATACCATAAAGATGATAGTGTTAAAATGTTTTGGCTTTGGTCATCTATATTCTGATCATCATGACAACAGTTGAGATAATGGTATTGTGGTGATTTTGGGTTAGTGGCAATGAGTGAGATAATACTGGTCATGATGATAATAATGATATTGAGGATTTATATCAATGTAGATTTGGGTCGCGTAGCTAAAAAAATGCCTCTTGATTATTAATTGATCTGTATTAGATTTTGTTTATGAGTAGATAGAGAGAGGTTGACACGGGGCCAGCGGAAGGAGTGATATTATAAATACAAATGATAATGATGATTAAAATAATGGTCATGATGTTGTCCAAGACCATGATTCTCGCTATGATGATGATAAAGATAATGACGATGATGTTCACGTGAGTCTACCTGTGTTCAAACGTTGGCGGGTGGTCCAGGCGGTCAACGAGTGCAGGTGAGTTCAGGGTAAGAACGCTCCCCACCTTGCTTACCTGTTCATTCAGGTGTTCACTCAGGTGTTCATAAGAACCACCAGGGGATGTTATACCTCATCGGAATTCGCCTCCTCTACTTATTGTGAAAATAATACACGTGAAGACACTGTGTGGCGTGTCTGTTAGCCCATATAGACAGTTCCCTGCTGTTCCCCAGACAAGAAGTAGACGATAGAATAGCAATGAAGTGAGGTCCCAGCTTGCTCTGAGCAGAGAGCTTTGAGTAGGGACGGAAGATCATAATGATCATTGTGATGATTCGTCGAGATGGCGGTGGCAATGATCGCGGTAGCAATGATGATGACGATGATGACCTTGATGACGAAGGCGGTAGAGATGATGATGATGATGATGATGATGATGATGATGACGACGATGATCATGACGACGATGGCGGTAGAGATGATGATGATGATGATGATGATGATGATGATGAAGGTGATGAAGACGACGGCAAAGATGATTATGTTGATGATGATTATGATGATGATGAAGGTGATGAAGACAGCGGTAAAGATGTTGATGATGATGATGATGAGAAAGGTGATGACGACGGCGGTAAAGATGATAATGATGAAGAAAAAATGATGATACTGAAACTGATGATGGTGGTGATGATGATAATGATGTGGCTTAGTAGAATGGTGATAATGAATATGAGATGTGGTGTTGTTGTTTGAAATGGATATAAACATCATATTTTCATATTTTGGTTTAAATAATTAGTAGTAAATATTTGGTTTTGGTTATTTCCATATATATTTTCTATATTTTGATTATCATGGCAACAGTTAAGATAATGGCGATGAAGATGAAAATTCTCAAAATATGATGATGACGATGAAGATTTCAGTCCTCAAAATGATTTAATAGCCAAAGTACAAGACGTTAACAGCTCCGAGGGTCGCTCTTCTTCACGTGAACATTATTGCAAGCGAGGAGCACGTGCATATCGTGCAAGGCAGACACGCGAACTGCCACGATGAGTTATGTAAGACGCGGTTGGCAGCGACGGTACCAGTGTTGATGTGCATTTCATTGTATTTATGTTGACAGATAAGAGATCGTAAAGAACGAGAAAATCGTGCAGAAATATACACGTGCTTGAAAAGAATCACGACACCAATTATTTCAGCCACTTAAACCGCCGTGGTATCTTTTACACGATATGCGGGTCTACATGCACAAAGCCGGCTTAGTAGTCCAGAATCTTACCTATGAGTTACTGCCACCTGAGGCAAAGGGAGTTCAGTGCAAAAAGAAGTTGTCGCCAATAATGTCTTATGTATCGTATGGTCGAAAATAATTGAGTTAATATTTGCGATACGAGCACGTCTACACGTAGCACCTATTACCGTATTTCGGCGTCTATGACGTCATAAACAATTGTTCTTGAAGTCATTGAAGCTTGCTGTCGCAAGAAAAGTGTGTCGTTTTCGCGTTTAAAATGGATTAGAATGAGTTATAACGACAGTATCACAATAAAAAAATGTGCCATATGACCTTCAAAAGACAAGAACCAGAATCAGAATCATGTTTTTACTCATATCGCCACCAACGGCAGTATCTACCCACAGAGGTTTCTCCCTAAACATGGATATAGACAAATATAGACATTGGTACAAACTTCATCATTTTTCATAAATACCATTTAAGATTTGTTTTAGTAAATATAGAAATACTATTTCATCTGAAATCAGCTGAAACATATATTTTATTAATTATCTCAAACGTTAAAAAGTGTGATATTATCAGTTTTATATAGCTGGTAAACTTATTTTCATAGACTCTCGTTTTATCATAACATTTACATAAAATGAAATGTCTAGGCGATCCATAAACAGACAAGATATAATGTTTCCTTGATAACATCTGGTCTAGTGAGATAGAGAGGACAAGGTTTCATTGGGACATTGTGTCACTCGTGATTCCAGATGTTCAACATTTGTGATATCAAAAACACGTGAATCATATCTGTGTTCAGAGATGTTGTCGAACATAGCTCACGTGGTTTTCATAAGGCTTCATCTTGAACACATCTACATAAATAAATTCAGAGGCTCAACATAAATAACACGACTTGTGTATGGTGTTTGCCCCAGTGGATTTAATTAGCCCACAAAGTACATCCGGGCACTCTCTCTTCCTGGCAAACAGATTTAAACGATCGCGTTTCTCTGGACGAAAATCTTGTTTTTACAAAAGGTCCTTATTTTTTTTAGAAATATCACTTTTTGTGAGTTTTCTTTGAATTGTTAAGGATCTTGTTATTCATGAATTGATATTGAAATAGCAATATTGTTACCGAATTCAGGAACATGTTTTTTAAAAGATCCCCTGTTAATAGAAATACCCTTTGGTGTGTAAAAAAATGTTACGTATTTAAGTAATATTGGAATTCATGATTGGAGATTAAAACATAACTACCGATTTAAAGATAAATGTTAGCTCCCAATTTAGTAGGGCTTGTTTGCTCAATAGACTTTGTGATTCATGATTAAAATTAACTATCAATACCGAAACAAGGTCAAATACGTTTTACAAAATTAAAATTGGATATTGAAATACTAATATAGTCAATACAGTACAGAAAATGAGTTTTTACAAAATGTTCAAAGTTTTTATTCTGAATGTTAATTTTTTTATGGTTTTAACGATTATCTGGTTATGCATAGTTACTCGACTTTTTTCACCGAATTTCCAACACTAGGTGACCCTAATTACTAACGTTTGTCATGACTATCTCAATAAGGCCACTGTTGTCGAGAGTCCCCGAATTGAAAAACACATGTTATATCATTTAACCAAGTGTTGATAAAAGCCCTGTTTATACGGCGAGCGTTTGCATATGAGTAAAGCATTACACATATGCAAATTTGCTCATATGAATTTGCACATATGTATATTTTACTACCGTAAGCACATTTTTAACTACCGTAAGCAAATTTGCACCTAGTCAGGGGCAGGTGCAAATGTTTACTACCGTGAGTAAATATGGTATTTTTCACTTTTCTAGTAAAAGTTCGTTGTATACAGACATAGTGACTTCACACAGGTTGAGAAAATATATTAGAGAACTTTAGAAACTCTTAATACTGTTTTTCAAATTCTCTATATTGGATAATCTTCTTCTTGCACGCGATGACCTTCCAAATCTATCTGACTATCCGATTTTCATATATTATTATATATATATATAGTCAAAACAATGTTGACAAATATAAAGTAATGTCATTTATTTAGTTCACATCTAATAACTATTCTCTATTCATATATCAAAAGAGTTGGAAGCCCATTTGCTTAGGCAGAAATTAAATGCATATGAACGCAAAGTAAATTTACTTTTACTCACGTGTGTTTATTACTACCATAAGCAATATTGCATATGTGCAAAGTACGTCGTATAGACAGGGCTAAATATACCCTTGCGGTGATATCTACTATGTATATAATAAGAGTGATAACTCTTAAGGCCTCTTTTTTCATAGACTTAATTCTATCTAGGAGAGGATAAACTGCCAGGCAAAGGAAAGTACTCATCTAATTTGATTTCGATTAATTCAATATTTAAAAGAAATCAGATACATTTACCATGACATGATACAATAATACTTATCTTCACTTCACATATGATATGTCTTATATGTTGATGAACAGTTGTGTGTCATCAAAAATATTTTTTGAAGAAATTTAAAGTTTAAATTAAATTTATTTTTAAATTAAAAGACATGTAGACGTATTATGTGAATGCTGACTAAACACCTGTACTTTTCCGTTTAGATTATGACATCGAAAACTTAATTTAAAATCATACTTATGATAACATCAACTGAGGTGAGTACTTTCTTTTGCCTGGCAGTTTATTTGGCCACTTGACATTTTCTATCTCTGTCTACCCTGAAAGGGACTGAATATAACTGGCGGCCAGGGTGGAGAGGGCTTTAAATAGTGGATGTTTATCATAGCGAGTGTTTGGGGGAATTGGGAGGGAGGTTTAGGGGGGATAAGTAACCGGTGGACACTTGCCTGGTCATGTCCAGCAGTGACCAGAGACTGACCGGGTCTGACAAGCTCTTGTGAAGGGGTATAATCTGATACGAGATTAACGATAATCACCGGCACTGGATAGCAGTTGCTTTATTGTCTGGGGTTGAACAATTGAAGTAGATCGCACGGTTTTCACTCCCTCTTGTTGTTGGAGATGGGTTATTGGGGTTATTGGGGTTATTACAAATATCGAGAACGTGATTATTTGACTTCCAACCCAAGACATCCAACAAGGGTGAATTTACACCTAAATGAAGTATGCACATATTATGTCATATAGTATTTGAAGAATTAAAACATTTATGGATTTACAACTTCTTTATTGCAACTTCTTTATTGCAAGCATATCATTGTAATAAAGAAGTTGTAAATCCATAGATTTGTTTATTCTTCATAGACAGACAAACAGACAGACAGAAATATTTTATTTGAGTGTCACAAGTCAGTTACATAAAGATATAGGCCTATATTATATACGCTGTAGACATCCGAGTTAAGAAAACTGACATCCAGCCATAAATGGGCTTATGAGACACTAAGCATTAAAACATTTGATATATCGTAAAAGTATAGGTTAAAGGTCATATTACCAACTTCTAAATGCCTCTTAAAGAAGCGATACGGTATTTGGTTTTGAGAAAATCTAGTTGTTGAATGTTATAGATATTATATTCTTTATTCATTTCCCACGAGGTTTCTGGGATACACATTGCTCCTTCTTCGTGTTGATACATAAGGTTTGTCTTCTATTCAAGCGACTGTCTACAGCTATAAGACCATCCTGGCCTCTCTCGGGTATTTTTATCCGTTACACTAAGCTTAAGGAGTAGTTAAAGGCGCTGTAGCACGTTTTTTTGCATATTTCGTTTTCTCAATTTTGCTATTTATTATTAAAGTTTATCCAATATGTTGTTATGTTAGAGAGTAAAACATCTCATTACACGACCCGATAAGCCATATCCATAAAAAAACGGTTATCCGTATTGAAAGAAATTGGTGCCACTTATAAAGCGACAGTGGTGTGGAACTCTTCAGTGTGAGAGGTAGATTTGTAGGTCTCATGCGAATTTGGTAGTTCAGACAGCAATACGGTTGATCATTCTATCATGGTATTACATTTATAACTCTACTTTGAGTGTTTAGGTATTGCTTGAACCACCTTCAAGCGGTCATTTTAATGCGAACACCTTAAAATGGCCGCTCGTAGGGAAATGGACTCGCATGGCTTTACCGTACAGTGTACATTCGTTTTAGAACTCCTTTTATTGTCTCAGGATTATTATTTAGCCATTGGTAACAAGTATTTACCTTTTCGTGAGATCACTTTATTTCAGTAAGAAAAACGCATTACAGCTCCTTTAATACTCTGTGCATGTGTAGTACGGAAAATGATAGTAATGAATCCCAGCAGATTACGCAACGCTATTAATAGAATTATATTGTCAGCCAATAATATAGTTCATCGTCTTCTCATACGGGGACTGCCAACATTGCTCGATTTAAGTGGTTAAGTCTTGTTATTTTAGCCGTTAGGAACATTTTCCCTATTACACACCCAGGGTATGAAGTAGTGTAATGGATTAAAATAGTCCGAGGCCGAGGATGCTACACTACCAACCTAGTGACAATACTAATTGAATACTAGATATTTTTTTAACACGACGTGACCTATTGTTTTCCTTTAGAAATCTTTGTTTCTATTTTGCATATAATAAACTTCCTGCATTTTAGACATTTAATGATTTAATGATTTTATGATGCTTGTTTTCATTTGCTAATTTTAAAGGGGCAGTAGTACGTTTTTCGATGAAATGTATTTGAAAATGAATGTCACCAATAGTAAAACACCCTTCTCTCTTCGGAAAATCAAGTTGGGAAATGACTACATAATATGGTTCGGTTAAGTCACCGGAATCGTTTTTTTAATTCGAAATAATAAAATGGCCGCGATGCAATTATTGCTTTATACGCAACACCGTTATTACCACATCGAATACTTGGTTTGTGTAATAAGATGTTTTACCCTCTAAAGTAAATATAAACGACATAAACTATCATTATAAATGTGAAATTTTAAAAAACATAAAATTTGCAAAAAAAAGTGCTACAGCCCCTTTAAGTGGATAATGGATCAAAGCAATATTTCAAAAGTGTACCAATGCATATTAATGACAACTTTAAGATAAAGTTATACAGAACTTGTTTTCATTCAACGTGATATACATTGTAGCTTAGACAGATAAAATATTACGTGAATGTGTTCAGATTAATGCTAATCGGATAGGCGTTTCCCGTCGTCGGTATAATCCACGCATAATATTCGAATTTGCCGGTCATTAAACATGAAAGATTTTTCTCCAACACACAAACGACCCCTGGTGGTATATGTTTCCTGCGTCTAATGTCATGACCCCAAAATGTATAGTCATGATAAATGACAATGTGTGCAATTAGAGTGACCTCCCCTTTTATTGATTCATTTAGGGATCACCAGATGTCGCTATTAGAGCGTGCTTTCCACGGGCGGTCATATTTGAAGAAGCGAAGGTCGTGACCCTATCAAGTATGATTATGTACCGTAAATTAAGCTATCGCTCTTAAAATGCTCTCAAGTGTTAAACAACGCTACCCATTAACTTAAGTCCAGTGTGTATTGGCAGTAAAAGAACGCCGGACTAAGGGATTAATGTTCCGAAGCTTTCATGATTAAATGGAGGAAATTGCCTGAAAGCGCCTCTATTGTTATTCCACAAGTTTTCTCCTTTAAAGTAGTTGACTTGATTGTAATGTAAAGGAGTTTATAAGGTATTAAAAGGTTCAACTAGGTATATTATACCCTTGATCATTGAAATCCTTAGACGCGAGCTCACAAAATCGGTTCCGGATGGGTTAAGAATGTTCAGAATGTTTTTCGGTACATTCTTAAAGGTACAGTATGGTGATAGTGGATTTCTGTTCAACCTGAACAAATAAACAATTACGCTCGAGCTAGAAATTAATCGAGAAGAGATTCGTGAGAAATTGAAATTTGGTGTTTTGTCCTTTACTTGCATATCTATACTGCGAGGCTAAAGAAAGTACACACCTCATTTGGTTTCGATTTATTCAATATTTTAAAAGAAATGAGATTTATTTGATTATGGCACGATACGACACCACCTATCTGCAGTTGTTTGAATGTATTAATTGGTGATTGGTTATTTCTAGTTAAAATATCTCTGTTTAATGTAGACAGGGATAATAAATGAAATTTACACAACATGACCCCTACCATGTTTAAAATGTACAGAATGAGGCACATTTATTGATTTTCACATAGAAAATGTCTTTTATGTCGATGAACATTTGTCATAATTTTATCCAAATGAATTTTTGAAGAATTTGTTAATTTAATTTGTTTTAAATTAAAATCGACGTAGCAGTTTGACTGATGACCAAGGGCCTACACTATTCTGTTTTGGAGTACGACGTCGAAAACTCAAGATATTTGTAATTGAAAATCCTCACACATGATAAAATCAACTAAGCTGTATACTTTCTTTTGCTTGGTAGTTTATACATCGTTCTGTACACTTGTGACGTCATTGTCATGTTTTCTTGTGTCTTCATTCTATGTAGCGGAGTGATGCACATTGCTTACGGTTTATTATTCAAATATTTTGTACGTGTTTTGTTTTTTAAAAAATACAATTTGAAAATGTTTAAAGTCATTCGACTCTATTCCTTAAAAGACAAAGTTTCATTTGATTGTCATAAAAACAGAACAGACTTGGATCATACAATACCTCAGTGTTGTATTCAATGTGCATATTATTTTTCATAGTTTATTACATATTGAACACATATGATACATATTCAATAATTCTACTCCATCTGCGCATTATTAGAATTAACGATGCAAATATTTGAATATTTCCTCAAGTTGTTGAAGATATTAATATCAAGATCCATGACGTTTTTTCTGTGATGTACCAAGTTACACATTTATTTATCTTTTTTTTTCTGAGACATTAATCCACAAAAGAAGCATTCCAAACAACAATGCCAACGTGTTTATTCAAAATAGCATGCTTATTGTCAATATAAAATTCTTATCTCACATATTCACAAGTACTTTATTGGGGCAGTAGCACGTTTTTTTGCAAATTTTATTTTTTCAAATTTCCCATTTATTATGATAGTTTATGTCATTTATATTTACTTTAGAGGGTAAAGCATCTTATTACACAGACCAATTATCCGTAGTGGTAATAACGGTGTTGCGTATAAAGCAAAAATTGCATGGCGGCCATTTTATTGTGAACACATTTGATTATGTCGAATGACAAAAACGATTCCCATGGCTTTACGGAACCATGTACACTCATTTTTTAACTTGATTTTCCAAAGAGAAAAGGATGTTTTACTATTGGTGACATTATTTTCCAAATACATTTCATCGACCTATTTGAGCGTAAAACGTGCTACTGCCCCTTTAACTATTTTCTCGATGGTTATAACTGGAAGGAATCACCCATATTTTAACAATGAGAGATGGATCACGTCTTACACGTCGTGGACCCATAGAATCAAAGAAAGAAACGTGTGTGTAGTTGTTTTAATACCCAAAAATTACGACTTGTGAAATTTTGCTCCCAATCGAGTAACAGAAAACGAAAACTCCTCTTGTTGCTGCAGTGATATTACCAATTATCAATCCTCTGTGACGTCATCAGAAAATTTACCATGACGAGACAAGAGTGATACTTTCTGGTTGTGTTCACACGATTCAAAATGAATTGGTGTGTACTAAAGACATTATTACATTCGGAAGTGTGACCTACGACTTTGATGAAACAAATGTGTGATACCCTCGCTTTCGCTCGCCTATTATCAAAATTCATACTTTCTTTAATCATATGACACAATTACTCTATTTGTTATCTCTATATATGCAATGCACGCGAACATCCAGGAAAATGTCATATTACAGCAAAAATGGTTATTTACGATATTGTTTGTGTCGAAATACACGTACGCATTATCTCTAATCCTTTGATGGTGAGAGAACCGTCTGCAACAGGCTGGTCTCTCATCTTTGATCCTATGCTCTGTCGTTGATAATGGCCATTGGATGGTGGACTTAGGGTCAACCGCTTAAATCAACTTCTGAAGTATGTGACTGGACTGTTACTTTGCGCTGATTCCTAACATTATAACGTACAGTGTCATGCCGTGTTTGTGGTTATAGTGCGTGAAGTGAGTTACGACGAAGGGGAAGAGGAAGGGGTAAGAGAAAGAAAATTTTATTAAGGGAAAGAAAGAGAAAGAAAGAGGGAAGAAGTTCGAGAAAGAATGAGATGGGGGGAAATGAGAGAGCGATAGGGGGAATTAAAGGACCTCTATTCATAAAACAAGATTACGGTATGATAACCGTTTGTCCTTTTAAAGGGGCAGGAGCACGTTTTTTTCAAATTTTATTTTTTTCGAATTTCCTATTTATATTGATAGTTTATGTCATTTATATTAACTTTAGAGGGTAAAACATCTTATTACACAAACCAATTATCCGTAGTGGTAATAACAGTGTTGCGTATAATGCAAAAATTGCATGGCGGCCATTTTATTGTGAACACATTTGATCATTTCGCATAACAAAAACGATTCCCATGGCTTTATCGAACCATGTACAATCATTTTTAACTTGATTTTCTGAAGAGAGAATGGTCTTTTACTATTGGTGAGATTATTTTTCAAATACATTTCATCGACTTATTTGAGCGAAAAAACGTGCTACTGCCCCTTTAAGAGACGGCACCTCTTCCCGCTAAATCAACCTAAGCGAGGCACGTCACCATGCCGTCATCATGTATCGTCCAAAAATGTGGAGATATCGCTTATGTGAGATTCACCTATATCTTTTAGGAGATACCGTATGATTCGTACGTTTGACAGTAGATTTTGTACAATGCCCTGCCACTGTCAACAACATTACATCACATTACTGTTACATTATTCCGAAAGGACTCACAATGCTGTGAGTTCAAAAACATGTTGACGACATTAACATGATGACATCACAATGCTGTTGCAACCCGCACTGAAAGTGTAATGACTGTGTTGTTTTCAGAGATGTATTTTTTATTGAAAGTATTGAAGAATGAGTTTAAATATCAGGAGACACTTGTGTGAGATTCTCTGTGTATTGATGTTAGAAAGAGAGGGAAGTAAATATAAAATATATACGTCCACGTCATCAGGTCATAGAATAGTCAAAAATCAATATCTGCCAGACGCATATCCAAATAGACAGGGAGTGAAAAGGGCATTGCTAAAGGTAATCTGATTTTGTGGGAAATGAACCTAAGTCAAGAAACGGCATTAATTTTGCAAAAATTTAAAATATTCCTAGATAATAAGTTAATTTATTTATGTATTTTTAATTTGCGTTGTGTCAATAAAATCTATTCATTTTTATTGAATGCAAAATTTTAGTTCAAGATGATATTTGACAACTCCGACTTCTTCGTGTACTCACTACGTTGCTTTTACATGTATTTGTTTGTTTGGGGTTTTTTTTTCGTTTTTTTTTCGTTTTTTTAAATATGATTTTAAAAATAATTTTCATTTTATTACATTAGTCGTTCACATTCATATAATGCATTAAATTATGCATTCAGATAGCTAGCCTTTGCACGTCTACAGCAGACACGATCACGCTGCTTTTTATAAAACCCACTCTTATTGCTGGAGATCTTAACATTCCGTGTATGTTTATTGTAGATGCTGTCTTGACTTATCTGTGGGCACACTCGGTAATATTTAAATCCTTTCATTGTCAAAATAGATCGTTCACCATTCAACCCTTGCCTGAAGGTTCACGAAGCAACAGCGAGGGGGTTTGATGACTCGATGGCTACATATCACGTGACCTACTTATAAAGGAGGTTAAGTTAAATGAGGTGTAGTTTAGGCGGGGACGAATTAAACCAGAGAATCGTTGGTAATGTGATACCCTCTTCGCTTTGGTTCGACTCGACTGTGGAAGGGAAGCAGAATAGAGGGGCCATTATATTTCTTTGATAGAGGGTTTGGTTGGTATGTCGACCGTGAAAATATTTTTTGGGGGTTTATAAACATCACTTACGTAGATAAACTTTGAATTTTTCGTTTTACAAAAAAAGTCAATCAATTTTGATAGGAGACTCGTTTATAAATGCTTCGTTTGTAAAGAGTAAATTATATTGACAGAATCATGCTTAGGGAAGCGAATACACTTTTTAAAAATAAAATATGGCCAATGATGATGATGGTGATAATGGTTGTGGTGGTGGTACTGAAAATGGTAATGATGATGATGATGATTGTGTTTATGATGGTGGTGATTGTAGTAGTGGTGATGATTTGGAGGATGGTGATGAGGATGATGGTAATGGTGATGAAGGTGATGATGACGATGATGGTAGTGATGATGATTGTGTTGATGATGGTGGTGATTGTAGTAGTGGTGATGATTTGGAGGATGGTGATGAGGATGACAACGAGAATGATGACTATCAAGAATACGACTGGAAGATTTTCTGGATAACAACTTCTTTAATGTGAAAATACACGACGTTTCGGAGTACATACTCACTCCTTCATCAGGTGGAATGTAAGGAAATAACAAAATATGGTACATTTATATAGCAAACAAAAACAATGGTGAGGAAACTCAATCAGGGAGATTAACATGCATGAGAATGGTATACAATGAGGATTTGCAATACAAACATGATGGGGGAAGCATGAGAATGGTATACAATGAGGATTTGCAATACAAACATGATGGGGGAAGCATGAGAATGGTATACAATGAGGATTTGCAATACAAACATGATGGGGGAAGCATGAGAATGGTATACAATGAGGATTTGCAATACAAACATGATGGGGGAAGCATGAGAATGGTATACAATGGGGATTTGTAAAACAAACATGATGGGGGAAGCATGAGAATGGTATACAATAAGGATTTGAAAAACAAACATGATGGGGGAAGCATGAGAATGGTATACAATGGGGATTTGTAATACAAACATGATGGGGGAAGCATGAGAATGGTATACAATGAGGATTTGCAATACAAACATGATGGGGGAAGCATGAGAATGGTATACAATGAGGATTTGCAATACAAACATGATGGGGGAAGCATGAGAATGGTATACAATGAGGATTTGTAATACAAACATGATTGGGGAAGCATGAGAATGGTATACAAGGAGGATTTGCAATACAAACATGAGTGGGAGTAAGTAGATAAACAGTGGCCTGTAGGCTTTATTGAAGATGTAAATAAACACACATGATGAATCGAGGGAGGCCAATTGGCTTTATTGAAATTGTTAAACAAATAATAATAACAGTTGATTGGAAGAGAGGCCAATTGTTGATGTGGGTGGCTTTGAAGTTGTTGCATGGTGATTGGAGCTGATAGGTGTTGATTGGTGGGGACTCCTCGGATAATTTGCTCCGACAGGAGGGGAAGGTAGGGATACTTGGAAATCCATTCTCATGCTTCCCCCATCATGTTTGTATTACAAATCCCCATTGTATACCATTCTCATGCATGTTAATCTCCCTGATTGAGTTTCCTCACCATTGTTTCTATTTGCTATATAAATGTACCATATTTTGTTATTTCCTTACATGCCACCCGGTTAACGAGTGAGTATGTACTCCGAAACGTCGTGTATTTTCGCATTAAAGAAGTTGTTATCCAGAAAATCTTCATGTTCTCATGTATACCACTTCTAAATGCCCTTCAATGACAAGAATACGACTGTACTCATAATGACGAATGGATACGATTATTTTGATAATGTTGACAACAACGGCGATGATGATGATGTATATCCAGCCAGCAATAATTTTCTCTTGAGAAAATTCACGAAGGGTTATAACAGGAAGATTAATTTAAACACCACTGAACTGAGCGCGGAAGTCTAAGGTACTTGAAAAGGACGTAATTACTCTCAGATAATTGGTCAATTTAACTGGCCGAGACAGCCAGCTAGAACAAGAACATTCTTACATTGTTCAATTGAAGCACGTTTCGTTATAAATGCACGAGCTTAGCATGTGTAATCAATTTCGACTAGCGTTACTGCGAATGTAAAGAGCATGTGTGTGAAGTTTATGTCAGTTTCGGAAAGATTTAATACGATTATTCAAATTAATTTCTTTCTTCACTTGAAAGGGATGTTGATGAGAAACATATCATGGAATACCAGTATATTACAGAGTGAAATATCTTTAAAGCCTTCAATATATGCAAACACGATCTGTTGGTGTTGTGCATTTACTTTTACGCTACATACCTCTGCATATGATGTTGTTATATTCTTTACTTACACTACATGTAAACAACATATACTACTACTTTTATACTACTACTATATTACTACTACTGCTTCTGTTACTAATATTACTACTGCTACTACTATAACTATTTCTACTACTACTACTACTGCTACTACTGCTGCTGCTGCTGCTACTACTACTACTACTTCTACTTCTACTGCTGCTACTACTATTACTATTACTAATTCTACTACTACTACTACTACTACTACTACTGCTGCTGCTGCTACTACTTTTACTATTTCTACTACTGCTACTACTAGTTTTTCTACCACTACTACCTATACCAATATTACTATTACTTCAACAACTACTACTACTGCTGCTGCTGCTACTACTACTACTACTACTACTACTACTTCTACTACTACTACTGCTGCTGTTTCTACTATTATTACTACTACTGCTACTTCTACTACTAATATTACTCGTGAGGTAGAAAAGTTAATATATATCTACTTTTCTACCTCATGTACCTGACTCGATGAGATAAACATGATATTTGTCAAGAAAAGACAGATATCCTCTATATATTCGATAAATTGCAGCGTGTTCATATCTGAAACAAGCAAAATTGAATAACCTGAAAAGTAACACTCATTTCTTTTAGGGACTCATAGAAATGCTCTCCATAATTACATCACAGGGTCTTAGCGATACACACCCTTAAAAGCTTGTATGTAAATCAGTCATCGCGTTGGTTTAATATATTTCATTTCGTTTGCTACAGACACTGGTGTTCCCGGGTTCAAACCCGGATGGTCAGCTGTCTACAACCCACCTGGAGTTGGCACCCTCATAGAAGGTAAGGGTGTACATGCCAATCTAGAATGAGTCTTTTGTTTCATATCATATTGAGAAACATTCGAACCACGTTGTTTGAGAAGGAGTTTCTGACATGACGTCATATTTGAAAACATTCGAACTAAATAAGAATGTTGGTTGAGAAGGAATTTCTTATATGAAGTCTTATTGTGTAACATTCGAACCAAATGATAGCTTTGGTTGAGAAGGAGTTTCTTATATGATGTCATATATGAGAACATTCAAACCAAATTAGTATGTTGTTTGAGAAGGATTTTCTGACATGAGGTCAAATTTGAAAACATTCGAACTAGATAAGAATGTTGGTTGAGAAGAGTTACTGGCATGACGTCATATTGTGTAACATTCGAACCAAATAAGTATATCAGTTGCGAAGGAATTTCTAGCATGATTTCATAGTGGGAAACATTCGAACTAAATAATTATGTTTGTTAAGACGGATTTCTTACATGGTCTCATATTTAGAAACATTCGAACCAAACACGTTTGTTGTTTGAGAGGGAGTTCTTATAAATTATGATGTGTCAACCAAATAAGTATCTTGATTGTGAAGTAATGTCTTATATGGTAATATTCGAACGAAAAACGTATGCTGGTTGAGAAGGAGTGACGTTATGTGACGTCACAATTGGGAATTCGTACATGCAGTGGATATATGGTGCACCAAATTTCGTATTGCGATATATTGCAATACATACAACCAGTATTGCATTACGTATTGCAATATATTGAGTTACTCTACATTCAACTTTTACACTTCTGTTTGCATTAAAATATTACACATTTAGTAAAAAGCCTTTCAAATCTTTCTTTCGAATCTTTAGTGAAAATGATATGTTAATGTTGATGGCATGTATTAAGAAAACATGTATAATACAGTTCAACACATATTCTTGCACCCCAAAATAATTGTGTAACAAGTTAAACTGGTAACTATGCCTAAAAACAAGATATAAACTATAGGCACATTTATTTATTTTCACATAGGATATGTCTTATATGTCGATGAACAGTTGTGTATCATCAACAATAATTTAAAAACAAAATTAAACTTAAAATTTCATTTTTAAAAAAATAATTAAAAAACATGTAGAAGTATTATTTAACTGCTAACTAAACACCTGTACTTATCAGTTTTGGATTATGACATCGAAAACTTGAGATATTTGCAATTGAAAATCATACATATGATAAAATCAACTGAGGTGAGTCCTTTCTTTTGCTCGGTAGTTAATGAATACATTTCACTAAACATTTTACGTGCGATAATCATATATTGCGATATGACAATCGTATTGCAATAATTGTATTGCACAATCTGTATTGCAATATATTGGTGTTGCACAATCTGTATTGCAATAATTGTATTGCACAATCTGTATTGCAATATATTGGTATTGCAATAATATTGCTCAGCCTTAGGTGCAACCCAGCTAAATATGGAGTTCAGTATCTGTACATCGTATTATCAGCCATTTTAATTGTTGCAATAAATCTTTAGAAACGTAACGCACTGACCCCTTGAACTTAAATTACCTTTTGATGTAGCCAATGTGTGGAGCTAACACATTTTATAATGATAAGAAAATATCAATTTCCAAATTCTGCTTTTCATCCTCTCGCTTGAGAAACAATTATCACGCCCATTTCCAGCAGTCTTCGTGTCTGGCACAGTAATTACTTCTTTTTTACACGAAAATATAAAGTTTGCTCCAACCACAAAATGATATCTGATGTCAAAGTAGGGTTTATATGATTAAGATAAGCTAAATTAGAAATGATTTTCCAAAAAGCCATGTTTCGTGGATGCAAATATCGAGTCAGCAAGAAAGATTCTATTCTTGAATGTGAAAAGATCGAAATGTTTGGGATATTTTATTTGCCATGAAAAATTATAAAATTGTTTCATTCTTGAAAAAGATTAAGTAAAGATGTTTCCCTCAGGGCAGTATCGATCATCGTTCGCTATTTCGAGGTTTGGTTCGCAGGTTTCACCGCAATGTTTAACTAAGATTTGCGGGCTTTCTTCCTGCAGTAGTACTATCCAATAGTGCGTTAATCATAGTCACCTGCTTTCTGGAATCAAATCAGTAAAACATACGACACATAAGTATTACATTTCGGATTTGTTTCGGCCATTCAGAAAAATACGTTTTCAAATTGGCTTGTGCCTCAAATGAAGAACTTTGGCCAAACCAAAACTGGTTTGACATAAGCGAGGAAGCTTGTACATTCGCTCGTGCTGCACGTGCATCACGACTTTCTCGAGCGCTCGCACTCACATATTGACATTTCAGTTCGAATCTATCTGAAAACATGCAGCGACGACTGAAGCGATGTCAATTTTTTTTGGTCTTCACTTATTCTAAAATCCGTAATTATACACCGTAAAATTTATATTAATACCTTTATAAAGAGGACAAAATCTGTATACACCTTTTTTCCGTTTTTATCTTGAGCCTTTATCTTAAGCGTCGGTCACAACCCGCGCCGTACTTGCAAGTGCGTGATGTCTACGTGCAAAAACGTTGGTAACGTGGTAGCCGTACGTTGTAGTACGCAGTAGTACTTTTAGTGCATGCAGAACTTTCGCTGCGTGCGATCAGCGTGCGAGCTGCGTGCGACTGCGTATTTTCCAAACGTACGGCTTCCGTGCGTGCACTCTACGGACACTGTGCGTAAAACGCACGGTGGCCGTGAGTGTTTTACGTTTTTCACATGGTCACACTTCACGGACGACGCACTAAGCACGTGCGTGCTCCGCATGTGGCAAGTGCGATGTCAATGCGTCGTCCGTGCTTACTGTGCCTGTAAGTAAGGACATCGTGCGTGTGCAGCACATGTAAGTACGGCCTCCGTACGATATCGTGGCAATCGCACAACACACGTAAGGTGTACGTACGTTGTAAGCACTTACAACTCACTTACCACGTGCGCAACGTACGATGCACGTAGCAAACGTTTCGTGGGGGCAACGTACTTACAGCTTGCGTGTGATTTACTGCCTCCCTGCGTTTCCCACTTCCCCACGTTTATCAGAAAATCGTGGCGGCCGTGGCCTCCCCAAAAAACGTACGGACAAAAAAACGCACGGTTGGTTGGGACCGAGCTTTTACATTTATAAGACAAAAGACGAAGCTGATAGTAAAACCCCGATACCGTTCTCTACAAGTACATGGTGATGATAGCCATTGATGTTAAAAGGTCACAGGTCATAATCGAATTATGACAAGTAACTCTCTCTCCCGTTCATATCAAGTCAAATAAAATCGTTATCTACTTTATGCTAATGTTAAAAGGTCACGGGGTCGCCATAATGTCAAACATTATAAACAAAGCAGAATTCGTCTCGGACAAGTTTGTATGTTTATAAACTGAAGACATAATGCAGACAAGAGCAACACCTTCGCTTATCGCACAGGGCCGAGTTCGTGTGGATACTACCGTTAACAATTGCCAATAACCGCGCATGTAAAAGGGTTCACACAAAAGCATACCCGATGTTGCCTGTTTAGAATAATTACAAAGCAGTTCTTTGAATTGAACTCATGATTTATACCCAATCCTTACCCGCGAATCGCTACATCTTTGCCACACGACATGTATATTCAGTTGTTTTCAATTTCGGAACGAGTCAATCGTCGTTTGGGAGAAAGGCCGTGAAAAGGAACCATGAATGTTGCCCAGACGCCTCCAACCTGTCAACTTCCCAATGCAAGGCTTACTCTTGCCAGTCTCCATTACTGGCTGATTTAGGCCTTGCAGTATTTCCTTAAGAAATCTGTGCCTAGAAATCCAGGCCCACTATGCATTTCTGGTGCAGCGATTCACTATCTAGGCACAACAAAGCGAGGGAAATACCGCAAGGCCAGTAATGCAGACTGGCAATAGTTATGCCTTGCGTTTGGAAGTTGCCTGTATACACAGTTGACATTTCACCCTATATTACAGCTGGAATATTCAAATAAACGTTCAACCAATCATGCTTGGCCTCTTCATATTTTGGAAAAAGTATATGACCAATGAACAGTAGCAAAATTCTTAACTTCATGACTATGTGGGTTTTTCGAAATAATTATCCCATTTTACTACAAGAGAGTTTGTCTAAACATCTCAAATTGAAATGACCTTTGTGTTATTTTCAATCTGAACGTTAGTAAACATAAGAGTTTTCAATTCAAAGCCATTTTACACCTGAACGAGCAGACGTTTACCAGTTCAAGTGCATACTTTCGCACTGCAGTTTCGGAAAATCCAAGAAACTGTACACGCAAATGTTATATGCGCAACGCAAGCGTCTGCGATAATATTAGTGGTCAATCAACACGTCAACCTTCCACTCAGTTATCAAATGTTTCAATGCCATTAAGACTTGCATTATTGTACTCGATGTACTGATAATGTATTCATGACAGTGAAGCATGTACATGTAAAAATAAATATTGGATAGGTCCATATTTCTGTCCAAACTGAAAGCACCAAGCATGGGAATACCAGGTCATGATCCTTGGACTAAGAATACATCCATAAGCCTTCGTTCCACAGATAAACCGAAATATGCTTCATAATCAATCGAATTGGTATATTTTAGATTAGCAGTTATTATATGGATAACCCATGAATTGGTTATCAATATTATCAACCGTTTTTAAGTGTAAAACAGGCTTTTTACGTGTTATCGCGTTATATTGAGGATCCCTGGCGTTATATTGAGGATCCCTGGGTGATGTCAGCCGCGCTATATGAGTTTCTTTTGTACCGTGATATCTCGTCTGTAGAATAAAAATGATACATGCTTAATTGCGTATCTTTCGAAAGTATCATAACTTGAAAATATATTGATGTACGGGGTTGCTCTTTGCTTACATGTCTATATTTATAATCATTACATACTTATTTATTATGACATAACTATTCATACTATTGGTTGAAGAACAGTTTGATAAACAAAAGGTACTGTAGGTATCATCATATGGCTTTTCCATGGTTAGTTTTCTTTATTGCAACATAAGATATTTAATTTGTAGGTCAAAACCATTTTAAATCATTTCAACATTTCTACATATATAGTTCGCAGTTTTTAAACAATATGACAATTTGAACAACCATCTGGCACAAGAAAACTACGAAAGAAGCAAAATAAAAATATTCGTTTCGATTGTTGGTGTTTTTTAAATTCTTGGTCTCGATATAGGCCCTCGGCCCCGCCTCGGACTTGTAAAAGGGATAATACAGACTTTACAGAAACACTTCACCCATTGTGTTGATATCTCATTACAATAAAATAGCATGGCCTACTGAGTGTCACACCATAAGGAAATTACCCGAGGCTTTAAAAGGGCAGTAGCACGTTTTTTCACTGAAATAAGTCGATGAAATGAATTTGAAAAATAATGTCACCAATAGTAAAACACCCTTCTCTCTTCAGAAAATCAAGTTAAAAAATGAGTGTACATGGTTCCGTAAAGCCATGGAAATCTGTTTTGTCATTCAAAATAATAAATTGTGTTCACAATAAAACGGCCACCATGCAATTTTTGCTTAATACGCAACACAGTACAGTCATTACCGCTACAGATAATTGGTTTCTGTAATAAGATGTTTTAACTTCTAAAGTAGAATAAATAACATAAACTATCATTATAAATGGGAAATTTTTAAAAAATTAAATTTGCGAAAAACGTGCTACTGCCCCTTTAAACTCCCAGGCCATCAGGGAAACTATTCCATATTGATCTTAGGTAGAGTCAAGGGTTACAGGACGTGTGTCAGTTACTTTGTTACCATAAGGGCTGTTGCAAGTTCTTTCGCAGAACACAGTAATTAGCATTGCATGTTTATCATGCCTATTTTATAAATTGATGAACATTTTATCAGCCTGATTAAAATCGACCCTGTTCTGAAGAATTAAATCTGCAAAATAGTTCATATCGGAAAACGAACTGGTTCTATAGATTCCTCGCCACAAGGTTTGAGGACACCTCGTATAAGCGCGTGTTCTGTACCAGTTTAGCTGACAAAGCCAAGTTTAACAACAGACCAATCACGTCATAGTTTTTAAAAGAACGTCGTTTTGAAAGAATTCGGAACAGATGAAAGGATAGCTGATTGGAGTTACCTACCCCTAGCTTCTCGCACCGAAAACAAACTTTTGTTGGAGGTCTTGTGATTGGTTAACTGAATTGCGTCAGAACATGAGAGGATATACGGGCTATTATCAGACGGTTTTGCGAGGAAACCTCCGAACGATTAATGGACTATTTTGCAACTTTTATACCTCGGAAAACTGTCTATTTTAATCAGACTGAACATTTTATAAGTTTGTGTCAATTACGCTTTCCATCGTCATTTCGATATTTCTTTTTTTGATTTTTTAGATCTGAATACAACTCTAGGAAATACACCGTTGTTTATAGACAGCTGAAGGAAAGAAAATGGCGCTGTTGTCCTGGTTTCCATGGCGATAACTGTGAGGACGGTAAGAAGTTGACTGATGTCCAGAGAATTGAAACGATTTGTAACAAGTAGAGATGCGTTTTCTTGAAGAGAATTGTTCCAAAATGATACAAATGTATGTGTCATTCTATTGTGTTTGTTCTTTAAGTATTTTACAACATTCAATGCAACTGATAATGTTTTCAAACCTTTAAAGGGGCAGTAGCACGTTTTCCCCGTGAAATAAGTCGATGAAATGTAATTGAAAAATAATCTCACCAACAGTAAAACGCCCTTCCCTCTTCGGAAAATCAATCTAAAAAATGAGTGTACATGGTTCGTAAAGCCATGGGAATCGTTTTTTGTCATTCGACATAATAAATTGTGTTCACAATAAAATGGTCGCCATGCAATTTTTGCTTTCTACGCAACACTGTTTTTACCACTATGGGAAATTGGTTTGTCTAATAAGATATTTTACCCTCTAAAGTAAATATAAAAGACATAAACTATCATTATAAATGGGAATTTTTTTTTTTTAATTTGCAAAAAACGTGCTACTGCCCCTTTAAAGGCACTGAAGTACGTTTTTCGCATTTTTTAATATTAAAATTTGGCATTTGTGATAGACGTTTATTAAGTATATCTTTACTCAAGAGAGTAAAACAACTCATTACACGGCCCGATTACATGTATCCGTATTTCAAACGGTCTCAATTATAAAACAAAAACTGCTAGTTGCTATTTAAGTATGAAAGCCTTTTGATAATTCGAGATTTGAAATGGATCCTCGTTTCTTAATCGAACCATAACCATTCGTTTTAGATCTGTATTTATTGATTGAGGCGGATTGTTTTAATTGGTAAATTATTTTTCTTTTTGTGAGATTTTTTTATTTCCATTAGAAAACGTGCTACAGCACCTTTAAAGGGGCAGTAGCACGTTTTGTGCAAATTTTATTTTTAACTCATCTGGCCTGAAAGGCCCAATGGGCTTATGGCATGGAATGGTGTCCGGCGTCCGTCCGTCCATCCGTCCGTCTGAAAACTTTTCGCATTTTCATCTTCTTCTCCAGAACCACTTGGTCTAGGGAGCTGAAATTTTGTGTGCAAACTCCTTGGCCAATGGGGATTCTTAATTGTAGATTTCGTGACCCCATGACCCAAAATGGGGTCACAGGGGTCACATCCTTAAAAACCTATTTTCATCTTCTTCTCCAGTTGCAAAAGGTCTACAGAGCTGAAACGTTGTGTGAAAACTCCTTGGCCAATGGGGATTCTAAATTGTATATTTCGTGACCCCATGACCCCAAATTGGTTCACAGGGGTCACATCCTTAAAAACCTATTTTAATCTTCTTCTCCAGTTCTTAAAGGCGCTGTAGCACGTTTTTGGCAAATTTTATTTTTTCAAATTTCCCATTTATAATGATAGTTTATGTCATTTATATTAACTTCAGAAGGTAAAACATCATATTACACAAACCAATTATCCGTAGTGGTAATAACAGTATTGCGTATAAAGAAAAAATTGCATGGCGGCCATTTTATTGTGAACACAATTTATACTTTTTGCATGACAAAAATGATTCGCATCGCTTTACTGAACCATGTATACTCATTTTTAAATTGATTTTCCGAAGAGGGAAGGGTGTTTTACCATTAGTGACATTATTTTTCAAAAACATTTCATCAACTTATTTCAGCGAAAAAACGTGCTACAGCGCCTTTAAAGGTCTAGAGAGCTGAAAAGTTGTGTGCAGACTCCTTGGCTATTGTAGATTCTAAATTGTAGATTTCGTGACCCCTTGACCCCAAATGGGATCACAGAGGTCATGCCCGCAAAAGCTATTTTCATCTTGAGATTTTATGTGCTCTTCAAAGGGAGGTAATTAAACAAAAGTGATGAATTAAATGTTCAAGTGTGTCTTTATTTGAAGGAGATTTTATATCTGGCCTCAGAGATAGGTCAGAGGGGTAAGGACCTATTTCATCTCCTCCATTTAAAGTACTTCCTATTTGTTGTACCTCTCACCTTAAAGTTGACATTTTGAATTAGTAAATGTATAACGCCTGATGAGCTACAGAGCCAGTGGCTCTATTTTTTTAAATTTCCCATTTATAATGGCAGTTTATTACATTTACCTTAAATTTTACTCTAGAGGGTAAACCATCTGATTACACAAACCACAACGGTGTTGCGTATAAAGCAAAAATTGCATGCCGTCCATTTTATTGTGAACCCATTTTATTATTTCGAATTACAAAAACAATTCCCAAGGCTTTACCGAACCATTTAGACTAAGTTTTTACAAGATTTTCCGATGAGAGAAGGATGTTTTACTGTTGGTGACATTATTTTTCAAATACATTTCATCGACTTATTTGAGCGAAAAAACGTGCTACTGCCCCTTTAAGAGACTCTGATCAAACGTTTCAAAGGTGTGGTAAGAGTCATGTTACATATGATCGCTTCATGGACGTTTGGTAACGTTAAAGTTTTATAAAAACTTATTTTTGAAATTCCGAAACTTTTTCGAATGGAGTACTTCAAAGTCTGTTATATGTCTGTTGATTGTTGTCAGTTTGATGTGTTCTGTTTTCAAATGCTACCTGAAATGTACACGAGTATATATAGTTTATGTGTATATTTTCAGAGTGTTTCAACTGCACAAGTATACGACAACTGAAGGAGAGATTAGATAGCACTGAGAGTATTGTTAGACAAGTGAGTTTAAATTTTTTAATCTTTTTTATATATTTAAAGTTCCATTTTCGTGTTCTCAATATATTGTTTAGTTTTATTACGCTATGGAACTTCACTTACCTAAATCTATCAAAACTGTCTCACGTATTATTTATGAAGTAAATCAGGAGATTCGTTAAGCGTATATTATGTGACTTTTATACGAGTGAGTGTCGTAAAAGTGAAAGAAGATTTCAGGTGACGTCACTTTCTATTTTTATTATATAACAGACGATGAAATATAGGAACTTCCGCTGAAAGACAAAAGTTTTAAATGAACATATGACCAAATATAACATTGTTTGAAATTGTTTTTAAGTTATTGTTAATTAAACCTTTAGTTTAATCAACGTTCAAAACTGCACACTACCCATGAAGTAACCACGATTATGATGTTATAACCATGTATATGCGTATTGCCTTTCATCAAGTAAATTTGGATGTTTAAATGCTACGGCCTAGCTCGATTGTCATTATGGGAAATCCGTAACAACTGATACAGAAAATAAAACACATTGTTAAAACACTTTCACGTGTTATAATATATTTGGTAACGGCAGACGAACCATGTGATTTTACGCGCGATTCTATATAAGCTCTTTCTCTCTTCAAACTAGTTGTAATACAGATACATTGATATCGATATATTTTAAGATAAATAAAACAAACAAGCATCATAACCTGAACATTTAAACAATTCAAAAGAATATCACTGTCATATATTTTCTTTTTATTTACAAGCGACCATAACTGTACACAGATATTTACTAAAACCACCAAATGATATAAACATGAGACATTTGAAAATCATACATATGATGAAACCAACAGCATTTTATACTTTCTTTTTTTCCTGGGAGTTTAACAGCGTTTAACGAATCATTCCTCCTCATTAAGTTTCAGGTTGATTCTAACTCGTTGTAGTCAGTTTGTAAGTTAGATATACCACCGACTAAATGACCGTATACGATGTCCTCCAATCTTTCAGATGACGTATACCCATTCCGCACCAAGTGCCTACAAATCTAAAGACGCTCAAAACTGCAAGTGCCCCCGAGGCCCTAAAGGGGAAAGGGGGACAGAAGGTCGGGAGGGGCCGAGAGGTCAAGAGGGACGGAGAGGCCCACCTGGTCCTCCCGGAATAACGCTTGCCTCGGCACCTGATTCCGGATCCGGTCGGACCTCCATAGGATCGTCGGGACCAGTTGGAGCCCCTGGTTTGCCCGGATCGCTGGGGCCAGTCGGCCCCCAAGGGGAGAGAGGTCCCAGAGGGGAGAAGGGGAGACCAGGACCGAGGGGTCCCCCTGGGAAAACAACCCCAGCTGATGAGAGGAGAGAGAAAGGTGCGTTTTAACAGATTTTAACCGTTTTTAACATATTCAAACTTACATATATAAATCGTTCCGTTTCAACTTAGATATGAGATATTTGAAAGAAATTAGTTTAAAGAACGGAGAATAGCATGGCTGATTAACAGCAATAATTAACATCGTTCTTGTTTCTATACAGCATCCCGAAAGTTTGTTCACCTACTTGTGTATTTAAGAGCAAATTTCGTGTAATTTCAATGCGGGTCCAAGAATTTTGAAAGGAGGTGTTTCACATGCTGAAAAGGAGGAGAGTTTATACAAGGGGGTTCACCTGATTTACATGCAACCCTCTGAACCCGCCACTGATTTGGATTTCGTTTGGACGCCATTTGCATTCTTTCGACTGCTCTAATGCGAAATATTTCATCAAACATACATTGACTGAGTATACAAGAATTCAATGGTCACTGGAACTTGACATGTACGGTTAATGCGAATCCATTGTTTGTAGATCAAGAAAGCATGATATCCAAAATGGAGACGAGGATAGAACAACTGGAGGGGAAGGTTCTGGATCTTGAGGGGGAACTCAACTCTACGCGGGGTGCCAAAGACTCGCTGGATATCCTGGAAGCAAGGATTTTACTTCTGGAAGAAATATTTCCAAAACTTGCAGGTAAGAATATAATAATTCATTTGATGATTGACTGGCAGCCAGAATGGTGGAAGGATAGAACGACTAAACGATACTTATATTATGATGGTGTTTTAGCGAATGAATGGCGTAATTAATTAACAAAATTTGATGAAAGAAGGAATAATCAACTAAATGTTTTAAAATTGTTAAATCTTGAAGCAATAATTATACCCCAGCTTTGACGTAATCGGTTCGAATTCGTTTCCGGAGCCAAACCCGAAAATTATGACTTGGATACCTTAAATGGATGTCACCTATGTGAAATATTGGGAGATATAGAGGAATAACAGATCGAATATTAACAGAATGACTGATCATCAGAGTGTAGGAATGTTAGAAAATGGTAAATAATGAGAAAGAATTCAAAACCTAATTAAAGACAGCATCAGAAACAAGAACAGGAAGGAAACGTAACGCTAAAATAATGGAAGATAAGTAAGTATACAACGTGAAGGAGTGGGAGAGAATGAATGACCTGAATGTTAGAGGCATCCTCTCCTCACAGAGAGTACTCCACTCAGTTGGACAAACGGAGACGAGTACTCTCTGTGAAAAGAGAATGAAAGAAAGGCAAACAGATTTAAGGAAATAAGGCATGTTTGGTTTCTCAAATTTTAAGTGGCGTCAAGTCGGATGTAACACTGTGCTTGGTCTATTGTGTTAAAAGATGTTAATGGCGCTGTAGCAAAATTTGCATAGTCTTTTTTCATATTTGTCATTTATTATTAGAGTTTATAGATATATTGTTAAGCCGTATCGATAGAAAACGGTTATCCGTATTTGAAGAAAATGGTTCGACATAATTATAAGCGACAGTGGTGTGGAACTCTTCAGTATGAGAGGTAGATTTGTAGGTCTCATGAGAATTTGGTGGATTCAGACAACACGATTGTTGACCATTTCACCATTGTACCATATTTAAAACTCTAATTTGTGTATGTATCGCTACATCAGTCAGATCACTTAAACTACCTTCAAGCGGCCATTGTAATGTGAACACCTTAAAATGACGGTTCGAGGGGAATTGGTCTCGCATGGCTTAACCGAACCGTGTACATTCGTTTTGTGTTTTTGTTTTAAAGGCACATCCATTGTGTTGATGGCACATATTGCAAACGTTATAAACGGTGTTACTTTATCGAGAAGTACCGACTGTTACCAAAAAATACCATTTAGACTCAGCATATTGACAATTTGAAGGTAAAAGTAGTGATTTCTGATCGAAAACCGGACAATGTACAGCGTGTGGCGCGCGTCAATGAATCAGACGTAATTTTGAAATCTTATTTATCACAAAAAAAGGAAAAATTTGAGTTGATAATGTTTAATATGTCTTATAACTATTGTGCATGTAAATTGGACGTGCAGTTTCGGTTTCTGCACATGCGTAATGATGTTACTCAATTTTAATTGAAACTAGTAATTATGATATATTTGGCGATTGGGGATGAATATGCAAGTTGAGTGAAATTATTTGTATTATGGACATCACATGTGGTGAGTTGGAACGTATTAAAGCCAAATAAAATTTTATGAAACACAATGGATGCACCTTTAATTGAATGAGGACCACTATTCAGCCATTGGTAAAACTAATTTAACTTATCGTGACTTTTCAGTAAATAGGGTTTTCAAACAGCAGCCCTACTCACCCATTATCTTCTATGACGTTCTTGACAAAGCAGAGATAACCAAATCAAAATGAACGAATTAAGGGCATACATGAAAGAAGAAGTAACATCATTTGGAGAAAGACAAACATGTTCTTACATCACAATGAATAAAATAACCATCAAGCATAACTGGTTAGGAAAATGCAAACATTAAAAGATAATGCAGTACAATTATTTCCGTTAAATGTTTTTATTAAGCTTGATAGGTTAGCATAAATCATCTGCATAAATCTGCATAAATTAACTGCTAATTATATTGGAATTGCTTGTAAAATGAATGCGTTCTGCATGTGTGATGAATGTTTTTATGGAATGCCATATGTATGAGGTAATTATATAATGTGAACTTATGCTTGAATTATACATCTGTCTATCTGCACAAATTCCACACGTATCTTGACTATAACCCGTATTTAGTCATTAGTTTGGTGAAATGGTGGAAAATTCAACTTGGATTTGTTATAATTTTACAGAGGGAAATGCCGATATTCAAAGAGGTTATATGTAACATAACTGATAAAAATGACATACTTTTAAAAACAATATTAAATGCTTTTCGGGACGAGTCATTTTTTAGGATTCGAACTCAAACGTTCGAAGCAAAAAGTAATTCGTTGAATTAATGCCTGTATAATTTAGAATACTCTATTTCTTACGCAAAAGCCAATTTTGATTTTGGATATTATGTTATTAGAGAATAAAATCGACCTCAATCCACCTCATGTAAGCGACCGGCAGCAGACATGTATTTCATACTTGATTTGTACCTTACTGCATCGTGGTAAATTCTAAGCATATATTAAGCAATATTTCTTCACGTAGTGTATAACTCGTTGCATGTACCAGCCACCAACCTCCTACGCAAGGCGTAACACACGCCAGTCTCCTTTTAAGCTCATTTAAGCCTTGCAGCATTTCCTAAACTTTCACGTGCTAACCTAGCGGAGCGCTTCACCCGAAATGCATAGTAGCACGCTAGCACAGAAACATTAAGGAAATTCGACAATGCCTAAATTAGCCAGTGATGGAGACTGGTACGAGTTTTGCCTTGCGGAAGGAAATTGCTCTTTCACAGGAATGTGCATGGTCTCTCACTCTTCTCTATCTGTTCACAGAGCTAGAGCTAACAGACCCTTCGTCCTTGCTTCCTCTACTGCAAGCTTACGCCGACCAGCATGGACGTGACAAGCCAAGTAGTAGAGCACGAGAAGTTCCTAGAAAACCAGCCAATAAGAAACCTTTTAACAGATGATCCACTGTATGCTTTCCATTGATTGGACCGCATGACTGAACATTCTAGCCAATGAGAAACCTTTTAACATATGGGCCACTGTATTATTTGTTTTGATTGGACCGAGACTGAAAAACTCTAGCCAATGAGAAACTGTTTAACATATGGTCCACTGTATGTTTTGCATTGATTGGACCGCGACTGAAAGCTCTAGCCAATGAGAAAAAAATTAACAGATGGTCCACTCTTTGCTCTGCATTGATTGGACAGTATGACTGTGAACTTTAGCCAATGAGAAACCTTTTAACAGATGCGATGCTTTGCATTGATTGGACCGTGTGACTGAAAATTCTAGCCAATGAGAAACGCCCTAGATCTTATCTATTGCATGGTGTGCATCTTGTGAATAGATCTTATGTTATAAAGGTTTCTAGTCATTGGGAACATTGAATGCACATGTTGTTCACCATGAGAAGATGTGAAGAAAATCCAGCCAATGGAAAACCTCCTAACAAATGATGTATTGTATGCTGTGCATAGATTGGACTGTAAAAATAACGGCAAAAGATGTAACCAATCAGAAACGACGTAGCATTTGGTCATCCTGATCTGTTGTATGCTTTCGTTGAAATGGTATTACCGCCGCAAATATCATTTCATGACGTTTTCATCCGCCAATGATTTGAAGAGATGACCATTTCTAGGCTGCGCTTGAATAGGGAGCGTGATTGGCAGGAAGTGAATATAAAAATATGAAAACTTATGAAAATCATCAATGATGTATGTGTACCACGTTCATCCAATGATGCAATTTATCATAAATCAATTGTCAACAGTGATTGATCAATGTACTCATGTGTTATATACAGTTTGACGAGTAATGCGTCCCATGTGAATCACACGTGATATACCGTTATAAAGGTTTAGGCCGTCTATTCGAGGCAGGCGATTATTTGAGGATTTACGGTATTGCTTGTTGTTTATTGGTTAGATGAATGACGCACATTAATCACATGAATTACCATATGAATTACCTTGTGATTTACCATGTGAATTACTACATCCGCACACGAACCACCATACTGGAATCATCGTTTAAATCAAGATGTGGATTACACACATTAATCTCAGAATATTATTCATCAGAATATTCATGTGAAACAATAATGGCTTGCCAATCACTCAAGGGCATGATTTTTTGTTTGATTCGCATTTACCAATCTAATTAAATTGTAGTCGACGAAACAGGGGTTGGTATCGCTGATAACAATACCTCCTAAGTCAAAAACTTAGTGGTTGACGACCTAAGGACAATGCCATTTCACCGGTGTCAAACATCCAATGACAACGTCGCTGGTTTCAGCTTCTGGGTCGATATCTGTGGAAGGTTAAAATGACTCCGAGGACAACTGCTCTAAGAAAAGCCTAAAGGGAGGGATGAGAACCCTAAAGGGAGGGATGAGGGATTAGGAAGTAAAATTGAATAGTGCTATCTGGCCACTTTCCAGAACTGTAATCGTTATGCATTCTCTAAATAGTATTTGTAAGTATGTTTGTACATGAGAAATACCATAAATGATTCGAAAAATGTTCTTTAAAATAAAGTACAAAAAAGAACTGTCATAAGATTACCCGAATCAGGTTATAGCTTCGTTCCGCTGTTGATATTAATGCATGTATGTTTAGCAATATAGTTAGTTAAGACAGAAGGAATCATTGACGTCATTGGCCTATTTAGGGTATTATAATTACGTGCACGTGGCTGTAATTTATGAAATATCATATATTTATTTACCTCAACTTAAATCAGGGGAAAATATAAACCAATCAAAACCTCAAACCCAATTGTAATGATTGGATCATAACAACCACGTGACCTCACATCATGATGACGTCATAAAGTGAGTAATGGTACATGATCATGTCCTTGTATAGGTGATATCGTTGGTATTTGCATACCTGATATCGTTGATATTTGTATACCTGATATCGCTGGTATTTACATACCTGATATCGCTGGTATTTTTATTATTGATATCGTTGGTATTATACCTGATATCGTTGGTATTAGCATTCCTGATATCGCTGACATTTAACCTGATATCGCTGGTATTAAACCCGATATCGCTGGTATTATACCTGATATCGCTGGTATTATACCTGGTATCGCTGATATTATTCCTGATATCGTGGGTTTATACCTGATATTGCTTGTATTATACCAGATATCGCTGGTATTATAGAAATCCAATGAGGATACCGGTGTGATTCTCTCTCGCTCGGCTGATACAACACATCTAAGAAAATCTCCTTGACCAGTGTCCGGCTAACGTGTCACGACTTTTATCAACGACAGTAATGTTCTTATTACACTTGACGTGAAGCAACAAGAGTCATATTAACACGACACTTGGCAAAGGAGATTTCATTAGATGTCGCTGGTGACCGTAGCGGCACAACATCACTTCTCCTGTTTTATTAGTTCCGTGTTTTTGAAATCTCATTTATGATTGTAGTGGTTGAATGTGTTTTTTCGATTGTGCCATTTCACCCGTCCGAAGCAACACCCATATTTCTTTGTATCTAATGTCGTTGTGTAAGCATTTAAGTAATAAAACGCTTTTATAGTTTAACGATTCCTAGTTGTGTATATTGTGCTCTACAACTCATGCTTCCACTAGACGTTGGCTAGCATTGTCTAATCATCCACACTTGGTTCTCAATAAGGTAGAGAAAGTATGGAGGTTGGTTTAAAGGTCCTATAGCACGTCGGTTTTCCAGAAGTTAAAGAAGTGTTACCAATGGCTAGATTATACACCTTAATCACTAGAGAGTTCTGAAACGAACGAATGTACATTGTTCAGGTGATATGCCCAAAATGCGCCTGAAAGACCTGATTGTTCAGGTGATCTGACTGATGTAGCGATACACTCATAGTTAAATTTTAATTATGGCACCATGATGGAATATTGTCATCTTGTTGTCTGAACTCTCAAATTCGCATCAAATCTACCTCTCACAATGAGCTCCACACCACTGTCATTTCATTTCTATCACCATTTTCTATGGATACGGTTTATCGAGTCGTGTAATGAAATGTTTTACCGTCTAACGTAACATTGTTTAAACTTGAATGATAAATGGAAAATTTTAGAAAACAAAATTTGCAGAAAGTGGCGATAAACATTAAACTCAGGATATTGGTAAATATTTCAATAGTCCGAAAATTTCATACCCGAACGATTTTAATGAACGGATTATCGAGGCCTGACTGTCCTTACTTTTGCACAGTAGTGTATGTGAATGAATTAGTAATTTCGCAATTCAAAATCATTCAATGCTACTCCTATTGTACAAGCGCTCAACCTTCACTGTTTAAATAGTTTGGCATGACAAAACTTACAGAAATTTCATTTGATATATACGCATTGACAACAATATGTTCCAAACTTAAATGTGCTGCGGATGTATAAATAGTAATAGATTTATTCAGTGAATAATGTTTTATAATATAAATCCACGAAGTGAAAGATTTAAAAACATGGAGCTCCTGTAGTCCGTGAAGCTCTTGTGGCTCGTGGAACTCGATTATCTCGTGCAGTGCATGGAACCTCTGTAGTTCGTGAAGCTCATGGAACTCGTTTATCTCGTGCAGTGCATGGAACCTCTGTAGTTAGTGAAGCTCGTGTGGCTCGTGGAACTCGTTTATCTCGTGCAGTGCAAGGAACCTCTGTAGTTCGTGAAGCTCGTGGAACTCGTTTATCTCTGCAGTGCATGGAACCTCTGTAGTTCGTGAAGCTCGTGTGGCTCGTGGAACTTGATTATCTCGTGCAGTGCATGGAACCTCTGTAGTTCGTGAAGCTCGTTTGGCTCGTGGAGCTCGTTTATCTCGTTCAGTGCATGGAACCTCTGTAGTTCGTGAAGCTCGTTTGGCTCGTGCAACTCGATTATCTCGTTCAGTGCATGGAACCTCTGTAGTTCGTGAAGCTCGTTTGGCTCGTGGAGCTCGTTTATCTCGTGCAGTGCATGGAACCTCTGTAGTTCGTGAAGCTCATGGAACTCGTTTATCTCGTGCAGTGCATGGAACCTCTGTAGTTAGTGAAGCTCATGTGGCTCGTGGAACTCGTTTATCTAGTGCAGTGCATGGAACCTCTGTAGTTCGTGAAGCTCGTTTGGCTCGTGCAACTCGATTATCTCGTTCAGTGCATGGAACCTCTGTAGTTCGTGAAGCTCGTAGTAATTTCGCAATTCAAAATCATTCAATGCTACTCCTATTGTACAAGCGCTCAACCTTCACTGTTACAATAGTTTGGCATGACAAAACTTACAGAAATTTCATTTGATATATACGCATTGACAAAAATATGTTCCAAACTTAAATGTGCTGGGGATGTATAAATAGTAATAGATTTATTCAGTGAATAATGTTTTATAATATAAATCCACGAAGTGAAAGATTGAAAAACATGGAGCTCCTGTAGTCCGTGAAGCTCTTGTGGCTCGTGGACCTCGATTATCTCGTGCAGTGCATGGAACCTCTGTAGTTCGTGAAGCTCAATGAACTCGTTTATCTCGTGCAGTGCATGGAACCTCTGTAGTTCGTGAAGCTCGTGGAACTTGATTATCTCGTGCATTGCATGGAACCTCTGTAGTTCGTGAAGCTCGTGTGGCTCGTGGAACTTGTTTATCTCGTGCAGAGAATGGAACCTCTGTAGTTCGTGAAGCTCGTGTGGCTCGTGAAAGTCGTTTATATCGTGCAGTGCATGGAACCTCCGTAGTTCGTGAAGTTCGTGGAACTCGTTTATCTCGTGAAGTGCATGGAACCTCTGTAGTTCGTGAAGCTCGTGTGGCTCGTGGAACTTGATTATCTCGTGCAGTGCATGGAACCTCTGTAGTTCGTGAAGCTCGTTTGGCTCGTGCAACTCGATTATCTCGTGCAGTGCATGGAACATCTGTAGTTCGTGAAGCTAGTGTGGCTCGTGGAACTCGTTTATCTCGTGCAGTACATGGAGCTCCTGTAGTCCGTGAAGCTCGTGTGGCTCGTGGAACTCGTTTATCTCGTGCAGTACATGGAACCTCTGTAGTTCGTGAAGCTCATGTGGCTCTTGCAGCTCGTTTATCTCATGCAGTGCATCGAACCTCTGTAGTTCGTGAAGCTCATGTGGCTCGTGGAACTCGTTTATCTCGTGCAGTGCATGGAACCTCTGTAGTTCGTGAAGCTCGTGTGGCTCGTGGAACTCGTTTATCTCGTGCAGTGCATGGAACCTCTGTAGTTCGTGAAGCTCGTGTGGCTCGTGGAACTCGTTTATCTCGTGCAGTGCAGGGAACCTCTGTAGTTCGTGAAGCTCATGTGGCTCGTGGTACTCGTTTATCTCGTGCAGTGCATGGAACGTCTGTAGTTCGTGAAGCTCGTGTGGCTCGTGGAACTCGTTCAGCTCGTGCAGTGCATGGAACCTCTGTAGTTCGTGAAGCTCGTGTGGCTCGTGTGGCCCGTGGAACTCGTTTATCTCGTTCAATGCATGGAACCTCTGTAGTTCGTGAAGCTCGTGTGACTCGTGGAGCTCGTTTATCTCGTGCAGTGCATGGAACCTCTGTAGTTCGTGAAGCGCGTGTGGCTCGTGGAACTCGTTTATCTCGTGCAGTGCATGGAACCTCTGTAATTCGTGAAGCTCGTATGGCTCGTGGAACTCGTTTATCTCATGCAGTGCATGGAACCTCTGTAGTTCGTGAAGCTCATGTGGCTCGTGGAACTCGTTTATCTCGTGCAGTGCATTGAACCTCTGTAGTTCGTGAAGCTCGTGTGGCTTGTGGAACTCGTTTATCTCGTGCAGTGCATGGAACCTCTGTAGTTCGTGAAGCTCGTGGAACTTGATTATCTCGTGCAGTGCATGGAACCTCTGTAGCTCATGAAGCTCGTTTGGCTCGTGGAACTCGATTATCTCGTGCAGTGCATGGAACCTCTGTAGTTCGTGAAGCTCGTTTGGCTCGTGGAACTCGTTTATCTCGTGCAGTGCATGGAACCTCTGTAGTTCGTGAAGCTCGTGGAACTCGTTTATCTCTGCAGTGCATGGAACCTCTGTAGTTCGTGAAGCTCATGTGGCTTTTAGAGCTCGTTTATCTCATGCAGTGCATGGAACCTCTGTAGTTCGTGAAGCTCGTGTGGCTCGTGGAACTTGTTTATCTCGTGCAGTGAATGGAACCTCTGTAGTTCGTGAAGCTCGTGTGGCTCGTGAAAGTCGTTTATATCGTGCAGTGCATGGAACCTCCGTAGTTCGTGAAGTTCGTGGAACTCGTTTATCTCGTGCAGTGCATGGAACCTCTGTAGTTCGTGAAGCTCGTGTGGCTCGTGGAACTTGATTATCTCGTGCAGTGCATGGAACCTCTGTAGTTCGTGAAGCTCGTTTGGCTCGTGCAACTCGATTATCTCGTGCAGTGCATGGAACATCTGTAGTTCGTGAAGCTAGTGTGGCTCGTGGAACTCGTTTATCTCGTGCAGTAC
Source organism: Gibbula magus (assembly GCA_936450465.1). NCBI lineage: Eukaryota > Metazoa > Mollusca > Gastropoda > Trochida > Trochidae > Gibbula > Gibbula magus. The sequence goes on from OW388295.1 coordinate 45,739,725, forward strand.
ATGGAGCTCCTGTAGTCCGTGAAGCTCGTGTGGCTCGTGGAACTCGTTTATCTCGTGCAGTACATGGAACCTCCGTAGTTCGTGAAGCTCGTGGAACTCATTTATCTCGTGCAGTGCATGGAACCTCTGTAGTTCGTGAAGCTCATGTGGCTCTTACAGCTCGTTTATCTCATGCAGTGCATGGAACCTCTGTAGTTCGTGAAGCTCATGTGGCTCGTGGAACTCGTTTATCTCGTGCAGTGCATGGAACCTCTGTAGTTGGTGAAGCTCGTGTGGCTCGTGGAACTCGTTTATCTAGTGCAGTGCATGGAACCTCTGTAGTTCGTGAAGCTCGTGTGGCTCGTGGAACTCGTTTATCTCGTGCAGTGCAGGGAACCTCTGTAGTTCGTGAAGCTCATGTGGCTCGTGGAACTCGTTTATCTCGTGCAGTGCATGGAACCTCTGTAGTTCGTGAAGCTCGTGTGGCTCGTGGAACTCGTTCAGCTCGTGCAGTGCATGGAACCTCTGTAGTTCGTGAAGCTCGTGTGGCTCGTGTGGCTCGTGGAACTCGTTTATCTCGTTTATCTCGTTCAATGCATGGAACCTCTGTAGTTCGTGAAGCGCGTGTGGCTCGTGGACCTCGTTTATCTCGTGCAGTGCATGGAACCTCTGTAATTCGTGAAGCTCGTATGGCTCGTGGAACTCGTTTATCTCATGCAGTGCATGGAACCTCTGTAGTTCGTGAAGCTCATGTGGCTCGTGGAACTCGTTTATTTCGTGCAGTGCATTGAACCTCTGTAGTTCGTGAAGCTCGTGTGGCTTGTGGAACTCGTTTATCTCGTGCAGTGCATGGAACCTCTGTAGTTCGTGAAGCTCGTGTGGCTCGTGGAACTCGTTTAACTCGTTCAGTGCATGGAATCTCTGTAGTTCGTGAACCTCGTGTGGCTCGTTGGCTCGTGGAACTCGTTTATCTGGTGCAGTCCATGGAACTTCTATAATTCTTGAAGCGCGTGTGGCTCGTGAAACTCGTTCATCTCGTGCAGTCCATGGAACTTCTGTAATTCGTGAAGCGCGTGTGGCTCGTGGATCTCGTTTATCTCGTGCAGTCTATGGAACATGTAGTTCCTGCAGCTCGTAAAAAGTGCAGTTAATATACCGAAAGAGTAGTTTGTAGTTCATTCAAATGTATTAAACTCATATAGCTCTGGTGGTCGTTGCACAAAACAAACTTAACACTGCCATCTTTTAACATTGTACTAAGGCTACCTTAGTGACATTAAATCATCGTAGAGTTTCATGCATCGGGGCCCTGGCAACAACATACTTGCAAACAATCGATTTTCGATTTAATTCATCTCATCTCTGCGAAATGACAAGTGAAAATCTGGTACAATCATTCATTCAATGACGATAAGCCGGGGAAGAAAACATAAGTATTAATTTATAATGTAGACAGGCTGTATGCGCTCAATTAAGTCAGTGATGTTGTCAAACTCAGTGATATAGACACTCGTATATCTTATATGAATTATGAACTTTTATTTCACATGCAGGTTCACCAAAGACGGCGGCATTAAAACAACCAAACATATATAGCGAGGAAATACCCGATGATGACAATCTACTAGAAACAGGACCAACAAAAATGGATACTTCAAAAAGCCCTTCTATTCAATCGGACTGCGCATGCCCAAAACCGCCGACACCTCCACCACTTCCGCCTGATTTGACTGAGTTTCTATTTGGAAATTCGACAACTGTATTTGCTGAATGCAGACGATTGGGATATTTACAAACATTAGGACATAATTTCAAAGAACTGGCACATCCATCGCGTCATACGGGTGAAGCAAATTTTGACTTCCAAGTTTCTGCACCGGAAGTGATGTCAAGCGCATGCGGAAGACACAAACTGGGACTAATGTGCTTCCTGTTCTCATCTTTCTTCTTTTTGTGAACCAATTCAACATTCATGGCAGGGTTATCCGATATTTTATCTGGAGAGTTAATCCTTCATTACTCTGATTTGATAGCATATATAACTTTTTTATAAATAAAGCAACACTTACCGTAAGAATTGCTTTCATGACATCAACGAACCAATTTCCAACCCGCCCACAAATCATCCTGCTCCGTCGGCTACTCTTTTATCCTGATTCCTGAGCCATATAAGTGAGAGATATATCTATATTTTTCCGAGTGTATGTGAGAGATATACTCATACTTTTCCGAGTGTATCGAATGATACCCTACACTTTTCCCATTGGGGCCTTTACGAGGCGCAAGCCGAGTAAGGATCCACGGAGAAAAGTGTAGGGTATCATTTGATTTACTATGAAAAGTATGGGTATATCTGTCTTATACCCCACTTACGGTCGAGTATAAACGGATACTATTTCATAATATTTCTAAACAAATACAGCTGTAAACAAGCTTGTGTATAAAACACACAAACCAAATGGGGACTCATCCGTGACAACTCCCGTGTACGCTCAACCCGCGTTGTATGGTTACCCTTGTTTGGGGCTCGAAATCTAATTGATATGGCCCAATGACGGATTTGTCAACGCAGACGCACGTGTATTTTGCTGAAATGTACAGCTAACGCCATAAACTGCATTGCTTTGGTCAACATGGCCAACGTTTAGAGAAAACAGAAGCAACTTTCAGTATGTTAAGACATTTCGCACCCAAAATTAAACAACATTCTAATATAAAAAGAAATACAGAAATTTATTATGTTATATCATGCATTATAAGAACCTTATGTATTTGGTCATGAACAAATGTACGGACTTTCAACTGGCTTTGTGGCGTAATGTTTAGTTCGTTTGGCCAGAAAGCAACAGGACACAGGTTCGATCTCAGGTGTCTTATATGTTCATATACATGTATAACATTTTATAAAGTATCATCAATTAGATTTGGAAATTTAGAAAATTGACTCCATTGATTATTTCTCAGTTGTCAGTTGTTAAGAAGTGTGGGTTTATCAGAAAAGTGTAGGTATATCAGAAAAAGTGTAGGTATATCAGAAAAAAGTATAGGTGTATCGACTAATACACCTACACTTGTAACAAAAGAAACCATAGCAACGAGACCGGAAGTGGGGTATAACGAATGATACCCGACAGTTTTCCTTGTTGGGCCCTTCCGACAAATGCTCCACTTACCCCACTTACCTTCGAGTGTAAACGGATACTATTTCATAATACTTCTAAACAACTGTAAACAATATTGTGTATGAAACCAGATTAGGCCTCATCTGTGACAACTCCCGGGCACGCTCAGTCCGTACTGCGTGTATGGTTATCCGTGTTCGGGGCTCGAAATTTAATTGATATGACCCAATGACGGTATTGTCCGATCGTGCTGCACGTGCATCTCGCTTAAATGTACAAGCTACCGCCATATAATGCATGGCAGATGTCGATACGGCCAAAGTATAGAGAAAACAGAAGCAAGTTTCAATATGTAAAGACATTTTGCACCCAAGAATACAGAAATACAGAAATTTGTGATATTATATCACGCATTATAAGAACCTTATTCATTTGGTCATGATATAGGTACAACGTTTCAACTGGCCTCGTGGTCTAATGGTTAGTTCATTCTACCAGAAAGCAACAGGACACAGGTTCGATGCAAGTTTTTGTAAATGTCTTATATGTTCATATATAATCTGACATATTAGTAAGTATCATAACTTAGATTTGGAAATTTAAAATATCTTGTATTCATATTCTTTTGTAAAAATGAAATAATTTGGAAAATTGACTCCACAAATTATGCAGATTTCTCAGTTGTAGATATATTAGCAAAGTGTAGGTATATCAGAAAACGTGTAGGTTTATCGGCTAATATCCCTACACATGAAACAAAGTAAACAATAGCAACGAGACCGGAAGTGGGGTATAACTGTCGTTTTGGCTATAAATTACCAGCCAATAATAGAACTTGCATTCGAGCAATAGAGGCAGTACCCGGATGAAAGGACCGACGAGCAATCATCGACGTTCAAAATGATATCTCATTGGCTGACAAACTTACATGCTTTTCTATTTAGCAATGAGTAACCAGCCTACAGTAAAACAACAGTTATTGGACTCAGGAACCAGCGTATTGTAGTAGGGTAGCGAATACAAATACACATTCACAGTGAATGAAATAAGGCCCGTCAGTCATCCCGGAACCCAACTTCCCAATGCAAGTCATAACTATTGCCAGTCGACATTACTGGCTGATTTAAGCCTTCCAGTATTTCCCTCGCTTTGTTGTGCCAAGATAGTGGATAGCTGCACCTGAAATGCATTGTGGGCCCGGATAACCAAGCACAGAGAAATACTACAAGGCCTAAATCAGCCAGTAATGGAGACTGGCAAGAGTTATGTCTTGCATTGGGAAGTTGATCCTGTATAAGGCCGGTGCTCGATTTTCATTGAATACATGTGCTGTCAAATATTTTGTATTTGGGAATGAATACGCCAGGCAAATGATATGATTAAGAAATAGATTTCATAATGTGTTTGTTCACAGGCTTACAAACGGTTTGAAAGGTGCAAGTTAAACTGGTATAAATGCTGGAGCTTGTCAAACCGTTTATAAGCCAGTGAACCAACACCTTATTAAATCTATTTCTTATAATCAACTTTGCAATTTAAGTGATTTTAATCAGTAAATAAACTTTTGAAAGTAAAGTATCTGCAAAAATGTACAGTGCATGATAAAACAAATGTTGAGTATCGAGTATAGTCTTAGACAGGCGCTAAGCTCCATCCTCAAAAATACCGCATCACGTGTGTGTCACAACGCGCACAACGTAGTTCACGGGAAAGATGATTAAAGAATTTAATTTTTTATTCTAACATGCTGTATTAATCTAACTTTCAATCAAACTACAAATACAATTCACGTTGTAAGGTTTTTAAAATGTTTAATCAAGAAAAGAGCATGTGATAGCATTGTCATAACTGTGCAATGATATAGTGATAAAGTTCTCCCGCAGTTTATTTTGTAAAAACGTCAGAGTATGAAGGTTATACTTTTCAGCTGTCAATCTCCTGTTTAACTGTATACTGGTCACATGACCTTGTTTAATCCAATCAGCAGAGAGCATATCGGTTAAATTTCAAAGTCTGAATTTATTTAGAATTAAATCAACACATGCATGTAAGGTATTTATTTTCTTTAAATATTGATGGAAAAAACTGTATCTAATTTGTATATTAACATAGATTTCACTTTGCATCAGACTTCTGTGTATATATATGGTCCTGAGCACGTGAGTAATATAATAGTAAGTACATGCAATTTTACTATTCTCAAACTAAAGATGAATCGAAGAGGCCAGCGTATATTAAAGGGACAAATAAGTTGATGAAATTTATTTGAAAAATAATGTCTGTAATAGTAAAACATCCTTCTCTCTTCGGAAAATCAAGTTAAAAAATAAATGTATATGGTTTGGTAAACCCATGGGAATCGTTTTTGTAATTCGAATTAATAAAATCTGTTCACAATAAAATGGCCGCCATGCAATGTTTGCGTTATACGCAACATTACCACTAATGATAATTGGTTTGTGTAATAAGATGTTTTACTCTTCAAAGTAAATATAAATGATATAAACTGTCATTATAAATGAGAAATTTGAAAAAATAAAATGACGTGCTACATCCGTTTTAAGATGTTGCATGTTAAGTATATGCAGTACAACGCAGTTGTTAATTGTAAATACCATATTGCTGAATAATGTGTCATGAATATGCATAACCCTTTACAAACTAACTTGTTCTCTTTTGAATATTAAATGGTTTGGAACATTTGCTCCTTCAATCTTTGCTTTATATAAAATATTGAAATGTTACTAGACATGTAAGTCTATACTAAATGTTTGTCGCTACGAAAATATCTTGGTCAACTTCTGTTTCTGTAAATTCTCGTTGGTAAAACAACATCAATAAAACTATACCAATCTACAATATAGTTCATGTTTCCAATTCCTTGCCAAATCCTCCAGCTGATAAAATACCTTTTAAGTTCATTTCGAATAATGAATAGTCGACCGAGTGACTTCAAAGATCTAGGCATTTGACTATGAAGGGGATTGCTAATTGGCATATGTTCTTCGAATATGTCTGATGTAAATAACACAACTGAACTATTTTTGGTATTTGGTTCTGATTTGGTCTTCTTTAATTATCAGCATGTTTATTATCAAATGTTTTCACGAATTCAAATTGCATATTCCGAGTAAAACACATTAAACGAGAAAACGTTTATCTTACGTGTATTTTAGTCATTTACAACGGCGTCGCTAATTGCACAACTAGATTCAATTGCAACCAATCTGAACACTCCCTTTCTGCCCTCGGATTCAGGCCGTGAAGAACACAGTTAAGGATCGGAAATCTTATTTACGTTGTATTTGTTTTCTTTTTTAATAATAATTATCTGCAGGCGTTTTGGCTGAATCTTGTACACAAGATAAGTGGAATAATAAAAAATTTAAAAACTAGGATTGACGCGTCAATACTTAGGTCCTCAAGACTTCTGCTTGACCTTGAACTCCATGTTGGACTCTCGGTTATTCATAAGTTTCTCTGCTTTAAATGAGCTATCAAACATGTCTCTATCTTCAGTATTTGTTTACAAAAATTCTCCAAGGACAATGACCCTCTGAAAATGGAACAATTAAGACAAAATGGTTAATATTGTCATATTAAGGTGTAACATAGAAAAGGTTGTTCTTTAATTTCCACTTACGTAGATGTAATCATCATATACGATTGCATACATAAGTAATGCGTTATGTTGTTCTGAATATTCAAGAAAATACTCAAAAATGCTTAAATTTGGACCCCTAGACAAACTTTGACCTTTGACCTTTGCTGAAAATGGCGAGTTTGAAAATGACAATATTATATGACTTGTCACATATAAACGATGAAAGACACATGCTTGAAAGATATTTTCCTTAATAAATAACGTTTCCACTTCAGTGGTTTACGATAGAAAATTCTCTAAAGAATATACCCCTCGAAAAGTCTCAAAATGACAGAATTTCATATTTTTGGACCAATGGTTAATTTTAAACAAAACCATTTTCAAGCAATCCATTTGATCTTCAACGTTGATGCTGTATTTGAAGCATAGGCCTATACTATAAAACCTTATTCTTGATGACGACCCCAGCTACATATTTGTTTGGTTGTCCCTGAAACAAGCAAAAGTGTCATATAAGTAACAGACTTATGATGAATGTACGGAATCATGACAATTTTATTTTTGGAGAACGGGGATCGAGGATATGTGTTTAAATTGTGATGTCTCTTCTTGTGTGTATATTTTCAGTTTTGTATATGTGTGTTATAGACTAAATTTGCTTTTACGTAAATGTGTATTCATTGTCGCGTTGCTTATAAAAGATGTTAATTTATGTAGCCTACAAGTAGGCCTACCGATTCACGACTCAATAAAGTGACGATATCAAGGTAAAAGTAGTAATTTCTGATCGAAAACCGGACAATGCACTGTGATTGACGCGCGTTTGTTAGTCAAACGTGTTTTGGACATTTATTTACAACTGACATAAGGACAAGTTAGGATTGAGGATGTTCAATAGGTAATACTAGTGTACATGAAATGGGACGTGGAGTTTCGGTTTCTACACATACGTATAATGACGTTGCTCTATTTCAATTGTAATTAAACTATAGCTAGTATATGATTATGATATATTTGACGATTGGGGATGAACATGCTAATCGAGTGAAATTATTTTAACTTGAATCCACACGTATGGTATATATGTCAACAACTGGCATCTCTTAAAGCCAAATAAAATAGTATGGATGCATCTTTAAAGGTGCATCCATTGTGTTTCATAAAATTTTATTTGGCTTTAATACGTTCCAACACACCAAGTGTGCTGCTTACAATACAAACAAATTCACTCAGCATGCATATTCATCCCCAATCGCCAAATATATCATAATTACTAGTTTCCAATTAAAATCGAGTAACATCAATTATGCATGTGCAGAAACCGAAAGTGCATGTTTTATTTACATGCACAGTAGTTATATGACCTATTTAACATTATCAACCCAAATTTGTTATTTTATCTGGTTTAAAAAAGATTCCAAAATTACGTTTGACTCATTGGCGCGCGCCACACGCGGTGCATTGTCCGGTTTTCGATCAGAAATCGACACTTTTACCTTCATATCGTCAATATACTAAGTCGAGTATCATCAAAATGGTAGTGTTCGGTAACAGTTGGTACTTCCCGATAAAGTAAGACCATTTATAACGTTTGGCATATTTGACCCCAACAACACAATGGCTATGCTTGATTCGTTTTGGCGGCGTATACACCGGTCACGTGTCCGGCGTACGCCGTTCCTGGACCAGGCTCAGTTGAAACAAGTGTATCGGCGTACAGCCAGGATCACGTCATCATCCCTCAAACTAGCTTCAATAAACATGTCATTTATATTATATTAGTATTTTTTGAAAATTATTTCAAAACATTGATTAATATTTTATTGGCGTGTAATGCATTGTTTTAAATAAGCAGTGACATTGAAAAATAAATCAGTCAACTATTTAATTGTACAACGCAACTTCATAAACAAAAGGGTTATTGAATGTCGCAAGGGTAACATTTGTCCGCCATTACACGCCGCCTTCGCCGGTCATTTCCAACCGGCGCATTCGGAGTACGCCGGGTTCCAATCAAGTGATTTGCCGGTTGCGCCGCTTCCGGCGGCGTACGCCGGGTAGTGCGCCGGGTCCCGAATCAAGCATAGCCAATGGATGTACCTTTAATCGAAGGACATTTACGAAATATCTGAATGATTAAATTAACCATTTTTATAGCAAGAAAACTCAAGGATTTAACTTAAAACTCCATATAATTTTACCGTAATTGATTTATTTTTATGTTGAAATTCATCGGTACGTTTTCACGACAAATCTAGTAAAACGCAGAATGTTCGAAGAAGCAGTCGTAAAATAACTTAAAATATCTGTGCTTATATAAATACTGAACGTAGAAAAAACGGGAAATGACTAACAGTGGTTATTTAAACCATCGACTTGATAGTTTGACATCAATTTCTTATATATGTTTGTAATGAAATGTAAAAATATATTTTTACAGGATATATGTTTTTGCTCATTTAAAGGAAAATATTGCATAACACAACAATCATATTTCGTTTCCTTTCATTTTACTAACAACCAAAATTCGAAAGAGGGCGCTGCAACTTCCCGCTTGCATTCAAACGACTGAGCGCTTTTGTTTACATTTTCGTCTTTGCACGGATTTCAACAGTTTCGATTTATACTGTTATAAACAGTAATAATGGCCCTGACAGTTTACGATTTTGTGCGAATAATTGCTTTTGCAGTTATCGTTCTTGTCGTTGCGTTACAGAGCACGAAACGATTTATGTTCGTTGATTTTATTCTCGGTACTTTCATGTGTTTAATGTACCTCCTTCGACCATCTTTCTTTCAAAATCAGGTATATTCTTGAATCCGTATAAGCATTTTAATCGGGGTCTATGTTACCACAACATGATCTAGTTACCTTTAGTTAATAACACACGATAAATTTGTAACGTCAGATCCATTGGGCGTTTGCATGTCTTGCTGTGACAGTTGTGTTGTTTGATATCTTGAACCACAACAAAAATACACATAATTATCGTTTTGATTCGGCCAAAATGTTATTTGAGGTCTTAAAACGATTATTTTTCAACAAATGTGCGCTAGTGTTTATCAAGTTGTGATATATAAAGTCATATAAAAATGTTACCTTCATTAATAATATATCTTTCAATTTCACTGTGTTTTAATCATGTATTAATAAGAGGTAATACATGACAGTTTTCCTTTCGCCGGTCATATCAACCCGAGACTGCCATATGAGCCTGTGAAATAAAGAAGTTGAACATCCATAAAATATCCTTGCCTTGTTTAAGTAGTTTGTCATCATTATGTGACACAACAAAAAACCTTTTTTATTTCAAAATCATTTCGTAAGAACATAAAACGAAAAGACTAACAAAATTTCATAAATATAATAACATAAAATATGGTATGCGGTACAAACCGAAAATACAGTTTGATTCGCGGTGCACAAAACTTATGTAGTTGTGAACCGTTTCACCCCTTCTGAACAGCGAAGTTTTCATGTAACTTATCCATGTTTTGTTTATATTTCAGTTGAATGTGGAGTTAGACGGTCTTCACTTCTGGATGCTGAAAGCCATAACAGGGTTTTGTTCCTTCTACCTTTTCTTCTACTTCTTCTTTGTTCGCCAATCGAAGGACGATGATTCCACTCACGGACTGCTTGCGTGCAGAACTCTGGTTTGTCCTTCATACAATTTCTATTTCATTCTTAGCTCATCAGGCCTGAAAGACAAGATTAACTTATGACATCTTGCCTCTATTTGCCTCTCCATATACAGTCAGGCCTCGATAATCCGAACGCTTCTGTTTTTCGTCAAAAACGTTCGGATAGTGAAATGTTCGGATTACTGAGTACTGAGGACTACTAAAGAGATTAGTTTGGTTACATCTTCCTACCGTTCAGAAACTGCGAGATTCAGATTATTGGTGGCCGGATTATCGCGGCTTGACTGTACATGTTTTAGCTCATCAGGCCTGACAGATCTGTTAGGCCTATGGCATGGTGTCAAGCATATGTCCATCTGTCCGTCCATGGCATGGCGTCCGTTAGTCTGTCGCCAGTGTCCACCTTTCACTTTTTAGCGCATCAGTCCTGCAGTGTTGTTCCTAGAGGGGGTCCTGGGGACATTTGCCCACCTTTTGGCTCTTTAGAGAAGTAGGATACTCTTATCATTGCAAAGGGTCCCACTGGTTCAGAATTGGTCAAAATGCCCCCCTCAGCAACCCCCTCAGCAACCCCCTCAGAACACTGGGCCTGAAAGGTCTGATGTATAAATTGTACATTTTCAACCTACATGTAAAATGTATTATTTAAATCCTGATGAGCAACAGAGCCTGTGGCTCTTCTTTTTTTTCAAATTTAGCTCAAATAAGTTCCTCCAGTGCAGTAGATTTAGGACAATCAAGACATAAAAGTTGCCAGGTTTATTGATGACCTTGTCTTCTTGTTTAATGATATAGTTTAATGATGTTGTGTTTGAATATCACCAGTTGGTGCTAAGAAATGTCTCAACTTTCAAAAATAATCAGGCCTGTCATTACTGGTAATAACCGGGTAAGGCCAGAGTATTTGTACCCGCCTGGAGACTGTTCTTACCCAGCTTTAAAAAATCAACAGATCTGTATTATTACTCAATCTCTTATACAGCCTGCATAACCTGCCTATAACATTTGTTTACCCTTCTATGTTCACAATTAATGAAACCCTGAAAAATTATGAGAAATCATGGTGAATATTAAGTCTTACTACAATAATAGAAAGCTGAAGTAGATATGTGTCAATGTCAAATAGTTTGCCACTGTGCCTATAAATGTTTTATATTTCCAGGCTCAAGGACTCGCAACAGTTGTTGTCTCCGTGAACATGTGGCGTTTCCCTAAACTGTTCAGTGATCAGGTAGGTCACTATCGATGCATCGCAATAGTACTATATCGATAGTATATACAAAAACACTATCGCTATTGCAATAGTAAAGTTAACTATCGATATTATCGAAACTATTAAATTTCCCTTAATTATGAATGATTTACACAAGCCTCACTGCATTTAATTCAAGATTTTCCATTTTAGAAGGTCAAGAAATCTAGCTGATTATTGCGTATTTGTAGCAAAAAACCTATCGTAATAGTTATTGCAATAGTGAGTTACAATAGTCTATCGCTATCGCAAAAGTAAGTGGCAATAGACTATCGCTATCGCAATAGTCTCTTTGGGTCATCTTGCTCCATCAGTGTATTTGTATCTCCTACCAACTGTCGTATGGCTATAAATAACCAGCCACTTAAAGAACTTGCAGTCAAGCAATATAGGCACGACCCATATGAAAGGACCAATGAGTGATCCTCGACATTGAAAATCACGACATTTTGAAAAAAATTACATGCTTTATATAGCGATAGGTATCAGGTAACCAATCTACAGCAAAACGACAGTTAGGCTTAAAAAAAAAAATGTTTCTGGTCTTTACAGGCTGACAAAAATGATGCGCTGACACTATTTAATTTTTATCCCACTGTTGGTATGTAATACCGTGGGATATGGTCATCAGCCCGTCTGTCTGTCTGTCCATCCGTCCGTAATCATTTCATTTCCGGAACAGAACTCAAAAACCATTTATCATATCTTTCTGAAACTTCACATATGTATTACACATTTACTGCAGTGGTGCTTTTTGATATTTTCAGATTTTTTTTATGTTTCCATAGAAACTTGTTGAATTTGGACTTAATTCAGAGACAGGTTTGTTTTTTCGGAGCACAGCTCCAAAACCGTTCATCATATCTTCCTGAAACTTTGCATGTGTATTACCCACTAACTGAAGTGGTGCCTTTTCAGATATTTTCTGAAAAATTTATTTTTTCTGTTTCCATAGAAACATGAGAGGGATGTTGGTTGTTGTTGATTTTGACTGCTTCTGGAACAGAAGTCTAAAACCCTTAACATACCTCAAACTCAGCATCTGTAATACCCACTAACTGAAGTACGGTAGTAGATACACAAGTACCTTTCAAAGATGTGTTTTACAAATTTTGTGGAACCGGTGGGATATGTCATCTTCTGATGACATTTTTTTTTTTTGAATGAATGAATGAATTGAAATTTTTTTTTACAATTATGAATATAAATAAATAAAGCACATACCCTCTTAAATATGTGTTACTATTCCAAATAGTCAATAATTTCACCCTACACTCCATCTCAACAGAAACGAGTGACAATGTGTCCAATGTTTTCTGAAGCTAAAAAATTATAGTTATCTGACCCTTACGTTTGTTAAAAGCTAGAGAAAAAAAAGACCTGAGGCGTAGGTTTGAAACTGACGCGGACGGAAACCAGAAACAAATTCTCATTTTTGGGGGGGGCCTTATAGGACTGAGGGTATTGAAGTAGTTTAGTGGATACAAATACACTGAGGGAGCAAGGTTGAGATAGGCCACTCTGTTCTCATTGACTGTCGTGTGTGTTGTGTGGCGTGTCACAAAGAATGATTAGAATGTGTAAAAATGGTAACTCTTTGTTTGACAAATACAGTACACACTTACATTGCATTAATGTAATCGAATTTCCGTAGTCTATTATTTTGCCGAACTTTTTTGTTCAACTTTACAATCACTCTTTTCCAAGCCTCTCAAAACTTCTGTACATTATGAGGAATGTGAACAGTGTTACTATACACAATGAGTGAGTGAGTTATTCTTTAACGCCGCTTCGGCAGTATTGCAGCCATTAGCGGCGACATATACACAATGAACATGAAACACAAACTTGGAAGAGAATTCAATTGATATTCAATTATTCATATTATTTGAAGCAAAAGAATGTATAACAACAGATCTGAGAATGAAAGACGTGCACATTTAGTGAATAAATTGTTTGGTTTGTATTCTCAGGTCTTCCCCCTGGTGTTCGTGTCTTTGATGTGGAGCTGTTGTGCCGCCTATCAACTCTACCGAAGTGGGATCAACCTGCCCAAGCGCAGCCGGATCTCCGCAATCAACCGTTACATCAAGATCGACGTCGTCCTCGCCCTCCTGCTTGGAGGCAGCGACCTCCTCTTTGCTCGTTACACCCTGGCCTCTCTCGTATGTTCTCATAAGATATGTTTTCACATCAATATTCATAGACATTTTCGATTCTTAAAGGCGCGGTAGCACAATTTTCTTAATGAATATGAATAAGTGTTACCTATGGCTAAATAATACTCCTGAATCAATAAAAAGAGTTCTCAAACGAATATGCATGGTTTGGTTGAGCCATGCCAATCCATTTCCAATTGAGCAGTCATTTTAATGTGTTAATTCAAATGGCCGCTGGAATGTTGTTCAAGGACTGATGTAGCGATACCTAAACACTCAGAATAGTTTTATGTATGGTACTGTGATGGAATGGTCAACCATCTTGCTGTCTGAACTCTGAACTCTCAAATTTTCACGAGACCTACAAATCTACCTCTCACACTGTAGAGTTCCACAAAACTCTCGCTTTATACGTCGCACCATTTTCTTCGAATACGGATAACCTGTTTCTGTGGATACGGCCTACTGGGCTGTGTAATGAGGTGTTTTACCCATTAACGTACCAATATATTGTATAAAATTTGATAATAAATGGTAAATTTGAAAAAAAACGTGCAAAAAAAAAATGCTACAGGGGCTTTTACAACAATTCCGTTTCAATTCTGTTAGAAAGTGCACTGAAAACAAACAAAATTTGAAATATTGATGGACTGAACTTGTAAAGACTTATTTCTGACCATGATTGTTGATTATATTTTCATTAAACTTTTGATTGTACACTATCAGGTATAAACGCCTACCATATATTTTCTAAAATTTCATAAAAACTATAAAGAACATGTTAGTAATATTATAGCATAATGAAGTTGCACCATATCTGCAGAACATTTCGAACTTGTTAGGCTTAAAAAATAAAATAAAATGTTTCTGGTCTTTACAGGCTGACAAAAATTATGCAATGACACAAACAAAATTTATTTACGACAATTCTTTTTTTTTTTGGAATGAAGAGATAAACAAACAAAATTAATACAATTATTTATATAAATTAAAGCACGAACCCTCTTAAATATGAGTTACTATTCCAGATAATCAATTATCTCACCCCTACTCTCCATCTCAACAGGAACGAGTGACATTTTCTATGTCCAATGTTTTCTGAAGCTAAAAAATTATAGTTATCTGCCCCTTTAAGCCTTACTTTTGTTAAAACCTAGAAAAAAAAAGACCTGAGGCGTGGGTTTGAAACTGAAACCGGAAACAAATTCTTCCCTTTTTTTGGCCTTACAAAAGAATGGCGATTGTTTATATGAGACAAGAGTAACTAGCGGCGTTAAATCCTCACCTCACCTCACCTCACCTCACCTCACCTCACCTCACCTCACCTCACCTCACCTCACCTCACAAGAGTAACTTTTCTGTATTCGATCAGTGTTTAATATATTTAATATATGTTTAATATTATGTTATTAGGACTGATAAATATATATCAATAAATAAAATATCATTAATCAATTATTGATATTCATATTTCAGTCGTGGAAGATGGACAACCTACACATCCACCTGACAACCTCCTGTGGGTTGCTACACGCCTGCGCAGCCGTAGTGGGCGTCTACGCTATCGGTTTCCGCAACATCACCGAGAGAAAGGGCTATCTGTGCTGCCGTCTGTCGGTAGGTCCCCCCATCATTATAATTCTCAATGCTTCAATCTTTTAACATTCTCTTTTCAAAGTCAATTTCTTTCAGAGTAACCTGTTGCCAGTGGATAGTTTTCTTGGCTAGAAATAGAGAATCTGGATTTGTTGCACTCAATTTAGTTGTGAAATCACTTCAAATCAGTGAACAGGTGTGTAACTGTGACCATTTGCCACGTTGGATAAACGTTTCTCGTTTAATGTGTGATCCTAGATATGCTATTTGAATTTGTGAAAGCAATTGACAATGAACATGCTCATAGATAAAGAAAACTTAATCTGAGACAACAACAGGAACTGGAGCAGATATACCCTTTACAGTCAAAGGCTAAGACATTTGAAGTAACTCGGTTGAGATAGTCAGTTTTAGACGTGATATCATTGGGTAGAAAGTAGGCAGGGAATCCGTAGTCGTTTTTTTCTTCTTTTTTTTAAATAACACTTTATTGTCCGCAATACTAAACATGTACATGTGAAATTTGATTTGTGCATATTGCACGAGGCAGCCATGGTGCAGCGCCAGTTGAGTTCAAGTGTTGTTCTGTACTTATAATGCTGAGTGTCAAGCAAGGAAACAACAACTCCCATCTTTTAACGTCTTTTGTTGTGACGCGACCAGGAATCCATCTGAGCTACATCCCCAGTGTTTTGTGTTTATGTGACAAGACAATGTAAGACTATAATTAAAGGATTAAAAAGTCGGAGTTCATACCATATCTTGCCTTTGACTCACCTAAAAAATGTGACTTTGGTAAAATGAAAATAAAAAAGCTAGAAGTTCACAACAATATTTAATTCCTGTAGGGAATAATGGGTTTGACAAGTCCACAAGTAGTTTAGAATAACAATGAAAATGTTTGTTGTCTTTGCTTCCATGAAAAAACTTATAATTTACAACTTGTAATGCAAGCATGTTTCTGGCTATATGATAGGTCCAGAGACAATCACATGACAGTTGTCATCGGCCAATATTGTTTCTTGGGTTCATCTCGGTCCATAATTGTATGAAATTGTGTCACTCATACAATATTAATTGATTCTCTGCAGTGTCTCATATAACAGGGTTTGTACAAGCCTGGAATTTGGGCCTTTAAAAGCCTTGAAAACGACTGAAAGCCTTGAAAAGGTATAAATTCACTACCAAGCGTCTCGTAGATAGAGGTTATCATGAGAGTGTGTTGTGGGATGGTCAATATCCTGCATTAGGAATAAACATTGTATTTTGCGAGCCTTGGCGAGGACAGCGAATTCAAACTCGCGTCCTTTCATGTAATCATGAGTGTAGGGGAGTCCATCTTGAAGGGGCGAGAGTTGCTTCCCTTCCGCCCGGTTGCAAATGGCGACACACACATCACACGGAGAGCTAAACTGAATGTTAGGCAGCGAATTCTAAAATCTCCTTTACAAAAGTCACATTATAGAATAGTGAAGATTGACGTTCGATAAATGCATATGTAACTCAAACTGCCTTGGTTACCTGTGAATATTTATAAAGTGTTTACTCTGTAGTTTTCGACTCGCGATGAACATGTTTTGGCACTGCTTGATCATAATAATTGTTTCCGTAATATGCA
This sequence comes from Gibbula magus, assembly GCA_936450465.1. NCBI lineage: Eukaryota > Metazoa > Mollusca > Gastropoda > Trochida > Trochidae > Gibbula > Gibbula magus. The sequence continues at coordinate 45,756,700 of OW388295.1, forward strand.
TTGCACTATGTTTGTTTTGTCATTTCTCAAATTAATGTAGATCTATATGAAGATTGAAGTATGTCTATTTACATGAAGCAATTACGCTATTACAACTGTTACGGTTATTACAGGCGTTTGAAATGTTAATGCTTGTGACGTCATTTTCAAATTAAGTTCCGTCACTTGACCTCTGTAATTTGCCTCTTTATCCGTATATGACCCCAACGGATACCGAAAATATCCGTTGCCTTTATCCTGCCGAGAACACCATCCATTGTATGATAAATTGTATTTATTTTATTTGCATGTGTCTGGTGTAAAACTAGTTTGGAGTTACTTCCCTTTATATTTTTACATTCTGAAATCTTCCTGTTATTCGACTTTTTCCGAACGCCTACGGGGTCTTCACATTCTCTGCTACTTTGTTCGGCTTCTGCAATTGAATTATTAATCTTTATTTTGTCTAGAAAATTCTTTAAAAAATTTGGGCTGTAATTTTGTATGAACCCTTTAGAATAAATTTCACAATAGGATGTTGCTCTGTGGTTGATATTTGAATCTTTTCTCTCTCCAGGCAATTCTTTTTGTCCTTGCTACATTCGCCTATGCAGTCCTGGTCCAGAAGCTGGCCGTGACCAAGATGGACGTGGCTGTTATGCTTACCATCGCTATCCCGGCCATCCCCGCAGTTGCTGGACTACTCCTCACCGCTGACCGCCGGTCATTCACCTCTAGCTCGTCTGCTGGCTACAACCTGCGTACTCGCAGCAGGTAGCTGTCTTCTTCACTCTCCATTTCTGTCAGATTCTGAATTATTCACTGTGTTTTCCATATCATGTTTCTTCAATCTTGAGTTTCATGTTAAGTGGAACTTTCTTCTGTGCTGTTTTGTTCAAGTTTGTAAATTGAAATGTCAAAGTGACACTGGATAATTATTTTGATTTTGCAGTTAAGAGATTACTGGTCAAGGAGACAGAAAAGGTGAAGAGGCTTCGACTGCAAGTCATCAAAACGGATCCCTTTTCCAACATGGATCACTTACTTAAGTCGAGAATGGTCATGTAAACTCACAGATTCTAACCAAAATACACTAATTATTAATGTTTTTCAAAACAAAATTTTCTTCAGAAAATATTCCCAGGTAACTTTCGTAATTGTAAATTCAATAGTTGAACATTTATTAGATATAAAAAATCATATAAGCCAGACTGGCTTTCAGGTCATTTTGGAATGGCCTCCCCCTAATGCTAATGTCCTTACTGCATTCTCATAACGGAATATAATTTAATATTTCAAAAATCAAATTTTGAATCTAATGCAGTAAAAAAAAAATTATCTCGGAATCATGAAGATTAATGAGGATGTTCCAATGGTTTATGCAATGAATCTCATCTGGGTACTTTGAATACTAATTGGGTTTTGTTTTAATCTTATACACACTACCCATGAATTACTTAAAGACATTTCCTAAGTCTCGAAACTTTTTTTAATATCTATGAAATTTTGAACCCAAATCAGGCTAATAGCAAATTTACTCACATGTCATAATTTGTGCCACTCTCTGGCACTGGCGTTTTTAAGCCGTGCTGCATTTTAAACTTTAACAGAAAAGTTAACAAAATACAGCAAGCCTCAAAAAGGCCAGTGATGATGACTTGCATGAGTTATGAATTGCGGAGAAAGTTGGGCTAATACATGTATCAAGTCATTTGTTTGCTCTTCGTAACTCAGGGACGAGAATATTTAACGGATTTCACCCACTTTGTGTTTGCCCTGCATTAATATTTCATAAAATAAGTTTCAACTAGGAATCTTCAAAGTCTTTGAAATTCAGTCCTTTCTTTTAAAGCTAATTGGCATATATGGATTTTCGCTGTCAATTTTCCTGTCTGTTTTTTGACACAATGACAAAAAGAAATAACAAAAGTTACGTTTGATGCTGCTTAAAGACAAAGAAATACTTTCACATTTTCAAAGGATAAGAAACAAATACGAATCATAACCCATGAATTATATAAGATACAGATCTCCACAACATCCTTTAGTATGTGTGTAATACCTAGTTCATAGTTTCCACTGTCTTCCTTATTTAATCAATATGTTATGTATAACAATATATTTACATATAAAAAAGTTATGAATTTGGTCTGTCCACCTGATTTACTGGTTACCTGTTTGTATTTGGTCGGTCTGTTGTTGTGTTTTGATGTGAAGCAGCAAGAAGTCTTGTTCATCATTATACGATTTTTAAAAGTGCGTACATTCTACCATCATTCTGATTAAACATCACCTTATTCCGGAGAATAAAATTTGCAAACTAATGCATCTAATTTTGGTTCTGGAGATTCCTCTCCCAGAGATCTGAGAACAACCTGTGTAGGGGAGCTCGTTATTCGTTAATAAGTTCTTCAGGTTAAGGAAACTACCGGCCCTAGCTTCTCGTGCTTTTGTTGTATGTTCTGTGATTAGCTTCCTGATGTCAGAACATGCAAGCAGCCTTCAGGGTGTTATCGGACGTATGACAAGAAACGGTACAAGTTTGTTTCCCGTTAGATGAACTATTTTGCAATTATTATTCCTTGGGAAAACGTTCGAAATCGGGCTGTTCTACCAACAACCCACAATTTCTTTTAAACCAATTTATTGTTGTTTAGAATGTTACACCTACTATTGCAATTTAGTTGTATTTTAATTATGGTGAATTATAATGAAATTGAATTATTAAGTTAAGTTAAGGTGTGTCATACTTAGACGTCCAATGTTGAGTTAACTGTTGTACGCTAGACTAACAGCATAAGATGAATTGTATATTTATAGAGTTTTAAGACTATTGGGGCAGCATCTGTGTATGTCTATATGTCAAGAGTTTTAGCATTGTTTTGTTTTATAGTGTATTTTAAGTCTTAGAATAGCATCTTTCAGTGTTATAAATCTATTTTTAAATTTCAAGTCACAATAACATTATGTTAGGATGTTTTGTTAATGATACTTCAACCAAGAAAAAGTCGCATTAAATCATCATTAGATCTCAAATTCATATCATGTTAATATATTTTCATTTAAATTCAGTACAACAAAATTTAATCAATTACAAGTGCTTATTGCTTTTAAGATTATTTTTTATGTTGTACATACCTCTATAATGTAGTTTTCCACGTTTGTCAACTAAATCAAAATACTCAAATGTATTGTTTTGCAACAATTTGGACTTTTAAACTAATGTTTCGATTGCTTTATTGGAAATTCTATTTTCAATTGACCAACGGGAATCAATTTTTATTGAAGAAAAACAATGCTGCTCAAATCAAGAATATAATTCTGACCAATTTAAGATTGTGTATAACTAAAGCTCTGGATACCAGCAATTTTGTGGATTAACTTCAAAGATTGATGTGTATCTGCATCTGGAAAGTTCATTGAATTTGTCAGATTTTTCATTAACAAAGGGTAAAAATAAGCAAGGAATAAATCCTTTTTCATAGATTAATTGTAGTTATTGTTGACAGGTTTGTGTAGCATCTAGATCCATCGTCATTATTCATTTCATCTGTAGCCTACACCAAATAAATATCATTTCTCTTATGATTTGGCTTTGTCTGCTTTTTGTCCCCTTCAGCAACTCGGAAAGAGGACCTGTATTCAATTACTTTATTTTCCATGTATTGACATAATGCGAGGTACCAGGCCATCATTTGGCTTAAACTAACTTGAAATACTGTGGTAACGTTTGTATTTGAATCATGGTGAACAGAAAAGTTAATTATCTATATTTAAAGGAAAGTCAAGTTGATAGTATTTGCCTTTCTCCACTGCGGAACACTACGGCACAGTTCGCAAATTTAAAACTTCATTCTTTAAATAAACCATATTTATGCATAAACTTTATGTTGATTCCGATTTGTTCAAGGAAAAAGAGAATTAAATGTAATTTGATTTCATTGAGGATAAACAAGTTGTAGGTCACTTTCTATCACAAGGTTTTACATGGACGGATATCACGGCACTTTGATATCACAAGTTTCTACATGAGCGGATATCATGGCACTTTGATATTACAAGTTTCTACATGAGCGGATATCAGGGCACTTTGATATTACAAATTTCTATATTGGGGAATATCAGGGCACTTTCATATTACAAGTTTTTACATGAGCGGATATCAGGGCACTTTGATATCACAAGTTACTACATGGGCGGATATCAGGGCACTTTTATATTACAAGTTTTTACATGAGCAGATATCAGGGCACTTTGATATCACAAGTAACTACAAGGGCGGATATCAGGGCACCTTGATATCACAAGTTTCTAAATGGGCGGATATCAGGGCACTTTGATATCACAAGTTTCTACATTGGCGGATATCGGGGCACCTTGATATCACAAGTTTTTACATGAACGGATATCAGGGCACCTTGATATCACAAGCTTCTACAATGGCTGATATCACAAGTTTCTACATGGGCGGATATCAGGGCACTTTGATATCACAAGTTTCTACATGGGCGGATATCAGGGCACTTTGATATTACAAGTTACTACATTGGCGGATATCAGGGCACTTTGATATTACAAGTTTCTACATGAGTGGATATCAGGGCACTTTGATATCACAAGTTTCTACATTGGCGGATATTGGGGCACCTTGATATCACAAGTTTTTACATGAACGGATATCAGGGCACCTTGATATCACAAGTTTCTACATGAGCGGATATCAGGGCACTTTGATATCACAAGTTTCTACATGGGCGGATATCTGGGCAATTTGATATCACAAGTTTTTACATGAGCGGATATCAGGGCACTTTGATATTACAAGTTTCTACATGGGCGGATGTCAGGGCACTTTGATATTACAAGTTACTACATGGGCGGATATCGGGCCAATTTGATATCACAAGCTTCTACAATGGCTGATATAACAAGTTTCTACATAGGCAGATATCAGGGCACTTTGATATCAGAAGAGATACAACCATGAAATTGTGTCAGTAAACTTTCCATGAACACAAAGCTGCAACAAAATTCATAGTCTATAAAGGATAAGATATGTCCTTATTAAAGAAAAGGGAACAATAGTGTGTTAACCATGTTTCTACTTCATAAATGAATCAAGATTTTGTTCATTGAAATAGTTTGAATACACATGGGGATATACTAGAGACTTAAATACAGACCTTTTGAGAATGTTGGCATACATATGGCTATGTATCAGTAGAGCATAAACGAGGACAGGGCGAAATAGAGCTATGCGTATGCATGTATGGTGCATTCATGTAGATGCAATACCGAAATCATTTCTTCATTGCAACAGCTTTGCTATTATTCGCTAGATTGCCTGACCTCTCTTACCGGAAACAATTACATTGGGTCATGGACGGTTCAAAGATCAAGTGCGCATAAAGTTCTACACTTATGTGGATGTGATATGTATAGATGTGTGCAGGAAACTTTGATCATACCACTTGAGGACATTGAGCACACACATATAGACTTGTTCATTGTTCTCTAGGACCAGAGTGTGTTGCGTTGACGAGGCCTTATTAAATGTGCACAGCCAACGTACATTTTGAATTAATGGAACTTGTGTAGACAAAAAAAACCGGGTGAATCTGTGCATAGACTTGTTCATTGTTCTCTAGGACCAGAGTGTGTTGCGTTGACGAGGCCTTATTAAATGTGCACAGCCAACGTACATTTTGAATTAATGGAACTTGTGTAGACAAAAAAAACCGGGTGAATCTGTGCATAGACTTGTTCATTGTTCTCTAGGACCAGAGTGTGTTGCGTTGACGAGGCCTTATTAAATGTGCACAGCCAACGTACATTTTGAATTAATGGAACTTGTGTAGACAAAAAAAAACCGGGTGAATCTGTGCATAGACTTGTTCATTGTTCTCTAGGACCAGAGTGTGTTGCGTTGACGAGGCCTTATTAAATGTGCACAGCCAACGTACATTTTGAATTAATGGAACTTGTGTAGACAAAAAAAAAACGGGTGAATCTGTGCATAGACTTGTTCATTGTTCTCTAGGACCAGAGTGTGTTGCGTTGACGAGGCCTTATTAAATGTGCACAGCCAACGTACATTTTGAATTAATGGAACTTGTGTAGACAAAAAAAACCGGGTGAATCTGTGCATAGACTTGTTCATTGTTCTCTAGGACCAGAGTGTGTTGCGTTGACGAGGCCTTATTAAATGTGCACAGCCAACGTACATTTTGGATTAATGGAACTTGTGTAGACAAAAAAACCGGGTGAATCTGTGCATAGACTTGTTCATTGTTCTCTAGGACCAGAGTGTGTTGTGTTGACGAGATCTTAGTAACAGTGAACAGCCAACGTACATTTTGTATTGATGGAACTTGTGTAGACAAATACGGGTGAATCTGTGCATAAACTTGTTCATTGTTCACTAGAAGCAGATTTCAGCGATCATGAACGGTTTCATATTTACTTGGATTTTCACTTCAGCTCTTCTCTCAACTAGTATGTGCAGTAAAGATACCAGTCTGATGTTCAACATGTTGAATGAAATAAGAAAGGATTTAAACCGTATGGACGCCAAAATTGTAAACAATGTTGATTTTGCAAAAGCCTCTTTTCAATCTGAACTGAAACAGAAGGTGAAAGAAGAAATGGACGAAATTCTTCAGGGTGAGTCTCTTGATGATCATTTCAAGAGTAATATTGTCTCGGAGATGAGGAGACTCAAACATGATCATCATCGGATGAAGAGACAACTTCACAACATGATGCAGAATTTCAGAATCGTACAGGGGGAAAGAGATATGTACAGAGACGTCTTGCTGAGAGCCGACAGAACCATCACTAGGTCTTGTAACTGTAAGATTGATAATAGATTACTCAGAAAGGTCTTAAAGCAGTGCAGAAAACATGCGTTAAAAGAAAAATCTTCGAACAATGTCAACGAAATGGATAAACTGATGCTAGTTCTGGAAACATTGAATTCAACTTGTCAAGGAGATGTGAGAGAAGCTTCATCATCTCCAAGTTCAACAACTACAGGTGCTCCACCAACCACGTCCAGACAAGTTGAACAAACAGTAATGAACAGACTGATTGTCACTCCATACTTAGGGCCTGATCCTGAATTCAATCAGCTGAACATTCACAATAATAGTTTGAATAGTTACTCTCTCAGGTTAAGTAGAGTTTATTCAGTATGTTTTGTTCAAAGACTACAAAGATTACTTGTTGCACAGATATATGCTCATAGGGTCGCATCTGTACCTCTTGATAGCGACGTTATTGAAACTCTTATAGAAGATATTATGGTGACTGGAATGGCTGTAGACGAAAGACGAGAACTGGTTTTCATGTCAATAAGGACACCGAGAAGTGGAATCAGCAGAATCTCCACTACTGGCGAGAACTACACTGTTCTGAGGAACCTTTCTTCAGAACACAGGCTAACACAGGCCTTAGCCCTGAACACCAGACAGAAGGAGATCTACGTCAGTGCCCAATCGAAGGTATTCTTACTCAGTTATGATGGTGCGGTTCTGCAGGATCTTTCTGGTGGAACAGATATGAATGGTATCAGTTTTGACAGTTTAAATAACGTGTTATATTTCAACAATGATAAAGTGTTGAAGAAGATGGCTATGTCAGATAAAGTTATATCAGATGTTATCACACTCCCTGTAGTACCTTCTTCGTTTTCTTACTACAATGACACATTGTATTATGGTGGAGTGGTGTTTACTAGATATATAGGAGCCGTGCAGTTAGGAAATAAGGCTGTCAACATCAAACTACAAACATTGAATGAGGTGTACAACGCGTTGATCGTTTGCCTTGTACCTTGACTCTCTTGTACTTGACTCTCTTGTACTTGACTCTCTTGTTCTTGACTCTCTTGTATCTTGACTCTCTTGTACTTGACTCTCTTGTACCTTGACCCTCTTGTACCTTGACTCTCTTGTACCTTGACTCTCTTGTACCTTGACTCTCTTGTACTTAACTCTCTTGTACTTAACTCTCTTGTACTTGACTCTCTTGTACTTGACTCTCTTGTACTTGACCCTATTGTACCTTGACTCTCTTGTACTTGACTCTCTTGTACTTGACTCTCTTGTACTTGACTCTCTTGTACTTGACTCTCTTGTACTTGACTCTCTTGTACTTGACCCTCTTGTACCTTGACTCTCTTGTACCTTGACTCTCTTGTACCTTGACTCTCTTGTACTTGACTCTCTTGTACTTGACTCTCTTGTACTTGACTCTCTTGTACCTTGACTCTCTTGTACTTGACTCTCTTGTACCTTGACTCTTGTACCTTGACTCTATTGTACATTGACTCTTTTGTACCTTGACGCTCTTGTACTTGACTCTCTTGTACCTTGACTCTCTTGTACCTTGACTCTCTTGTACCTTGACTCTCTTGTACCTTGACTCTCTAAGGACAAACTTGGATGCATCGTGCTCAATGCAGTATGTGTCTTAAAGGCACTGTAGCACAGTTTTTGTATGTAGATTTTTTTTCTCTCAAATTTGCCATTTGTTATTTAAGTTTATACAATATATCGTTACGTTAGAGTGTTAAACATCTCATTACACGATCCGATAAGCCATATCCATAGAAAAAGGTTAATATATATTGGTGAAAATGGTGCGACTGTTTTGTGGAACTCCTCAGTGTAGGTCTCATGCGATTTTGATAGTTCAGACGGCAAGATGGTTCGCAATTGAATCATGGTGCCATATTTAAAAGTATACTCAAAGTGTTTAAGTATTGCTATACGGTCAAAATCCCTTTAACTGCCTTCGAGCGACCAGTTTCGTTTGAGCACCTTAAAATGGCCACCCGATGGGAAATGGACTCGCAAAGTTTAACAGAACCACGTGCATTCGTTTTAGAACTCTTTTTTTTATTTATTTAGGAGTATTATATAGTTATTGGTTATACTTATTTTCCTTTTCGTGAGAGTACTTTATTTCAGTAAGAACGGCGTGCTACGGTGCCTGTAATGGTCATTCATGAATTATTGCTTATAGGTGACACAATGTATGTACTTGACGTTGTGTTATGCATTTGTTAAATAGCTAAATTCCTGTTAATCACTTTGATACAAATATATAATGTATGTTCATGTTCTTATGTGTAATCATTTGTCATTGAACATTGTTCCAGGTCGATGACTTTTATGTCAAAAGTTGACCTCCGCTTGAGCATCAGTTATTACGTTGTAAGCATATGATATATTGGTCAGTGAACTATTTTTGAAAATGAAATTAACATCATTATTGTAAAATGTGTGATCCACTTTATTATTGTTGTTGCTAAACGTTCTTAGTTTCCCAAATCCATTTCAACTATTGTTACTTGGACACGCGTTATGTAGTAAAGAATGACCCGGTGCCGAGCGGTTATGGCATAGAAACTCGCGAGAGCTTTAGCGAGGCCATCCGACAATTATTTGGCAATATTTGCCATACACTCCCCGAACAATATGTTTCTAAAATAATTTGATATATGCCTTTTAAAGGGATATTTTGTTGAACTTGATGTTTGCTGAACAAAATGTATCAATGAAATATTCCCAATACACTCATGGCTGACTCAAAAGGAAGGTTTCAAACTAAATTCTTCATTCCTTACACAAAGTAGATATAAATTGGTACCTATACATACTATTTATAATACTCGAAAATATATCACTACAGCCATGGCACAACAGAATTTACATTCATTGGTATGGATCCTCGGTAGCTCAATTGGCAAAAGTGCTGCTCGACGACATAGAGGTCCAGGGTTCGGCTCCCACTTTCATTGTTTACAAAATCTTCATTTCCAATGAAATAAAGTTCCAAATTGTCCATTTGTTTCCGGAGGTTGAATACTTCAAACCGACCATGGTGGTTATGAAATAACCAACCTGCGCAGATGGTGGTTATGTCAGGCAGAAATCACGGGGTTGCGGTTTTGGTAGACATCTCAAAAACCTGAGGTGGCTGGGACTGAAAAGTAAAACCGAGTTTGCGGGGTTTTACTTTTTATTCCGCCACCCGAATTTGTAATTAAATGTCCACCAAAATCCCACGTTTTAAATACGAAGATGAAAGACTAACTTATCCGCTTCGTTCCGTTAGGAGAATAATGTCATCACAAGCTTCCTCAACGAAGAGCGATGCTGAGCAGTCTTCAGTCTCAGCTTCAACCCAGGTGATTTTCAACTGAATAATTTACCTCTAGACAGCTCCACGCCATATTGATTTTGGGCGGCCTCTGAACTTTTGTCTTGTAGGGTCCATCTGATATCTACTTTTTATCTACGGTTTTTCTCAGAATCACTTCAAGCGTCAATCTTTGACTTCATTAGCAATACACTTGGAGCTGCTTGTTTCCCGTACTCTTGGTTTGAAATCTGCTGAGGCCATAGGGATCATTATCAGACAGCCATGGCAGAACGCGGCTAACTTTCTCGTCTCCAGTTCTGTTACTCGTCAACATTCGCTTCCGATTTCACATTGCTGTAGTCGATGTGGACCTTGGTCTGCTTGCTGTGTTTGGACTTCAAGATTTGGTTTTTGTGGAATGAAAATCTTATTTTGCCCAGTCTAACAAGACAGTATATGAGTTGAGAAAATATATCGGTCTGTACATTCTGTACAGGATGACAACAGTTAAGAGTCAAGGGTATCGACCTAGTACTTGAAATTAACAAATCAAATGAACACAAGACAACTTGAAGACGTTGCCATGTGGAGATCCTATTTACTATTAATTCATTCTACTAATATTTTCACTGATGCTACCATTGCCTCCTCTCAACATCACATTTAAACTAGTGTCTCTTCTATAGTGTGTGTACATATACGAGAGAAATCCCGCAACACAACTGTGGTTATGCATTGCGGTGAAAACAACAATCAACGACTGGAACTAGCGAACCATGGGTAGAAATGCGCTGACATTCAGTGTAGCATTGCATACAAACCTTAAGAACAGTTCGCTACAACAGACAGAATGGTCGAGGCCCTGACGGGATTCGAACCCCGAAACCTACATCTAGTGTTCATGCTTGCATATTACATAGGTACCTTAGACTGTATGTGTGAATTTAAAAACAGTTCCTGCAAAGACATCAATGTATATGTTTGAATATTTGTCTGCACATTTCCTAAACTTGTTAGAATACATGTATATGCTTGCACTTTGAATATACACGCTTGTGTATGTGTAAATGGGTTAATAGTACACTGTCGGGAAAAAGAAACGCCTACCAGATATCTTATCAGATTCTACAATGAACTTTTCAGCGATATTATAGAATTATGAAGTTGCACCATTTCTGTTTTTTTTATATAATTCAATTTCAGAAGTTGTCATGTCACAAAAGAATGGTGATTGTTGAAATGAGACAACAGAATTGTTCAGTTTTCGATCAGTGCTTGGTCAGAAAACCATTTTTAACAGATTTTCATACGACCACAAGCAACAATACAGGCTCGTGATGACGCTGCAGATGTACGTTGTTACGGTGCGCAAGTGAATCAACCGGAAATAGCGGTATTCATTGGGCGTGGTTTTCATGAATGTTATTGACTCGAATCACAGTTTTTGCACGATTTCAATGGACTTTCATATTAATTATTGATCAGCATAACGTGGAGAACAACATTTATTGTATTTCATATATTATTTTTTATTTTTCATTTTAAGGAAAATCAAGAAGGCGTTTCTTTTGGCCGACAGTGTATGTTTGGCATATGTTGCATTTTCATGTAAATTTGTATCGTATGTCTATGGATACCTGTGGGTGTTTATGTAAATGTTTAAATAATTTATGTTAAGACATCCCTGTAAATTTGTTTTATATATTAGCACGTATGTATGTATGGCTGAATCTTTCCGAAATGTTACGCTATATGCTTGCACATACAGCGTTCCCTTTACTTAGCGATAAACTCCACACACAAGATAAAACTGACCCCATGCACGAACATGATAGCAGACAGACAGTATTGGTATGTGGTCCGGAGACGAATAACTTAGAACAATGTAAACGAATATATAGGCTACTACTGTAGTACTACCGTGTAATGTATAGATAATATTACCCGATGTTCAAAGTGTCATGAATTTTACGAAACGATTGTGAATCATTGTATGGCTCGAGCGTGAGCGAGGGTTTTAACCAAATTTACACGGGTTTCTTAAAATTCATATGACACATGATGATTTTTTTGTATCCATTTGCATCGCGAAGAGGAAAGGAACCACTTCTCTCGAGAAGGCAAGCTGCGATGACGTCACGAACAATTGTTTTATGACGTCACAGACGACATTATACGGGGAGCCGCGCTGAAACAATGGTTGCTAGGCAAACGTAATATGTGAACATGTGCTCGTATCGTAAATATTAACTCGGTTATTTTCAACCATATGGGTAATAAGATACATTAACGAGTTTATCTAAGGTTATCTAAAGTATAAATACGTTTATAATCATAATACAATCATAGTAATAGGTAGGCTAGTTTGCACGTCTTTCGTTGCCATAAAGGGATGAACATTTTCTTACTATGGTTGATAATATAAATAAATTATTGAAACATGAAAACTGTGGACATTCTAAAGTACAAGATATTCATCCTATAGTTGAGGTTACCATAACTGCATGAGGTAATTTCAATATATGGCTGTTTAGACTGTTCCTTTCCTTTATAGGGACAACACAAATATATTTTAAAACATAATAAATCGTATGAATTACAAGATGGTAGTAAATAGGATACATAAATCATTCCCATTTCATATCAATTGTATGTCCCTCGTGAACTAATTTTAGTTTGTCTCTCGCCAAGGCTCTAGACAAAGCAAATTATTTCACGAGGGACATATACTTGATGTGAAAGGGGAAGTTCGTTAGATATCATATACTTATTTTATCGAGAAGTACTGAATCAGAAATCACAATATTAGACACAGTATAATGACGATATAAAGATACATGTTTTGTATTGATTTCTGGTCGAAAACCGGACAACGCATCGCGGTCGACTTGCGTCATTTTAGTTATATTAAACGTAATTTTGGCAACTTATTTTCAACAGACAAAAAGACATATTTGGATTGATAATGTTTAATAGTTGACATAACTACTGTGCATGTAATTGGGACTTGTAGTTTCGGTTTCTTCACATGTATAATGATGTTGTTCGATTTAAATTTTCATAGGAAATTAGTAATTATGACATATTTGGCTATTGGGGATTTATATGCAAGTTGAGAGAAATGATGTGAACTGAAATAAACACATTTGGTATTTTCACACATATTAAAGGCAAATATCATGAAACACAATGGATGTCACTTTGATATTCCACAGTAACTTATCATACAGTAACTAATTTGTTGTTCAGTCAGATTTATTCGATGAATAATCAGTCACACAAACCTGACAACCAAATGACTTCTCAAAATTAATCTTCTAACAGAAACCCATAAACCTGGTATCTCGCCAACGGACGCGACAACATGTCCACGACAACACGTCCACTGTTAGTATATTAAGTAATGATGACAAATGACAGACACGCACGGCAACTATTATGCAACTTGAGCCTAAAGCATATACACATGTAATATGTATATTATATTAATGCATTGTCTTCTGAGCATGCACCTACGTATGTAATTGCTGACTGCTAGGTAAGTACTCTTTTGTATACTGTTGTCGTCGGGGTGAAATTGTGTGCAAGGAAACGTTAAACCTGGCCTTGGGATAGTTCTTTCGACTTTTCTCTTGTGAGGTGAGGTAATTTGGCCGCTTTCGAAAGTATTTCACTTTTATAGCTAAAATGGATGTAATTATCGTGAAACAGCCCACTTGTTATCAGAATTAAGCGAGCCACTGCAAATGATAACGGCCCTCTCAACGCTGACGACGGGACATTATCACTGTTTTTCTAAGTGACGTCACTTTAGAATCTCCTCTTGCAATTTCAACAAATATGGCGACCAAATTAGCTTCGACTCGAATATTTTAAAACGTTTTACATGTCTTTCTTTCAAACGAGGACACGTAATTTTTCCAAATCATATCATAAACACGATGTGACAATACAACCGCTCTGTTTTTAAGTGTTTTAAACAAATTAAAAAAGTCACCTCCGGTAGACCTTCAATGTTCGATTTAGGTGTAGCCTAAGTACGCATGCATCCTAAACTTGCTAAATATGTAATGATTCGTTGATATTCATTATTTTACTGGATGATTATATAATAAAACACGGCTATGCATCAGTATGATAATCAGTAGATATATACTGCTTTCGTTTTCCCGATCAACGGCTGACAAATCCGCTCGGGTTTGTAACAACCGTGAAAGGCAAGCGACTATGACGTCATTCTTCACTTATCACAGCTGTTGGTATTATTACAGGGAGAGTCCATAACGCCATGATGAAACCTGCGAGCATCGGCTGAAACTAGCGAAATTAAGGGTAGCATTGTGCCCAAACCTTACTGCATACTTACAACATTTCTCAGAGTCCCTGGCGGGATTCGAACCCTGGAGTCTTTTGATCTAAAGCCAAACGTGCTAATCATTGTGCTATACCCCGTCGACTTTATTTGGGCTTTTTGGATGTGCTCTTCTGAGGCGTCCAGCTTTCCCTGTCATAACTAGATGACGTCTTCTATTTTCATTGCGTATTTGTTTGTTTGACGTCACTAATTTTGCGAAATATCGAGATGAGGTAGGTCGAACGAAAGTGGGTAGGGTTACTGTGGTTTGTAATTTAATTTTCGGGTTTATGCAACAATGATAAACTATTCCAAACGTTAAAGAAAGATTGTTGTACGTTGTCGAATACACGTAGTAGCCTGGTATATATATACAAATATTTGCCTCGCCAACATGACATATTGGTCGGAGCAATATTAATAAAACTTGTATTGTAGTGTGGCCCTTTTCGATATATGTTGTTTCAAGTCAATAGATTCGAAAAAATAGGTTTACTAGGTTTAACAAGGCGACAGCATTCAGCGCATTGTCGCACCAATATAATGTTGACGCGTATTAGCATTAGTACATTAAAACAACCCCTTCTTTAAATCTGGTCATATTAAAAATGATTAATTGAGCGAAGGCCATTTTCAAATATGTTGATAACATTGAAGCCAAGCTGAGAAAGATATTCGATTTGTACTAGATTCCCCCTAGATATTTAAAACCAAATGTAAAGAGAAAAAATTGGATCCCCCAGTTGCAAGGTACGTCCCCAAAACTGACAGTTTTTGGGATGTAGTCACGGGTTCCTGAGAAGTCGAAAATGTCATTTGTGGACAGACGACGGCTTATGCTATAAGCCCATCTAGCTTTTCGGGTATTTTGGGCTAAATTGGCATTGTCAAATACTAAAATTACACTATTCAAATGTTGCCCCCGCTTACAACATTCTAGAACTTGGAACTGTTCCTACGCCTATGTGCTTTAATTGAAGAGGGTCGATACTTCAAACATACGAGGCGCAGCCGAGATTATAACGTCTCTTGCCAGAGTTGATGGATAACGATGTTGGTTCCAATAATTACCTTAGGGAGGTATGACGTAACGACCTTGGTTAGTACAAAACACACTAACCGGAACCCCAGAGACAATCAACTAACAAACACATCTACACACCCCTTTCTTCTTTCCTAGATGGCGAACCTTCAACGATAAGGTACATGTACATGTGACCCGGACTCTGTATATACAGCACTTGGCAGGTATTTGCATATCGGCGTTGCTTTGAGTCTGTGACATGCGTTATATATAGGAAACAGGTCACTGCTCAGAGTGAGCCGCAGCTTGAGTCAACTCAGAGAAGGAACGGATTATTTCGTTGACAAAGTGAGTACATAGATGTAATCAAAGTGATAATAACATATTGATAATAACTACAAATTGTCTGCAATTCAATGTGGAGTGCAATTTCCCACTGCAAGGCATAACTCTTGCCAGTCTCCATTACTGGCTGATTTAGGCCTTGCAGTATTTCCTTTAAAAAATCTGTGTTTAGAAATCCAGGCCCGCTATGCATTTCTGGTGCAACGATTCACTATCTTGACACAAGAAAGCGAGGGAAATACCGCAAGGGTTAAATCAGCCGGTAATGCAAACTGGCAAGAGTTATGCCTTGCGTTTTGAAGTTGTGTGGAGTGGTGTAATTTTTGTTTCATTTTGCATTGTGCTGAGCGGCAGGCAAGGAAGCAAGAACTCCAATCTTCTTTTTGTTATCGAACCTTGTTATTTTGGGTGATGGAAGCTCAATCAATACATTGAAGAAAAAGACAATGATATGTTATGGATGATCAGCTTCTTTAATATTTTTCAATGGCGACGTTTCGTTGTTAAAACGGTATAAGGATCTACACTGAAACGTCGACAACGAAAAATACAGAAGTGCATCATCTATAAATATCATTGTCTTTTTCAGCAACATCTAGAATTCCTCTCAAACAGTTTATACATTGAAGAAAGCTTTCTGGCAATTGTCCTAGGTGGCAATTGTCCTAGGTGACAAATGTCCTAAGTGACGATTGTCCTTGGTGGCAGCTGTATAAGGTGACAATTGTCCTAGGTTGCAATTGTCCTAGGTGGCAATTGTCCTAGGTGACGATTGTCCTGGGTGTCAATTGCATGGCTCGGGGTAACAAGTAGACAACCCACACATCATGATTTTTTTAGATAATCCTATTTTGTGGGTTGCAAATGGTAACTTTACCATATTAGAGTCAGTTATCTCCCCTGAACTCAATGGTAAATGAGTTGCATCATTCCCATATTTAGGATAAGCCAAGTTCCTCCTTTTCATTTTTGCAAGAATCTGATAAGCCACAAAAAACATGGCGTCCAACATGCTTTCTGACGAGGATGTATTGCCGGAAATGTCGTCACTAACCTATGATAATGACAGCAAAAGTGATCTAACTAATGTGAAACCATCACAGGAATCAGACTATGAAAGTTCTGACGATATAATTTATATAAAGACCATATTTTTCACCATCGATTATTTTATGTGGTATATCATGTTTTTACTAAAGTTTGATATTTAAACAAATTTGATATCCCACAAAAAACTTTAAACTCGATTTACTCAAAAGTAACTTTTTGTGGGTTATCGACTTACTACCCCGAGCCATTCAATTGTCTAAGGTGACTATTGTACGTCCTAGGTGGCAATTGTCCAAGGTGACGATTGTCCTAGGTGGCAATTGTCCTTGGTGGCAGTTGTGTGGGTGGCAATTGCCCGCTTGCAATCGTCCTTGACTATCAATGTAGTGTAAATCATCAGTAGAATAAAGAGCAGATACTTGATGATGAATAAACATTTTAGTATACTATAAAATGATGGGTAACCCCTCCTCCCCCATCAAATGTAACTTCAGTATCTATTAAATATGTCTTTAACAGTAAATATATAGACTTGCTGAATAAGGATCTAGACTGTATAAAAGGCTCTTATTGTTTACACAGTCATTGGGCCGGACTTCAGTTCGCTTCAAGCTTCCTACCTATTATTCCATATGCATGCATGCCTGAAAGAAATAACATAACGTAAATCCTTGATTAATCGCCCAGATTTTACTACGTCGCCACTGATTTTCCCACGTCGAATAACTATGCATATGTTTTATTTATGAAAACCGGATATATCCACAAGTTTGTTAACACTTGCTAAATCTATCCAAGCGATTCTTCAAAGCAGCGATTATTAAACGATTTACGGTACGTTGCCATTTATTTGTATTTTACTAGCCTCCTATTTCAAACTGGGTTCGATAAATTATGTTTAAAATCCAATTACCTACAATTTTCTCGCTGCAAAAAGTTACAATTTCACAAGAGCATTGTTCAAAATCTATGGTCAAAGCGATATATTTACCCGTACCTTTCGATGAGTTTTGCTTCTGATCTGTCCGACACAGCGCACGTGCGGCACGCTCGAATCGTGATAATTGAAAAGCATGAATTGTAACAATTTGTCACTACCAGGCAATCTGTGAAACGCCTTACAGTTTGGTTCGGATGGAGGAAAAAAACAGGGTGAAATAAAATGTTGTTTTTTACAAACCTGCCGAAAATTTATACTCGTTATCCCCCGCCACAACGAAGTTGTCGGAGGATAAAAAAAAGTTGACCTCCGTCCGATTTGGTTTCCGGATCAGAACTCAAAATCATCATGTGTAGATGTCAGGGGTTTTTTTTATGTAGCGGCGAAAGTGTCATATTTTCGGCTTAAAGTACTAAAGCGGCATTGTCAGACACCTAAATATGACCTGGTTTCACATCATTGGGCAAACTGTAGCAATATCCATTGCTAAAAGGTTCTCTGAATCCTGAATATTACACTTAAAGGTGCATCTATTGTGTTTCATAAAATTTTATTTGCCTTTAATACGTTCCAACACACCATATGTGCTGTTTACAATACAAACAAATTCACTTAGCTTGCATATTCATGTAACCGGTCGTGTGTAGGGGTGAAGAAATAACCAAACACTGGCTACGGGTTGCGAGGTTTTATTCTCAGTGCGATAGAAGCACGTAGAACTGATATATACACCCTGCAAAACACAATGTAATACAATATAAAATACATCAACATCCAACATAAATATCATAAAATATATAACACATTCCTTGCATCATTACTGCATAACATATAATATTATGCTAAATACATAGACAAAGATACATTATGCATTATCAATAATCTTTGCTTCAAGGTGAACTACCAATATATGATAGAGCAATACATCAATGATTATTACACATATCATACGCTTACAAAGGGAGATAATTAAAAGATTTACCCATTCACTATATTCAAATGACACATAGTGAAGCAATACAAAAGATACATTCTTACACTTAGTTACCACAATCTGGCAATTAACATTATGATTACAAACATCACATTATGCATTCAATGCATAATAGCAGAAATATATATAGCATACATGAAACATTAAAATATACAAATAGGCATACCCTGAATGTGGTTCCGGGGTGATCAGTCTTTAACCACGAGGATAACTTCTAACCATATTTTGTCCTGAATACAATATATACAATAAGTAAATGGTTCCTTATTGCAGAAATGATGAACCAATACACAATCATATATTAGAATAATAACTATCATGAATGATTAATTCACACAGCATTTACTCTAAATATTCCTTCACTCACTCAATTACACATTCACTTCAGAAACATTCATACAAAGAAGAGAAAGAAATAAAAGCTTACTTTAGATTAAAAAAGTATTGATGAAGTAAGTTATGTACCTTATTAGGTTATACAAAATGGCGGCAATCACCATTACACTTATAAGTTATACAAAGTTTATTAAATATATGATTTATATAATTAGATATGAATACTTTATACCACTCTACAAACTACATTTATAATAATGATTATATTAATTACTAACCTTAGATTATATATAAAATGTCCCTGATCTCGTCTGTCTGTCTTGTCATCAGTGCAGTGATAGATGTGCAATATGGAAGTCAGTGAACTGATTCAAAATCAGCCAATAGGAGAACAGCTTGGGGTTAATTCGACAGAAATAGACATGATATAATGGATTAACCCAACCTCCCTATTATTACAAATAGACTAACCCAATGCACATGAGATCTTAAGCTAAATCTACTACTTGCACTACAACTGAAAACTATTAACCCACAACTAAAAGCGTATCAAAATAAAAACAGAAAGACATGACATGAACAACAAGTTTATTATTAAAAATGTATTTACAAACGCCTGCCACATTCATCCCCAATCGCCAAACTTATCATAATTACTAGTTTCCAATTAAAATCGAGTAACATCATTATGCATGTGCATAAACCGAAAGTGCATGTCCTATTTACATGCACAGTAGTTATGTGACCGATTGAACATTATCAACTCAAATTTGTTATTTTGTCTGGTGTAAATAAGATTCCAAAATTACGTTTGACTCATTGGCGCGCGCCACACGTGGTGCATTGTCCGGTTTTCGATCAGAAATCACTACTTTTACCTTCATATCGTCAATATACTAAGTCGAGTATCATCAACATGGTTGTTTTCGGTAGCAGTTGGTACTTCTAGATAAAATAAGACCATTTATAACGTTTGTCAAATTTGACCCCCAACAACACAATGGATGTACCTTTAAGCCCTTCACAAATGGTTTCAAACCAACAGAATAACCAACTGCCTGTGTAGATATTGAAACTCAAAATCTAGATATGATATTATTGGAATATGATAAAAATTACTATATTTCAAGATGGGTTAATTTGACACTGTTTCACGACTTTCAAAAATGTTATATATTCTAACATTTGTGCAGTTTAAATTTTTTTAAATTAGTTTTCAAAATGATTGAAATGTATTTTCGAGTGCTTTTGTTTTGTTAAAATCAAATATCCCGAGCAAAAAAGCTAAGGACCATTTGATTTTTTTGGTTTATTTTGACATTTGACAAGTTTAATTTTGCAATTTTAGCTTCATTCAACCACCACTTCTTCAATGTCGCATTTGAAAATGTCCGGCGTCACTAACAACCCTAAATGAACTCGCTTACGCCCATGTTGTTGAATGGCATCCGATTCCACATGAACTTTTCGGAACCTTTCCTTAGGTTTTCATTACGTTCTTAAGCCGTTATTAATGTACGAACTGGGCATACCCGCCAATGAAGTTGATTTCAATCCAGTTTCAGATGATTAAAACAAGCGATTCCGAGGCAACGTTCACCTAACTCCAAAAATGTCTGACAGTGTGCATTTCCGATTAAAAACAATATAATGCTAATTTGTTCTTTCAATATTGTTTTGTATCGCAATGACTTTCAACAGAATATTATTCATAATCTTGTTTTAATACCACATATTTTCAAAATAGGGGGGAAACTTTGTTTCTCTATATGGATATATCAGTTACAACTTACAACTTGGATTTGTATTTTGATAAACATATCTACAGAAGTAAGAAAATTAAGATTACCTCAACAATGTAACATATCACAGTGTTTGATTACATTTTAATGGCGGGATTTGGAGACGATACAAATTAGATCATAGGTTTAGGATGTCTGAAATAATGTATTATTTTTTTACACCAGCTAAAAATATATTTATATGTTAATGTATAAATATATTTCCCTAATGGTTGTGTAAACGGGGCAGTAAAACAGAATATGGATTTCATCCTCCATTAGGTTAGAACATTTCAAATAAAATTTATCTTGGCGTGTAGCGCTTACACGTGTACAGCTGAAGATATGGACATCTAATACACATGCAAGGGGCACTATGGAATTATGAATAATTCATGGTTGATATAGTCAAATACAGTATTTCACAGCACGAAATCTCTTCAAAGATTGTAATTTTGTTATGAATAATGTAAACATGTATTTAGATATAGGATCATAGACCATATCGATTCCATCTACTGTTTTCAAGGTTCCTACGGCCATGCATATCTAGCATAATATTATCATAATACATGACATCATCCTGTCTCACGGTAAAACCTATTCGCTCTGCTCCATATCGGGTCATGACATCGAAGCACAGACTGTCGTAAACGTTTCATGTCGGTAGACGAACTCCGACAGTGTGTTGTTTCTGTTAACCCAACACTATGGTTGCTTAAGTCAATATACACACAGCTTTGTAACGCACTCTTTCTCACAACTAGAAATATGTGCATGTGATGCACTGTGATGTCCCCCGCTCCAACTTTCAATCCAACCTAGTCATATTACCCACTATTATTTTTCACTTATGCTAAGCACTAAGTTCAATACTGCATTAATAACGAGAAATAAAAAATTCAGAATAGCCAAAGTAGCAAAAGGCACCACCCTATCACTAGGTCTAAGCAAATACAAAGTTTGGTGAAACAATATTGAACGGTTTTGAAGATAGAGGCCGGAAAAGGTCCCTACCCCCAATATGCACTAAGTTCAAATTGTTTCCATGGAAACCAGAATTTTTTTTTCCAGAATAACCATAATAGCAAAAGGCAACACTCCACCACTAGGTCTAACCAAATACCAAGTTTCGTAAAGAAATACTTGATAGATTTTGAAATAGAGGCCGGAAAACGTCCCTACCCCCAATATGCACTAAGTTGAAATTGTTTCCATGGAAACCAGTAAAAATTAAAAAAAATCAGAATAGCCAAAGTAGCAAAAGGCACCACCCTATCATTAGGTCTAAGCAAATACCAAGTTTGGTGAAAAAATATTGATGGTTTTGGAGATAGAGGCCGGAAAAGGTCCCTACCCTCAATATGCACTAAGTTCAAATTGTTTCCATGGAAACCAGAAAAAATAAAAAAATTCAGAACAACCAAAATAGCAAAAGGCACCACTCCACTACTAGGTCTAACCCCATACCAAGTTTCGTAAAGAAATACTAGATAGATTTTGAAATAGAGGCCGGAAAAGGTCCCTATCCCCAATTTGCACTAAGTTCAAATTGTTTCCATGGAAACCAGAAAAAATAAAAAATTCAGAATAACCAAAATAGCAAAAGGCACCACTCCACCACTAGGTCTAACCACATACCAAGTTTCGTGAAAAAATATTTAACGTTTTTTTAGATATGGCCAGGAAAAGAAAGCATTTCGGAATAACGGAATGACGGAATGACGGACGGGGGCGAAAACATTATGTCTCCCGTAAAAGATTTCGGGGGACATAATTAGCCTGCACCCCGTCAAGTCCGTAGGTTTCACCGTAATGTATAGCCATAATGGTGTTGCGTGCATTCTTCCTGCAATAATACTGACAACCGTGATATAGGTGAAATACTTTTAATAGCGGCGTTAAACCGCAAATCACCTCACCTCACTTCCTTCACGTGTACCCTCTCTCTTGGTAAAAGGTGCGTTAACAAATTAGGAATGTTGCCTGTACATCTTTAAACTATCTATAACAACGGGTCATCGTTTGGCGGATGTGTTTATGCATATGTATTTCTTATCCACAGCGTCCAACAGAGAGGCCTCTCGCACCGAAGAAAAGGACGTTAAACATGGATGATCCAAGGGAGACCAAAAATGCTCAAAGGTGTGTTAGATTATTTTTGGAGTTATTTCTACTAAAACGCAAGAAATTCTCAGAAAACTGTTAAACTTAATTAAACATTCATAACACCTTCTATAACTAACGGTTTCGGAGCCCTTGTCAGTAGGGCATTAGGCAAAGTTCATACTGGGATATATCCTTACATAAATTACAGTGTAACTACAGACAATCCAACTTGACATTGTTTAGTTTTACAACATATTTATGCGAGTATTTATTAGTGTATTATATATGTTATTAAGAACAAATGAAGTCAGTTACATGTATTTATTAACAAATTTAAATAAAGTTTTCCTAATCTCTACTACATCCATCGTTATGTTTATAATTCTGTGAAATATTATGCATGTAACACGCATGACATTTGTTATAACTATCACATTGAGACAGTATGTCAGGCATTGCTTACACTGATTTAAACGCATTTACTTCCGTGACACATATGTGTCAGCACACAGGTAGTGAGGGAATTTGCGTCAGAGCTGTTTGTAATTAACAGTTATCCTACTATAAGGTGTATAGACATTCACTGAGATAGATCTATCTCAATGAATGTCTATACGCCTTATAGTAGGATAACTGTTAATGCGACTATAGGCACAACTATTTGCTTTATTTCTGGTAAGAAACGGATAGAATCGACTCCGGTATTGTATCTGGATATAAACTGTCTGTACTGAAAAAAAGAAACATTGTGTTAAAAATATATATGCAAACCGTAATCTGAAAGTTTCAGGACAATTCATGCAAAATAGACCCTTCCTACAACCTAAACTTTTCGAGTTAAATCTTTGTAAATTTCGGGTGTTGATTAATCTCGAAAGATATCGATAGAAATGGGTTAATAGTCTTAAGTCAGGACAACGTGCCTTGAATCAAATCACACTTAAGCGAGTATGTGTGTACCTTAATGTAATGCAGTTATACAAACAGGTGTTTTCCCGTACGCAGTGGTTTGAATGTATACAGTAACTGTACAAACAAGTCTGTTACCTTGCACAGCGGAAACTGGGTCCTATCATGTGTATGTTGCCTCAAAAATGACGTGACATGCGGCGTGATCATTCTAATAATACGCTTGAATAAAACCTATTAAGATGTGTCTCTTATGTTAACACTTTCCATTTTAAAATGCACAAGAATCAATACATGTATTTGACTTTTTTGCATTAGATCTTTAATTCAGATATTTTTTTTAAAAAGCAAGACATTTCTACCATTTCTTGCTCTCACTACTCTGTAGAGAAGTGGATGTAACAGAATTCTGTTCAACTTACATTCTTACACACGACCATGTATTTTATTTCTCAATGGCTGCAATTTGCTGCTTTTAAAATATTCGTTGGCAAATTTTGCCCTGATGTGAGAACTAACAAAACAAAATGTAATACTGCCAGACAGTTTTCATTTATTTTTCCTATGTCCATGGAAATTATTACATGATTGCCACTCTAAGGGAATAGGACATATGAACCGGTTTGAAAAACATACTTTTCTTTTGAAAATTAAGCAGATCGAGAGACAACAAGAATCAACAACCAGTGATCATATTGGTCACAGTTTTCGTTTTTTTACAGTCGCGGTTTTATTCAGTCCTTTCTGGGATTAAATGTTGTCTGTGATAAAAAAAACAATCTTCATACAAATATGTATCCGGAACGGTGCCATGTGACAGAAGGTTTTGTAACTGATTTGGGAGTCGCCTGGTCTCTTATCTGTGATGTTAAAGGTACATCCATTGTGTTGTTTGGGTCACATATGCGAAACGTTATAAATGAGGTTAATCTTTCGAGAAGTACTGAATGTTTCCGAATATTGCCATTTTGATTATGGTCAAAATAGTATATTGACGATATAAAGGTAAAAGTGTCGATTTTTGTTCGAAAATCGGACAATGCACCGCGTGTGGCGCGCGTCAATTGGTCAAACGTAAGTTTGGAAACTTATTTTCACTATACAAACAGATAACAGATTAATAGGTCTTATAACTACTGTGCATGTAAATGGAACGTGTACTTTCAGTTTCTGTACATGTATAATGATGTTGCTCAGATTTAATTAAAAACTAGTTATTATGATATTATTGGCTATTTGGGATGAATAGGCAAGTTGAGTGAAATTATTTGAACTGAAATCAGCACATATCGTATGTTGGCACGTATTTCAGCCAAATACAAGTTTATGAAACACAATGGATGTATCTCTAAGTCGTATTAGAACATGTTAACTTAACATTTGGAAGTATATTTACCAAATGTGTATGTAAACTACATATATTCTTCAAAAAACTATTGAACACACTGAGTCTAAAGTAAGAGGTATAGCTTACTGTTTATGCGCTTAGTTATCAACGTCATCTCAAAAGGGTACAAACCTTTTGGTCCAACTGTACCTTGTGAGGAGATAACCCTTTGTTGTCATAGCTATGTTTAACATGCGTTATCATTAAGGCAATGCTGTTTATTAAACGTCGACTCTGTAAATTTAACGTTTTCAGGAAACGGTGTTTGCAGTAATCCCAAACGTCAATTGCAGTTAAAGAAACATAACGCATGAACATGTGGTTTATTAGCCATTGTGCATATAGACTAAGAAGTAATTACATGTACATTACTGTCTGGTTATGATTATGCTGCTTACTTCCATAGATCCGCCTTCTTGAGGAAAGGTTATTTCGCCACAGTAAATCATCTTAAACTGAACCGATATGAAATTTGGAAAAACAAGATAACTGTGCAAGTTTACTTTATAAATAAAAAATAAGGCGTGAGCTTGTTCTTTCCATTTGGGAAACAGTCACAACACGCATTGGTGTTCCTATCTCGTATGAATGAAAACAACAAAATATGTTTCATTTCCCAAAAACGTAATTTCAATTCAATTGTACGTTTTATCTTGTCCATTTTTCCTTTATTTACATAACATAAAAATCAAGGTAAAAAAAAGTATATATGATCATAGCATCATTCCCTTCCACAGCAAATCCCGCCCCGTTATAATTGCTATAATTGGGGCTGCACTCTTGGTGGCGCTTGGTCTGGCTTTTGGTCTGGGCTTTGGTCTGAGATCTTTGACGAGGGAGGAACGACAAATAGTCCCGACAAGCACTGCCGCACCGGAAGTAGAACGTTCTCAGTCTGGAGATTACAGATACGCAGCAGTCACATCTGATGCTGATTTGTGTTCAGATATCGGGACGTAAGTGTTTGTATTTATTTTTCTATGTTTCCCCTTACTGTAAACAATGCTTCAGGGGCTTGTGTCATGAGTTTTATACTGAAGGCCACACTTTTAAAGAAGTTGTATTGCTTTTATTTACAAGGTCACCGTGATGTTTTGGCACTTCAACACATGTTTCGAGGGTATCCGTCGTTTACGTTTTGAGAATTACGTGGAATTATTACATTGGACTAGTAATCAGTTTTCAAAAGAGCTGCTTTTCACGTCTGTTGCACCAAACATGAGTGAAATATAAACATTTAAATAAACTATTGCTTATAGCCTTTTATATAAATGTCTTGCAATTAAATCTAACCACCGTTGTACAAAACTCCCTTTGAGGTTAACTGCACGTACTCAATTACGTACCTTACGATCACTTATATATTAAGTTAATAGCGCCTGTTGCACAAATCAAACTTAAGGCAACCTGATCAATATGACATCACAGTCTCCAAAATATGTTAGTCCAACGTTACACATGCATTGGATAGTAGAAGTAGTAGTAGTAGCAGCAGCAGCAACAGTAGTAGTAGCAGTAGCAACAGCAGCAACACCAGTGGTAGCAATATTGGTAGTGGCAATGGAGGATAGTAGTAGTAGTAGTAGAAGTAGTAGTAGTAGTAGTAGTAGTAGTAAATTAAAAAGACAGTACACGTTGGTTGTTACAGCAGCAGCAGCAGCAGTAGTAGTAGTAGTAGTAGTAGAAGTAGTAGTAGTAGTAGTAGAAGTAGTAGTAGTAGGAGTAGTAGTAGTAGTAGTAGTAAATTAAAAAGACAGTACACGTTGGTTGTTACAGCAGCAGCAGCAGCAGTAGTAGTAGTAGTAGCAGTAGTAGTAGTAGTAGTAGTAGTAGTAGTAGAAGTAGTAGTAGTAGTAGTAGTAAATTAAAAAGACAGTACACGTTGGTTGTTACAGCAGCAGCAGCAGTAGTAGTAGTAGTAGTAGTAGTAGTTGTAGTGGTAGTAAGTAGTAGTAGTAGTAGTAGTAGTAGTAGTAGTAGTAGTAGTAGTAGTAGTAGTAGTAGTAGTAGTAGTAGTAGTAGTAGTAGTTTCGGTAAAGGTAAACATTTTATATCGCAAGGAGATGTTTTTATATTTCAGAAATATTTTGGCAGTGAAGCAAGGTTCGGCAGTGGACGCTGCTATAGCAACCATGTTGTGTATAGGAGTTATACACCGACATAGTTGTGGTATTGGCGGTGGATTCTTCATGACGATATACAATAGGTAATACATAATTAACTTTACCCATCCATTTATGATATGAAATAATTCTGCATGACAAAACAACTCTTTAAAACAAACAATCCTTTCAGACAATACACATTTTGACTTCAGAATTCGGTAACAATACATAAGTAATGATTCTTTTTATGAAAACGCACGCAATTCTTTATGACACTGGCCACTTTATGGCTATACATAATCCTAAAGGACAACATATAATTCTTCGTGGCAACATAATTTTTAATGGCAACATATTTCACATGTATGAAAATAAATCTTGTATAAAAATTCTATTTGACATGGGTTTTGCTCAAGGCTCTCTTTTATCACCCTTTCTATTACTTTTGAATCGCATAAAACGAAAAAGACAATCAACTACCTTCAACACATTCTTCAAATAACCTTTAACACTCACTGACATGGAGGTAGGCCTTTATCATGTGATTCTGTCATATCATGTATTCAATGATAATCAACTAGATATGTCATAACTAATAAAAGCCAGTATCCGTTTGTCTAATATCAACACACGATATTAAAACCATAAACATAATATGGATCCCTGAGATTAATAAGTGAACAATGAACATTATTTCAGATCGACACAAACAACGGAAGTATTAGATGCCCGAGAGAGGGCGCCACTGGAAGCAAACTCTACCATGTACATAGGACGTGAAAAATCTTCAACATTTGGTAAATGCTTTATTTGACACATTGGTATGCCATTGATAATTTCAAAAGGAATGGCTGTATCTATATGAAATAAAGGAGAACGAATTTTATGGATTTACAACTTCTTTATTGCAGGGGTGATAAGTTACACAGGCAATGAGGTTGATGTACAAATTAATTGGATGTTGTTACAGTACAATTACCTGCAAAATTATGGCAAAATGATAGTATGGTCAAACATCTTGCTGTCTGAACTCTCAAAATCTCATGAGACCGACAAATCTACCTCTAACCCTGAAGAGTTCCACACACGTGTCGCCTTTTATACGTCGCCCCATTAACTACCAATACGGATAACCGTTTTCTATGAAGTGTAAGAAAGTCCCACTCATTTTCATAAAGTGCTCAAACCGAATTTCTACAGTGGGCTAGATCAAGGCCGTAGCAAATGAGTGTACCATATTAGAGTGCTCAATCAGGCATATATATATATGTAAGCTCTCAAACCGTTATTTTGGCCTGATTGAGCACTCTAACATGGTACACGCTTTAATAATATTTGTCAAATTAGAGAAAAAACTAATTATACGTAAAAAAAAACGTTTATCCCTGCCCTTGTCTGTCTGTCTGTCAGGTGGACTGGCTGTCGGTGTTCCGGGTGATATCATGGGACAATGGGAGGCTCACCAGCGCTACGGTCGTCTTCCATGGAGAGATCTCTTCCAACCAACGATAAAGCTTTGCAGGGAAGGAGTCGCTATTCGAGGTCCTATTCTAACGGCAATAAACCTGTATTCAGAAACTCTGAAAAATATGTCTCATGGGTGAGTGTGTTTAACTAACATTCTTCTTAAGGCATAACTCGCGCCAGTCTCTCTCACTGGCTAATTTAAGCCTTGCCGTATTTCCTTAACTTTTCCGTGCTGGCAACTCAAAACCCCCCATGCAGTTCACGTGTTGCGCGTTACTATGTTAACACAGCACAGTACAATTTTTGAATTAGCCAGTGATGGAGGCTGGCGCGAGTTACGCCTTGCGTACGGCAGTTGGTGGTTATCTCGATGTCGAACTGTCGGCGGCTTGGCATTTCTCTCTCTCTCTCTCTCTCTCTCTCTCTCTCTCTCTCTCTCTCTCTCTCTCTCTCTCTCTCTCTCTCTCTCTCTCTCTCTCTCTCTCTCTCTCTCTCTCTCTCTCTCTCTCTCTCTCTCTCTCTCTCTCTCTCTCTCTCTCTCTCTCTATCTATCTATCTATCTATCTATCTATCTATCTATTATATATATACACGCTATATCTCTCGTCCATATCGACTACGAGTATCTCATGTCTTGTCAGCAACTTCGCCTCTCTTCGACCCTCCCTCTAACCTACTGACCCTTTTTCGTTCGTTTAATGGTTGTCTTTCTGGTAACTGTATCTAACTGTCGTCTCTCGCCCGTCCTCCGTGTCCAACTGTCGTGTCTCGCCCGTCTTCGGTGTCCAACTGTCGTTTCTTGCCTCTCTTATGTGTTTAAAGGTACATCCATTGTTGTTGGGGTCACATGTGCCAAGGGGGCGGGATAGCGCGTTCGGCTTCGGGTCAAGAGGCCCTGGGTTCGAATCCCGCCAGGGGCACGGCAACTGTGTCTGCAGTAGAGAACAGTTCTACACGTTTGGGTGCAATGCTGCACTGAATTTCTGCGTAGTACCACCCATGGTTCGCTAGTTCCAGCCGATGCTAGCAGGTTTCACCGCATGGCATAGCCACATGGCGTTGCGGGCTTTCTCCCTGCCATAATACTAGCAGCCGCGACATAAGTGAAATACTCTTGAAAGCGGCGTTAAACCCAAACTCACCTCACCTCACCTCACATGTGCCAAACGTTATGAATGGTGTTATTCGTCGGGTATTCTATCGAGAACTACTGACTGTTACCGTAAATTAACATTTTGTTGATAGTCGGCTCTATAGTCTGACGATATAAACATAAAGGGCGGGTAATTTTAGTACAGATTTCGCTGACAGAGTTTCCCATGGGTGATATAGTGGACGCCGTCTTTCGTCACTCTTCTATGTCGAATTGCCGTCTTTTTGTTTTGTTTATCTGCGTTTCACTACTAATTGTCTTGCTTCACGCTCGCCTAACTGATGTCTGTTGTCCGTCCACTGCATCCTGTAATCTTGTGTCATATTTCGTTCAATGGCAATTTCGCCATGTCTACTGCGTCTAACTAAAACGCCCATCTCTTGTCCAGCATGTACTTCCACCCTGAGACGGGGGAGACGAAGAAATTGGGGGACATCGTTAAGTACCCTCTTCTTGCCCAGACGCTGGAGACTATAGCGGAGGAGGGGGCGGCGGCGTTCTACAACGGCAGTCTCACCGACAACATCGTCACCGACGTACAGGAACATGGTAACGTAATCTGGAACGAAATACACAGAGAATGGGATTATGTCTTGAATATCCACCTGAGGATTAAGGTGAATTCAGAAAGAGTCGGTGATTTCTTTTAAATGATTAGAAAAATCTTGACAAACGCGCCAGTATAATTTTACATAAATAATGAAGGAAGAAGATCGGCGATGTATTTTGAATATTTTGCAAATAAACTGGAAAAGGGCAAGTAACTTTTTTTTTACATAGATCTTCAACTGAAATTAACTTTGCGTTGAAAGAATATACATATCCAATAAGGTTCAGGCATGCTAGTCATTTGAATCAGAGATACGATCATGGGCACTTGTTATAACCTGTTATTAGCTTACGATAAAAGCCTTGAGGTCCAATGCCCAAGAACTATGAACACGGTCTGGTTTATAGTCAAGAGTATATAATAACCAATTTCAGAGACATTATAATATTACAGGTAGAAAGCTTAGTTGGTCATGTACTCATTCTGTGTATTACTCTTGACTTCAATCGCATGTTATGACGCTTAAACCTACTGGTACAAACTTGTCGATTAACGGACCAGCATCATTGCTTTGTTACATTCGGAATAACACTATCTGCAATAGTACAAATTCTTATTGCTTTCGTGCCCTCATAACCGGGCATGGCCTCAAAGTCACTGACCGTACCATCAGCTTACCACTCGACCACGGAGCCTCCAATCCCGCAATGGCTCGGATAAGAAAAGTACAAAAAAGTACATAATTGCAGATAGTGTTATCCCGAATGTAACAATGTTCAAAATCAAAATGGCATGTATTTCTAATTAAATCATAGCATAAAGCCTTTACAAGAAACATCGGTTGCCATTTTGAATACTTTCTGAGACCTTCGTTTGTTGTTTGCCCCAAGGTTTGACACCGATAGAACCCTCTGACTAGCTAAATGAAGCATCAGAACATACGCCTATAAATATGTATTGAGAGAGAATAATTTGTATTTATTTCACCTTGGAACGGGGTTAATTCAGTCAGACTTGCTTTGGGAACGTTGTACAAGTAGGTCTATGATTTTATGGAAATGTAGATTTCTGCCTTTGGGCAAAGTGAACAAGTATTTAAAAACAAACAGTTTACCTAGATTAAGGTTACATAAATTTACGAATTTTGTGCTGAAATGATAATTGGCAAAGATGACAAATACTATGGCTAACTTTTGCTATGCACAATATGTTTTGTTCAATCTTCCCTTCGCAAGGCATAACAAATCTCCATCACTACCTTATTTCCTTTGCTTAACTGTATCTTTACTTAACTTAATCATAGCGGCACGCTGTATCCGAATTTCACAGTTGGCTCTGATTTGCTAGCACATGAAAGTTAAGGAAATACGTCAAGGCTTCATTTCGCCAGTGATACGCGAGTTATGCCTTGAAATGGGAATGTTGTGTATTGATCGTGTTTAGAATAGAAGCATGCATTCCTTCTCTGTCTTAAATTCAGTTTCTGTTCTTACAGGAGGAATAATAACGCGGGATGACTTAAATCAATACGAAGCAAAATGGCGGACACCCTTATCAGTATCACTCCGCGACAACCTTACCGTCTACTCCAACCCTCCGCCAGGGAGTGGTGCGGTTTACTCATATATACTTTCTATCCTAGACGGTAGGTACACCCAAGCCTATGAACACTCGCTGAGCCTTTGAAGATTGAATGATTACTGAAGTTTACTTTGCAAAAACGACTTTCCGCATGTTATATTTATAAATTATACTTGAACTCATCTTCACAACGTCACGGGCGTAACGAAAAGATTTTCAAATCATCTAAAAAATGCATAGAATTTATTTCGATACGTTTTCACCTTGCCGTGGGAAGATGACTTGAACTAAACCCCCTCTTTTTACACCTTACGCCCTCGCCCAAAATTGTGTTTAATGGCTGAAGATGAGGTGAGGTGAGTTGGGGTTTAACGCCGCTTTCAAGAGAATTTCACTTATATCGCGGCTGCTAGTATTATGGCAGGGAGAAAGCCCGAAACGCCATGTGGTTATGCATTGCGGGGAAACCAGCGAGCATCGGCTGGAACTAGCGAACCATGGGTGGTACTGCGCTGAAATTCAGTGTAGCATTGCGCCCAAACCTTACTGCGTGTAGTACTGTTCTCTACTGCAGACAAAGTTGTCGAGATTCGAACCCCGGACCTCTTGATCCGAAGCCGAACGCGCTAACCACTGCGCTAATCCGCTCCCTGGCTGAAGATGTCGCTAAGAATTATATTTGAAGCTAACCGAGCACCATATGTATTTTCGATATCTATCTTAGGGGCACGCTTTTGGAAGTCCTGCAATCTCACTAGTAAAATCATACCGTAAATTAGTCCACTGTATTTCGTATATTGTGTCACGGAGGGCAACTTATAACGGTCTAATTTTAATGAGACTGGGAGAGGGGGATATTGCTGGCGACAATGTATTTCTCGACTTCCTTTTATAAAACTTGCAGCTCCTGTAAATCCACAGAGGAGTATTGTTACGACTCACTCTAAAATGGACAATCTAATCACGTTATCCTATCATCTTTGGTCAACTTATATAAACTGTTGACCTAATGCAGTTCCTAATAATTTTGAAATATGTAGCCTACCTTTACTTTAATGAAAAGTTCACAATATACTGCCGATACAAATCAATTGGTTATTTTTCTGTCGTCATTTTGATATCGCAACAAACCGTGTAATTGTCGTTGCTAGGATACGGTTTCACGCCCGATGATCTCTCAACCAATGAGAAGAGCGTGTTGACGTTTCACCGGATTGTGGAAGCGATGAAGTTTGCATACGCCAAAAGAAGCAACATGGGAGACGAGGATTTCGTAGATGTTACCGAGGTATCGTTGTCATATTGTCCATGTTTAAAGTGGCATCCAGTGCGATTCAGTATATTTGTTTGACTTGAATATGTGCCAAATGCCATATGTGCTGATTTCAGTTCAAATATTTCCCCTCAACTTCCATAGGGGCTGGTATTGCTGAAAACAATACGTCCTAAATATAAAATACTTCGTCCTCTTACAGCTACCTACACATAGTTATTTATTTATATTTAGGTAGCTGTCAGAGGATGAAGTTTTTTTTATTTAGGACGTATTGTTTTCAGTAATACCAGCCCCTGTGGAGTGGACTATCATCAAAATGGTAATTGTAGGCAACCGTACTCCTTGATAAAATAACATTATATATTTTGGCATATTTGACCTCCAATAATACAATCCTGAAGACGACGACGACTGGGCGGCTACAAAAAATGGTGAGTCCACCACAGGCCAAGTTTAACGCAAATATGTCCCGCAACAGAGATGAACGACCAATTTTGGTCGTTCATCTCTGTTGTGGAACACAATTGCGCTAAACTTGGCCTGTGGTCTACCTCACAGCAAAACATAGCCTCTTTTACAACAAAAATCGAGTCTTTTGTCGTTAAAGAAAAACTACTGCAACACAAATATTATACTAAAATATTTTAATTTTTTTAAATGACAGACAATATTTTGCAGCTGATGAGAAATATGACGTCACGTGAATTTGCGGATTCCATCCGGGCACTTATCAGTGACGACAAGACGCATGACGTCATGTATTACGGTCCCACCTACTATGATGAAGAAAAAACAGGGACATCACACGCGTCTGTCATCGATGCACAGGGGAACGCCGTGGCTGTAACGTCAACTATAAACACATAGTAAGTTTACTTTAATAGCAACGTTATTTCCATGTTCTTCTTTTGTCAGTGAGGTATTCTGGCTGAAAATGTAAATCATGACTTTTGTGTAAATGTAGAATTCATTCAGATACATGTAGTTCTTGATACATCCGGATCTTTGAATACGAATATCCAAAAAGCTGCAAGA
Organism: Gibbula magus; assembly: GCA_936450465.1. Classification (NCBI taxonomy): domain Eukaryota; kingdom Metazoa; phylum Mollusca; class Gastropoda; order Trochida; family Trochidae; genus Gibbula; species Gibbula magus. The sequence continues at coordinate 45,791,224 of OW388295.1, forward strand.
CGTCAAAGTATTGTTTTAGAAGTTAATTTTAAAATATCTACTTTCCGAATATTGTAACATTTTCAAATGTATGAAAATAATCACGTTTACTTTAAGTTATTATACCCCCGCCTTATAGCATAAGTCGGGGTAAATAGCGGTCATCTTGTCTGTCTGTCTGTCTGTCTGTCAGTCACAAAACTTTGTGCAGACTCAAACTATAAGCCATGAAGTTATGCCCTTTGAGGGTTAGACCGATATCTGAATTTTATTTTTTGCAGTTTCCATGGAAACATTAGCGAAACAGTGACTCTGTCAGGAAGTGATTTTATGCGGAGCATATCTCCCTAACTAAGCATCTTAGCTTCACCAAAATTGCTACACATGTTAGCCATGATCTATAGTTGTGCCTTTTCAGGTTTAGCTGGATTTCTGAATTTTACTTTTGACGGTTTCCGTGGGAAAATGACCGAAACAGTGACTCTGTGAGGAAGTCATTTTGTGCGGAACTTATCTCCCGAACTATACATTCTAGCTACACCAAATACACATAGGTATATACATTCATACACATGTCAACCATGGTGCCTAGATGTGGCTGTTAATCCTATTTCTGAATTTCTGCATGTGAGTGAGTCATTCCCATAGATGTGCCTTTCCTATTTTCAAGTATGTCAAACTATATTTGGAAGCGGGGGTATGTGAGCTGTGCTCGCTTCTACACTTGTTTTTTCATCCATTGATTATGTTGAGCTTTTGTGTGTGTGTTTTAATTTTCATAATTCTTCTACATATGAAGATAATATTATAATAAAATCATGACGAGGTTCGAGCTTTTCGAGGGTGTGTTAACCACAGGAACTCGATATCGTAATTAAAACGTAGATAAACGATAGTGAAAAAACCTGCACCCTATATCAAATAGTGTAGGGTTGTTTAACCTACATTTTATCTTTAGTGTATTTACGATATCGAGTTCCTGGTGGTGTTAACACAGTAATATACATTTGGCTTGTGGGTATCGCTAAAAGATCTTCGAACATACGAGTCAATTGTTCATCTTTTCACTTCAGTTTCGGATCAAAGGTACGGGGGCAGCGTACTGGTATAGCATTCAACAATGAAATGGACGACTTCTCCACCCCAGGTCTTGTCAACACCTTCGGCGTGGTACCCTCAGAGGCCAACTTTATACAACCCAAAAAGCGCCCCCTTTCCTCCATGTGTCCATCGATAATCGTTAACCGCACTTCCGGTGATGTTATTATGGCAATCGGCGCAGCAGGAGGCACTCGGATAACTACAGCAACAGCACTGGTACAGCGAAGAACTCATCATAAAGAGTGTTTTTTTTTTAAATTGCTTCGAAGTCATAGGGTCCAATTTCGTTAGGTATGACATATACGCTTAGCGAGATAACAGGTTTTACGCTTCAATTACAAACATTATATAACTGCTCCACCAAGGGATCTTGCAGTTTATTTATCATAATTAAATTAAAAGTACATAGGCGTGCGCCATTCCTACGCCTATGGTGTATGACATGGCATAAAGGTATTCCATTGCTGCTGAATGACAGAATTCTTGCATGTATGTAAAATGATAGTCAAAGTTGAAGTTGTTCTTCTTTTTAGGAAAAATGACATAATTATGTAACCATAGCTCATAGCTTCCTTATCATGCCATTTCCAAAAACCCTGCGCAAAATACATTCTCATTTAAATCAGATCGAACGTAACACTCGTACCGCTGTGTTTCTGATCTGAGTACTGCGCTATATCAGGTGACCTTTTACTCCAGTCAATCAGCGACCAGACTAGAAAGCCATCCAACCGACTTAAGTTTACATACCAATTATTGAAGAAGGCATCTGAATGGCTGAATTTTTAAAGGTGAAATGTCACAGCGAAGGTCTCCAGATTTGACCTCTGCGGGGTAGTACTCAGATCGACTCGTGTTACCTTCGGTCTGATTTAAATGAGATTGCGCAAGAAAAAAACTCTAACAATACCTCTAACTATTGGGAATCAACTTTGCTACTTTACGGCTCGTGTTTTTGGAAGTCTTTGGAAAATTATAGTCCAATCATAAGTCTTCTAAAACTGAATCAGTTTGACCAAGGAATTAGATGGATGTGATATACGTCCTTGGTTTGACAAAGGTATCCCTTTCCATGCTTTTAATATAAATCTTGAAGTTTGTGATATGAAATTACCAGTTGGCTACTGGAAAGGAGATACTTCATAATCACAGAAGACCACTGTTAAGCCACAAAACATGACACGGTGCAGCAAGGACCGGGTTATCATAGGTCTAGCTTGCTTCAGATCCGGCCTCATACTGGTTCCCTGGTTCTTTTACGCTGCGCTGCAGTGCGTAGCGTAACTAACCCAGGGAACTAATTTAAGCTCGTCCGGCCTTGTCAGGAACATTCACCTTATCGTGATGTAATTGGATATGATTCGAGGTGCCTTACCTGTATTTGCTTATTCCTCACCAGGTATCGGCGTTTACCTTGTGGCTAGGCTTACCTGTATCAGACGCAGTGGATCATCACCGGGTTCATCACCAACTCTTGCCGCATCACATTGTTGCAGAGAATGGATTTCAACAGGTTCTTATATATATATTCTAAAAGTAAAATTAGATTAGAGTATTTGGTCAGTTGGTCACTAAAGTTACAATTTATAATCCTCATTTGTCAATTGTCAATTTGTTATTGAATTAAGCTTTTTGAAATTTAGTTTTGGAGAAACGGGTTTTAAAGGTGTGGTCTCAGATTCCATGAACGTTCAATTGATAATTCAATTCCCATTTGCCAAAGAGCACGTTAACAAAACGTGATTTTTCTTCTTTTTTTTCGGTCCTTAAAGTTGATCATTACCAATAGCAAACCATAATTTTTTTACTTATTAACCGTAAGCATGCTGATAACTGAATGGTGAATACCATATCCGAGACAAAAACTAAAAGCATTTTATTGTATAATTAAAATCAAATATATATTCGCAGTATATATGCAAATTAGGACCCTTTTTAGTCAAAGACATTTGAACTAACTGAAATACGTCTTTCATTGGATAGAGAGTATAGCGACGATTCATGGAAAACATCTTGTCGCTAGGGCATTTTGATGTAAGCAAGAACTATGTCCCAATTCTAACAAAAGTTAAACAGTAAGAATTGATTTGAGGAATCTTTGTGGCGAGAGAATGGATGTTATGGCGACTGTAAAATTGCAAAATCCTTGTTTATTGATGACATTCCTTAATTATGATGACACACAGCAAGCAATACAGTTGCAGACAATCTCTGTTAAGCATTCTTCTGATCAAATATGATATATATTTTTAAAGATTATTTGTGTTCTTGCAGGAAATAATCGACGGTTTAAAGGCCAAAGGTCATGACGTAATATTCCACGCTCCCCAGGCCGTTGTCAACGCTTTACATACAACCGGAAGTAGAGTTCATGGAGTTGGTGATGTCAGAAAAGGCGGAGCACCATCCGGGTACTAGAAGCATCTACCAAAAGGACACTTCCTGTAACAAAACTGTTACCAATGCCTTTTGTAAAGAAATTAACCTCGACAAAAGGTTAAAAGAAACAGGTTTGCTACGAATAGCGTCTTGCCCATCCTCGGGTACCCATGGTTTTATATATGCTCCGTTACTCTCCACTACATCACCCATGGGAAACCTTATCAGAAAGATCTGTACTCAAATCACCCGCCCTTGGCCGTTAAAAACTCTCAATATTGTATTTCAAATTCTCTCTCTCTCTATATATATAAAGGATAATCTCCTTCTTGCACGCGATGACGTTCGAAATCCATCTGACTATCCGATTTTCATTATAGTGCGATATAGTCAAACCAATGTTGACAGATATCAATTAATGTCATTTATTTAGTTTACATCTAATAAATATTAATTAGCATGTATAAGGAATTATCTATTCATATATTAAAAGAGTTGGAAGCCCATTTGCTTAGGCAGAAATTAAACACTTATGAACGCATAAAAATGTTACTTTCATTTGTATACGTGTGTGTATTACTACCATTAGCAATATTGCATCTGTGCAAAGTTCGCCGTATAAACAGGGCTAAATTAGTTGTAAATGTCCTACTAGCGTGAGTAAATGCCGATTTGTTTTCATTTCCCTAAGCAAAGATTGTCGCATGAACGCTCAGTAACTCTACACAAGGAAGCAGGGAGAAACGATAATATATTTAAAGCATTGGAATACTAGTTTCTTTGGAGGACATTAGTGACCATCTATGAACGCACAGCAAATTTACTTTGCACACGTTTGTATGTTTACTACCATGAGAATTTTACATATGTACAAAGTTTGCCATTAGTCTAACACTTAGACTCTAAAAAAATAAAATTGAAAAGGAGCCCTTTTTTTAATAGAAAAATTATGAAAAATTCCATTATTCTTCCATTCCCAAATTCTTACAGTCTCCTTTTCAATATTTGATAAAATGGTGATATTTTCAGAATAGTTTTTTCATAGTATGTGTGCAAGACTAAGTTTGCCATATAAACAAGGTTTTAGTTTGTTACCAATATATCAACCATTAGTGACCGGCGTAGTTTAGAACAAATGTGAAACGCAACAGAAATTAAACGTTCGCGCATAGGGAAAACTGGTTATTTCATCTATTTGCGCTACACTTCGTCAGTGTCCAGGTGGGTTATTTTATGGCTTTTCTTTCCGTATAAGCAGTATTTTGTACATGTCACTTTGAATTTTATGAATATAGTTATATAACTGATATTATAAGTATCGAGGGGGCGGGATAGCGCAGTGGTTAGCGCGTTCGGCTTCGGATCAAGAGGTCCGGGGTTCGAATCCCGCCAGGGGCACGGCAACTTTGTCTGCAGTAGAGAACTGTTCTACACGCAGTCAGGTTTGGGTGCAATGTTACACTGAATTTCAGTGCAGTACCACCCATGGTTCGCTAGTTCCAGCCGATGCTCGCAGGTTTCACCGCAATGCATAGCCACATGGCGTTGCGGGCTTTCTCCCTGCCATAATACTAGCAGCCGCGATATAAGTGAAATACTCTTGAAAGCGGCGTTAAACCCAAACTCACCTCACCTCACCTATAAGTATCGAGATCAGAAACGCCGAAGTTAGAAATTATGTCTTTTAGCCATTAATGCCACTCGACATGAAGCCTGCAGTGTATGTCGCATGGAGCAAAGATGTATTTGGAATGATTGACACTTTTAAAAAAAAAAGGTTTGCAATACATTGTGCAGATATAAGCAGACCATATGATTATCATTTTCAAACATTCGTGGGTTAAGATAAATCATGTAAACGACCACTCTAATTAAAACTAGATGTAATGTCCCGTCACTGTGAGGGGCATACGACATTACAGCTTATTTTAACTAGAATGGTAAACTTTTAACGGTTGAAACTGTATTTGCATAATCTACATGTAGAAGTTGCAGTCTTCATTTTCCGTAGTCTTTCAAATGTGCAGTTTGTGTACGCATCTTTCAATTTGTGTTATGATTCCAGAATATATGTTAATATGTGATACTTGTTTGTTGAAAATAAATAGTTGTGAATGATTACCCAATTGACTTCTGTGTTTTATATATTGAAGAGTCGAGTTGTGAATGCAATATTTCACAAAGACCTCTAAATTCACGCCAGGGTCTTCTTTTTCAAGGAAAGGTGTTTAAGGATTAAGCGCCGAGGGAGTATTTCACTTATCACGGTTGCTGGGAGAAAGCCCTAAACAACATTGTGGCTATACATTGTGAATAAACCTGCGAGCACACCAGGAACTGCATGGCGAACCATGGATGGTACCGGAGGGGTGTTTATTGTCGAAAACAACTAACTAAAAGTTGTTTGTATAGATAGCTTGATCGTCGACTGTTCATCTGTTTTGTTAGTTCTGTTTGACCACAGGTGAAGTTTAGCGCAAATATGTTGCGCATGCAACATATGTGCGAAACACAACGCGCATAACGGAAACCTGGTCGTTCATCTCTGTTGCGCAACATATTTGCGCTAAACTTCACCTGTGGTTTGACAAATATGCCCTATTTGGTTGTACTGCGCTGAAATTCAGTGGAGCATCTTTCCCCTGCTGATAACTGCTGCTCATAACAACTGCCGATAGTTTCAATAGGAAGCCCAATGATTTTAGAAGCCGTATAAACGATTTTTGCCAATTTGTTTTTATTTTGAACAGACGGGTTAAAAAGTTCAACGTTATGACATTTTGAATGAAGGTTCTGTAAAATAACTTATCATGGTGGTTTGGTCAATTTTGAAATGTTTTAGTTTCCACAAGAAATGTAAACGTCGCTGCCCCTTCTTAAATATTTTCTCAGTGTTCTCATTCCAGGAGAGTTTAGAATCAAGGATATGGGATCGATGAACTAAAATTAAAGCTGTATTTAACCATTTTTACTAAATAACCAAATTATAATACTATTTATGTGTTACTGTTAATCATTACACTGATCAACACTTACTTGTGGTCATAGCAATGCTTTCATCGCACGCATGCAGCGGCGATTGATTGCTTGATTTTTTATTGTTTTCTTTTTGAATGAGTATTTTTAATCTTAAGTCACCAAAATATTACCATGAGTAATGTTTAAAAAGGATTTTGATTCAATCGTGTGTTAATGATAATGTTTATGTGTCGAATGTCGTTTCCCCAACAAAATAACCCATGGAACCCTCCCAAGGAGGATAGATTAAACGTTTCAGGATCTTATTGAAGGGCTTAATGCTCTAGCCTATTGAATAATAAGTGTAATGAAGATGGATATCGATCCAAAATTCTAATCTTACAGATTGGTGCATGCCAGACAGGTTTCTTTACATAAATGTTAAGAAAAGAAAGGAAATTTTATTTGATTTCAGAACCAGGGATAAGCTGATAGAACCTGTTAGTATTAGTGATACCCCTGTTGAAATCATGTCGGAATATAAATACCTAGGTACCATCATTGGCGATTAATTTAATTAGAATATCAAAACTGAAACTCTGTACAAAAAGTGTCTACGGGGTCTATATCATATGAGAAAATTAAGAAATTGAGGAATCTGTTATTGAATTATCGAAAGCAAAAAAAAGTGTTATCTTATCTTCTCTTATCGTATATCTAATACGACGTTTGAGAAAATAAGGTATGGGTCTAGCTGCGGCATTGCGACGTATTATGACGTCATAGTCTATGACGTCATAAACAATACTCGACCTCTGACATTGACGTGTTTGTACGGGTTGACTGGCACGCGGGACACGGCAGCAAAGAACTGAGGTAAATAACGTTCTTTTGAACTTAACACCTAATTAAAAACTATGACATTTATTTGTAAACACGAGTTTGATTTGACTTGTCAGTCAACAATGCCATAGAAGTTGTGTGGTTTTTAAATCCACGAGATAACCAGAGCCCAGATTTCCGAAGCCATCTTATTACTATGAGTATATGTTTAATAATGGCACTTACGGGGATGTTCCCGCTAAGAAACCTTCGTTATTCCCGGGTACCGTTCCACTAACCGATCTTAGCCCTAATCAATTTTAGCCAATGATAAAAGATCGGCTTACGATTGATCTAGACTACATGACAAAATAGTAAGGGGTATTTTGAAATTTTAAAATTATAAATAATTAGGTAGTTCTAACTTAATGAAATATTTATCATAAAACATTCAATATCCCTAACTTATTTTTCAATTATATAGGTCTGCCCCCTCTCCTCTGTCCGTTTTATATAACATGTGCAGTTTATCATAATTTGCTTTTGTGTATCTTTTAGTTTAAAATAAATGGATAGATATTGGTCTCTATTTCAATTTCCACAATCGTTTCAAGCGCTCATAACATTTTAAAGGGTTATGCCGCACATGGAAATGGCATTGTCGTTCTAATTTTAGGTTATATTTCAACACATTACAAACATTTATAATGATTTATTTTGGATGAACTCACTATCGAATAATTATACAAAAACTATTTATTGATAGCATCGTTTTATAATTTACATAAAATACATTAAATTCAATTAGTTTATCTAATTTGTATAATAGCTATATTTTGATACACAGTAGGGCCTAATGTTTTCAAATGTTTGTAAGAGATTGTTCATAATATCATTAGCAGCGGCAGATCATGATTACAATTTTTTGATTACCATATTTCCTCTTAAAAGTGACTCCCTCCAATATAGGTCTAAGTTTCGTAGGTAATAAATAGCATTCAATAAATAGCCCAAGGCCTGTAATTACCGCCGGATGCCAAAATTGTTTACCGTAATGATTGGGATAAATTAAGTCAAATACAATGCAGAATCTATATTATTTCCATATCTTCTAGTGAGCACTATATAAGTTTGTTGAATTAATTATCGCCTGGGAGCTTATTAGAAGAAACGCGGCAATTGCAATACTCGGAAGGGTTAAATTACAGTGTGAATAGGTTACCATCTCTGACATATGAAAACAAATCGAAAACCAAATTCAAGCAAGATAAATACAAGAGTCATCAGAAGATGACATATCCCACCGGTTCCACAAAATTTGTAAAACACATCTTTGACAGATACTTGTGTATCTACTACCGTCCTTCAGTTAGTGGCTATTACAGATGCTGAGTTTCAGATATGTTAAGGGTTTTAGACTTCTGCTCCAGAAGCAGTCAAAATCAACAACATCTAACATCCCTCTCATGTTTCTATGGAAACATAAAAAAAAAAAAATTCAGAAAAAATCTGAAAATATCGAAAGGCACCACTTCAGTTAGTGTGTAATACACATGTAAAGTTTCAGGAAGATAAGTTGAACGGTTTTGGAGCTATGCCCCGGAAACGAACCTGTCTCTGAACAAAGTCCAAATTCAACAAGTTTCTATGGAAACGACCAAAAATAAAATTTTCAGAAATCTAAAAATATCAAAAGGCACCACTTCAGTTGGTGGGTAATACACATGGAAAGTTTCAGAAAGATATCAAGAACGGTTTTCGAGTTCTGCTCCGGAAACGAAATGATTACGGACGGACAGAAGGACAGACGGACGGACGGACGGACGGACGGACGGACGGACAGACGGACAGACGGACGGGGTGATGACTCACTATATCCCACGGTATTACATACCGGTGGGATAACAAGCAGCAGAACTAAGGGCCAAACGATCCAAAAATTTTAACACAATCACAAACAAAATATAACCGCATAAAGTCGATTTTGAATATCTTTGATAAGCATGAGTTGTGTTCCAAAAGGACGATTTTTTGTGTTTTGTGTTTTTTTACTTTAGAAACATAAATCGATTATGTTTTAAAATTAGTTGGCTTTTTGAGACCTAATGTACATGTAATTATGTTTCGCTCGCGTGGATTAAAATATACGCAAAGAAAAAAATCAAGCACCCCCAATATTTAAAACTGAAATGTGATTATGTGGATACACTGTCGGCCAAAAGAAACGCCTACCAGATATCTTATCAGATTTCGTAAAAACTATAATGAGCAGTTTAGCAATAATATAGCATAATAAAGTTGCACCATTTCTACATAATATATTTGAATTTCAGAAGTTGTCAAGTCACAAAAGAATGGCGATTGTTGAAATGAGACAACATAATTGTTCAGTTTTCGATCAGTGCTTGATCAGAAAAACATTTGAAACCGATTTTCATACAACCACGAGCAACCATACAGGTTCGCATTTGCATTAAATTGGTGATGACGCTACAGATGTACGTGGTTCCGGTGCGCAAGTGATCATGAATTAACCGGAAATAGCTGTTTTCATTGGGCTTGGTTTTCATGAATGTTATTTCATCGAAACACAGTTTTCCCACGATTTTAATGAACTTTCATATTAACTTATTTTTAGCATAACTTGGAGACCACTATTACTTATATTTCAGAAATTATTGTATCTTCCATATTTAGGAAAATCAAGTAGGCGTTTCTTTTGGCCGACAGTGTACATGTATATTACGGCAATATGACTGGATTATGTGGATATATTACGGCAATATGACTGGATTAATCACTCTCGACATCATATACGTTGATTATGCGACTAATTTCCTCAAGGAAAAATCACTCATGTTGACATTTTAGGAAATGTAAGGGTAGTGATTTTTCTTTAAAAATAACTATTGTCCTATATTGTCGATAAAACAGTGCGATAAGCTTTAGGATTCAGATGATTAAAGGAACATTGTTGTTACTAAGTTCAACACATCTTTCATCATGCAAAGTAACGACATAATTGGGTGTTGAAATTCCTTCTTTTTTTTCAATAATCAGACACTTTTTTAAGAAATTGCTGATTTTCGAATACATTTTGGATTCTTGTGAGTCCAATAAGATAATTAAACGCATCTCTATGCTTTTGAGGTGTCAGAACAGTTAACGGTATTGTCACTGTGTCATTTGGCAACTTTAATGGAATTTGCGTTTTTTTCCACAAACTAAGACTTTGAACCTTCCGGCATACTGCTGTAACTGGTGACTTTTGGTTAAAAGGCCATTACTTAATGTTCACCAGTTCACTTCAAAGAATGGCATTACTCAAATCACACCGACCAATATTAAAGGTGCATCCATTGGGTTTCATAAAACTTTATTAGGTTTTAATACGTTCCGACTCACCATATGTGCTGTTGACAGTGCAAATAAATTCACCCGGCTTGCATATTCATCCCGAATCACCAAATATATCAGAATTACTAGTTTCCAATTAAAATAGAGTCCCATTTACATGCACAGTGGTTATGTGACCTATTAAACATGATCAAACCAAATTTATCAGTTCGTTTGTTGTAAATAAGATTCCAAAATTACGTTTGACTCATTGGCGCGCGCCACAAGCGGTACATTGTCCGGTTTTCGATCAGAAATCACTACTTTTACCTTCATATCGTCAATATACTAAGTCGACTAAGATCAAAATGGCAATGATCGGCAACAGTCAGTACTTCCCGATAACATTACAAAATTAAATTTTTTTAGTATATGTGACCCAAAACAACAAAATGGATGTACATTTAACTTTTATTTCTCATTTACTTGTCTTGGACACTAACATATCCAACTGTACCCAAACGAAATGTCATCAGTTGTTATAAAAAGGCCCTTGTCTTCATTACACCCTTTTATAACTACTGTCATCTGACTGAAATGTTCTTTCTTAAACTGATAAGTTATGAATGTATCATATCTTACAAGTTACTTTTACTGACACACTATCTACTTTCTAATCAGACAACTTTTTTTGGGCGAAAACACTGGGGTGGTTAACTTTTTTCTTTGTGTGCATACCTTGCATTATTGTTAAAATATTATCTCTAGCTGTTTTGAAAACGCTTGCAGTGAACCACTTAATTCCCATTTAATCCTACACACATTTTCGGTATCGTTCGAATATAGAACGGCAGTTATTAGAAGACATTATGTCTGTCTTTTGTGCTCAAAGAAACAACAAACTTCGGAGGGAAACGATTTCCAGGCCATCGTGTTTGTAGGCTAAGCTTCAGGAACAGAGTAGCCTGGGCCAAGATTTTCCAAGCTCTCTTTGTGCTAAGTATCATACTTTAACATTGGCTTACGAGTATCTTACTGCAAAGAGAGCTTCGAAAATCTGGGTCCTGGCTTACAGGGTGCATTTAGAGAGTTATAATCATCTTTGGCAATATCGTCATATTCCATAATTTGTTCTACTCAGAACAGGACAAAATAAACCATGCCAGCCAACAAGTCTGAAGGTAAACCAAAGCACCCAACTGGTTTAGAAGCACGTCGAGGTGTCTGGCTCAAGCAGTCCGATCCTGAAATCCCGACGAGCTCCACACTGAGGAGACGTCAAGCTGAGAACATGAAGAAAACCTATACATCCGTGGTGAAAGTACCCGTTCTCAGATACACAGCTGCCACTGACAGTGAGTTGAAGGAGAAGAAGGAGAGAATTGCTGAAGAGAAGATCAGTTCCTCCCAGAAGATGGAGCAGAGGATAAACAGATTCTGCCATGCATACCGTCTACCCAACCCGGACCCTAACAACCACTCCACCATTGCCAAGGATGCCCCCTGGCTGACGTCCCGGATGGACGGTACTGACCACTCCCATGTTGTCAATGCAGCGTTCCCAAGCAAAGACTCTGGCGACAACGATGATAATGTTATTCCCCTCAACTTGAAACAACGCCATTACTTCTATAAAGATACCAGCGTCGCCTGTTGGAGGTTAGCTCAAACCAAGGACGGGGAAACAGTGAAGCTGCAGTCCTCCACAAAGAATACGTCGTTCCGGGAATACGCGTGGAGGCTCTCCTATCTCGTCTGTCAGGGCAAACGAGAGATGAGGATGATGGCGAGAAACAAGGGAGAGAAATGTGGACCACTTCCGCTGTTCAGCAAGCACTCTCTACTGAAGGAGCTGGAGTTTGACATGCCCACAGACTCGGACTCCTACAGTCATGACGCCATCCCTATTGCCAGCGCTGTGAGGATGCTGTTTCAAAATGCTGATATCGAGTCCTTTGAGAAGCAGGCAGCTTTAAAGAAGGGTCTGCCTTGCAATGAGCGTGTCCTGCCTGTTGTGTCCGTAAGTAATACAGATGTTGAGGAACAGGCATCAGTTGAGTCACTTGAGGAGGAGGTTGATGCTATTGAACTGACGGGAAAGGGAGCCATTCTGACTGTAGAAAAGAAGAACCAGGTACCAGAGAAAGACGAGGAAACCAAGGTATGTGTCGTTATAGGAATGTGTCATCACCTGTATGTGTATATGTTGCCTAATTATGATTCTTCTTTTCAGAGGCTTGCATAAAGAATACTGGACACTAAAATATCAATAGATATATTTAGGAGGAAAATTGGCACGATATAGAAGTTAAATTTAAATATATTCTACTATTAATGTAGAATATATTTAAATTTAACTTCTATATCGTGCCAATTTTGCTCCTTCTTCATTTTTTGGGCTTTTTTCAAGAATGTTTTTGATAGTGAATAAAATACTCTTCTTGCTGTACAGAAACAGGAAGAAGAGGAAGAGGAACCTGAACCGGAAGGAGACAACAACTCCAACAATGGAAAGGAAGAAGCAAGTCAGTGTGATGTGAGATCGGAAGAAGGCGTGGGAGACAAGCAAGAGGCTGAAACTACCCCAGAACCTCTCCTAGAAGACGTGGTCAAATTTCCAACTCCAATCCCAGACTTTAGAACTCCTTCACCAGCAAAACCAAGCGAACAAGATGAAACCAAGGCAGACACCAACAAAACCAACAAAGCCACTAAGCCAACTAAGGCAGGCTGTTGTGCTTTTCTTTAACTTCCTGTCTGTGTATTTACCATTATAAACAAGTCAATCAAGATGTCTTCAAAAAATACCAAGAAAGGTTGTTGTTTAGTCATGTTAACTGTTGCACATCTCTGCCAATCAGCAGCTTCAAAGAACTTACACCTATCAATATTCAACCCTATATGTTATAAAACTCACATAAACTGTAGTTAAAACCATTGTAATATTATAAGCCTATGTAAATCCTCAAAGACAATGATGTATACTTTCCTTCCTCAGCAATTTCATAGGTTTCTTGTTTCAATTTTTGGTTAATTTCATGTTTCTTGTTAGTACGTTTTTTTAAATTATTTCATGTTTTACAGTTTATAAAGTTCATCACTTAAGTTCACTTCGAGGAAGCTTGTTATGGAAATGTTTAATAATTTATGTTCATGTTTTCTTTAATAAGTATGTTTTTATATTCGTTGGTATTCTTTAGTCTATAATTATTTGTTTCAGTCATGTTCATAGACCTCAAATAGGTATTTAAATTATTTTAATATTATAAATTAACATGTGTCAGTGGTTGTACTATAAATGATAAGTAACTCCACTAATTACAATTCTTTACTCTTTGTCATCTTTTTCAGTTATTAATTTATTGTTTTACAAAGATCAACCATCCTATTCAATTATTGTTATGTATTTTTATGTATGCTGTCACCAACAATATATTTTCCATTTTGTACTTAAATAATCACCACCAATTTCTAGCTATATGATGTGATGTGGTTTTTAAACATCAATGTTTAAAATATTCATAATAAATCATGTATCATTTAATAAAAGTGTTCTTTTGCTTTCTGATTGTTTGGACACCTGACTTTGCTTTTGGTATCAGTCGTCCGAAAAAGTTCACAATACTCTTCTGAAAAAACAAGGTGAGATGATTTGGGGTTTAACGCCGCTTTCAAGAATATTTCACTTATATCACTGCTGCTAGTATTATTGCAGGGAGAAAGCCTGCAACACCATGGTGAATAAGCATTGTGGTGAAACCTGGGAGCATCGGCTTGAACTAGCGAACCATGGGTGGTACTGCACTGAAATTCAGTGAAGCATTGCACCTAAACCTTACTGCGTGTAGAACAGCGGACATAGTTGCCAAGCCCGTGGTGGGATTCGAACCTTGGACCTCTTGATCTGAAGCAGATTGCACTAACCCAGCCCCTCTGATAAAACAATGGGCATAATTATCTCAAATGTCCATGTGTCCACAGTCTGTAACTCCAATGTGGCTATGCCTTGAAGTGAAATCTGCCAGCATCAGTTGGAACTGGCGAACGGAACCATGGGTGGTACTGCGCTCAAACTGTAGTGTAGCAGTGCACCCAAACATTGTAGAAGTTTCACAGCAGACACAGTTGATGAGCCCCTGGCAGGATTCAAACCCTAAAGTTCCTGATCCGAAACCAAACATGCTAACAACTGTGCTATCCCGTCTCTCGGGAAGCTGAAGGTATTGAAAGGCATTACTTTCATACATCTTGACAAAGGTCATGCTGGATGTGCCAGTCAACCGTCTGTGCTTTGGTACCTTGTATCAACATGAAACTTACACCGTTGATAATAATAATGTGGATACTTGATGTGGATGAGGCACTGAACTCAATGCCACAAAGGATATGCTCAAAGCGCACACACATAATATTATTGGTATAGGGACCTACATTGTTCCTTTTTCATCCTCAACTCACTTGAAGTATGCAACCTAGCATCCATTAAGGCATTTCTTAAGGTTATCCATTGCCTTCACATCTATACAGAGTATCTATTTATAGAACAGAGGCACACTTTCAATAAAGTCTTACCTAGGGCGGCACAATAAGTCTTTCAAATCATGACTCTTTTTGGTGCAGGGAACAACCCTTTATCCAGCAATGAAGTGGGCCACCCACCCATTCAGCAAGCTGCACCGATCCTTGCTGCACTTCATTGACCACGTGCCACACCTAGGTACCATAGTTAATGATATCCTCAGGAGTTATCTAGAGCCAGAGGAATGTTGAGTTTTAAAAGAATATATTGCACATTTCTTATTCTTCAACAGAAACAAATGAATACATTTCACCCTGTATACAAAAATAGAGCCATGGGCTCTGTAGCTCATCAGGGGTGGTATTGTTTCATAATGAAGACTGAAATAGGCCTGTGAGGGCCTTATTTTTTGCCACAGGTCACCAAATCTACAATTTAGAATCTCCATTGGCTAAAGAGACTGTACACAACATTTTAGCCTTCTAGGTCTTTTTGTTCTGGAGAAGATGAAAATAGATCACAGTCATGGCCTGTGAGGCCCTCATTTGGGGCCAAAATTGGCCAAGGAATCTAGACACAAAATTTCAGCTCCCTTAGCCAAGTGGTTCTTGAAAACAAGACGAAAAACTGAAAAGTTTACAGACAGACGGACGGCCGGATGCCATAAGACCATTGGACCTTTCAGGCCTGATGAGCTAAAAAAGCAACAATGTTCTTTACATAAAATATTTTATTCCGTTGCTAGAAAATATAACTTTGTGATAATTCTCAAGTGTACAGTTAAAAAACTTATTTCATAAATATAAGTTAAACATTTATAAGCCATGACATGTGGTGATAGGTCCAAAAATTTACCCCATGGATTCAACTAAAAGGTTAGATCATATGAAGAAAATTATCAGTAGAATAAATAGAGAAATTATCTGACATGCCTAGTCATATCTATATTATATATCATACAGTGAAATAGAAACTTAATTATAGTTTCAATGTAGGTACAATGCAATATACGATTATAATTCACTATATTTACTTCTTTTTTGAAAATGTGTTACCAAGATAAGTTATGATAAGATGTTAATAGTAAGTACACAGACATGTTGGACAGAAAAATACTTTTCTAAATCAAATGTGAAAAGTATGATCAATAACATAAAGGAACATATTGGGTACAGTAATTAATTTCCCGAAACAAACTTGCAATTCAAAATGGATATCTCTCCAATAGTTTAAGGATTTCTGGTAAATGAGATAAAAATCGTAAATGCACAGCAACTTCCAACGCTAGGTTTTGTCAAATGATAAGACCATTTCTTCTGTCTTGCCAAAGTTATCTCCATTTCCAGACTCTTAGATTGAAGAGCTCAAGTCACATTATATTAACTTCAGCGCCCTTCTGGTATAAATGAAAAGCAATTGCTTTGCGCGGACACAGACTCGTGGCTTGGACCTGTTTCACTGAACACTGTCACAGAAATTCAGTTTATTCCTGCATAAATTGAATTTTGTGATGTCACATTACATTTAGCCACACCTCCTTGACATGAGGTTCATGACTAGTTGCGTTATATATTTTCATTGGCTGATAAACGAGTTGCAGGCGGGGCTAATAATCCAGTGACGTTTTGATTTGACATCTTTGAGCTTTGAATTCATACGCGTTAACAACTTCTAAATGTAAGGCATAACTCTTCCCTGTCTCCATTACTGGCTGATTTGGGCCTTGCAGTATTTCCCTCGCTATACTGTGCCAAGATAGTGGGTCGCTGCACCTGAAATGTATAGTTGGCCCCAATTTTCTTGCATAGATACTGCAAGGCCTAAATCAACCAGTAATGGAGACAGGCAAGAGTTACGCCTTGCGTTTGGAAGTTGACGGGTAAACAGTACAGCTCTCATTGATGCAAATTTGTATATTTGGAGTAATGAAACCTTTTCAAAACATCACGGACGTGTATATTTACTTATAAGAACTGACTTCAAAATGTATTAAGTTCCTGAGAAAAAAACCTTACAAAACTTAGCGTAAATCCACTACGCTGATTTACACAGTTTGCAGAAGGTTTTTAAGTTTATACCTCTATAAGCTTAATCAGTTTTGACGTCAATTCTTATTTATATATAAAATGGTGGTGTAAATTTCACCTGCTCCAAGACTATGTAGTGTTTACTTTATTGGCCGAATTATACTACACCTTTCAGGATATATTTATGATAGCTGTTTTGACAGCAGATTTTGTAACAGCACTTTTGACAGGACTATAAATTTCTGTTATAGTCCAATGCCTGAGGGAACTGTGAAGGAAAAGAACTTTGGCAAGGCAGAAAATTGTCTGACAGATGGAAGTATAAAATATAAAGACTTAAAGGGAAAGTTCTATCACCAATCTATCGGCAGCATCCGCCATCTTGGATTTTTTACATTTTGTGAAATGAAAACACGCTAATTAAAATCTTTCTCATAATAATTCATATATACTGATAGAATATTCACAAAGTAACACATAACATATCATAAAACTAATAAACAATATGATGTCAGGCTGCAGCGAAGTTTTCCCCACTCACAGCGCCGATGAATGGCTTCGTTATATTCTCATTGTTTTTATTTTTCAACAAAAGTGCGCTTGTCTTCATAAAGTTGTGAAATGTAAAGTCATCAAAGTATTAACTTCATCAATATTTTCAATTTGCCTGTGTTTCGATCATATATTAATAGCACATTTGTGTAAATGGGGATATCCTCTCGAATTTCGTTTCCACAAAAAATACCGTGATAGAACCCTCCTTTTAACAATGACTAGTCTAGCCTGGCTTTAAAGTTGTTAATATTACATACAGAATGGAAATGTACAACACAGATATAGAAGGCAATGGATCATGAAGAACACCTAATTGCACCAAGTAAAAAGTGGGGTCGAACAAGAGAGATCTGCCACTTATATCTTCATAAATAAATTTTCAAAAATCCTTTTGAAATTTTATTTACAACACAAGGATAAGTTGTATTTATTTATTTTTGTTACACATGATGCATTACTGTTTCATCAACTTCAGATTGATTTACATTTACATATAACATACCTGCATAACTTATTGTGACAGATTAGTCTCGTCATGTGGGGAAAAGAATGACAAATATATGACGATTTTGTGATACTGATATACTGAAATACAAAATTCCTGACTTCCCTATAAAATTGTGAGTGAAGATAAATAACCCTCCATGACTTGACAAACAAGTGATATGATTTATGAAATGAGATATTTCTATTAATATTAACAATAGAGCCATTGGCTCTGTAGCTCATCAGGTAATGCATAATTCATTATCTGTAAGGTAAACATAACATATCAAATAATAAGACAAATTTACAATTGCATTTGTAAAGGTATGTCAACACAAACTTTAATCAGACGTTGGTATTTTCTAAAGAAAAGGGAACAAGTTATTTTAAAGGTGTGACCTCTATTAGTTTCTATTACGGTAAAGGCTTGTAATTCACTTCGAGGAAACAGTCTCCCAAGAGCACAAAAGCTTGAAACATAATACACATAACCAAAAACCTCTAAGCTCCATCACCTCACCCCTCCCTGACCGATGGTCAGCTCCTACTATCCAGTCAACTACACTGCAAAGACTCTGGACTTCACATACACTTCTATGAGGCTGCTCTTGGGTCACACTAAGGTCAGCTTCAAATACAAGACAAAGGATAGTTTGACTGCTAGAGGTATGCCTGGCCACTGAAGGAAAGCTATATTTCACTTATTATTTGTGCTACAAACATAAAACTTGCTGCATTTGAAAGCTCACGAACAGACCTTTCTGATTACTCTGCTGCCGAACGGCATAGCCCATCTTGCCTTATAGGCCTGATGAACTAAAAATTGGATATTTGGACCCTCAAATTTATATCTTTTATGTGTATTCATACCTTTTGAGAAATCTATCAAATAAATCGTAAGATCTTTATTACCTTCAAACAATTGTTCGTATATTACACTAACTGTAACCTTAAAGTGTGATTCTATCGGGAGGATTTTGTGATGGTCAAATGAGAAAAACGTTACAAATTTGGATAATTTTGCATATTTTTAGTAATAAAACATACATATTGATAGAAGTAACAAATCATTTATTAATAATAATAATAATAATAATAATAATATAATAATAACATTTTATTGTCCTCATTACAATGAATTCGGAAATTTGATTTGTGCCAGTGGCACCCGGCAGCCACAGTGCAGCGCCAGTTTAAGCGTTGTTCAATCCTTGTAATGCTGAGCGTCAAGCAAGGAAGCAACAACTCCCATCTTTTAACATATTTTGGTATGACACGGCCGGGAATCGAACCCCGACCTACCGGGTGACGAGCAGTCGCTCTACCAACTGAGCTACATCCCCGATCAACATAGACTGATCATCAATGCCATGTTTAGCCGTAGTCAAGCTTCAATAAATTGAAAAGCTGATGGAAATATCAAGACGTTCACCAATTTCTACATAAGACTTCTAGCATGTCAAATATTGTCAATAAACGGATAAGATTTTTAAAAATATTTTACCAAAAACATATTATTCTAAAACAAGAATTGGATTTCCATCAAATGCAAAAACAAACTTGATCCCAATGTGTAGGAATATGGAGACATGGTTTTATGATGGTTATCATTAAGGGAAAGTTATGGATCTGCTAACACAAGACACATAGAATTATATATTTGTCCAAAAAAAGTCAGGGAAAAAAGTAAGAGAAAATTATATAGAGGATATTTGACACTTCTTGTCGAATACCATGAATATCTCATTGGAAATGTATATTTTCATGAGTGGCACTGCCATGAGTGTAAATCTATCAATTTTACCTCATGAGATGATATATACATGCGAAATGTCAAATGTTCTATTTTTTTTTAGATTTAACAAATTTAAAATCCTTTCTAAATGACGAATATTAATGAATGGAGTATCAAGATGACCTTGTTTTACCACAATCTTCTTATGACGTCATACTAATGTTACGGTGACATCATACTATTCAAAGTGTTATTTCACTCAGTAGAATAACATGCTATTTCACTCGGTGAAAATATGGATTACATTTTAATCGTTAAATGCTGTATTTCACCACTGAAAATATAATAAAACATAGTAAATTAATACAAGTACTGAATGAAACAAGGTTTGTGATCTTCAGAATGCATGGATTTGAATTTCCTGAAACTCAAGTAATACATCTAGTCAGACCCCGTTTATCCGCACAGTGTTGGTTAATGCATAGAGAAGATTTGAAATACTTCTGAGTGGATGATCGGGTTTCCAGATATATGGCGTCTGGTTAAACGAGGTCTGACTGTACAATAATCACATTTTTGGTTTTGATAGATTTGTTTATTTCAGATTTTGTAATTAACAAATTCAATGTAGATTTCATTTGTTAATCACAACACATCATTGAAAAAGAAACATGAAATAAATATTTCAGAAAAAATTAAAAGGTAATAGAAAAAGTTCACTTTAAATATTTTCATTTGAATATAAGCTTTCATTTTATTTGATCATCTCAAATACAAAAACTGTCAAAAAACAATACAGTTTTGTCTATTTTGATTATATTCATATCTTTTAGATCACAGTTGAATTATGTGTTAAGTTACTATCTATATAAGAGGCTGAATTAATATGACTTTAATAAACATTTTCTCAGTTTTCTGACAAAGAACATATTTGCCATTTCTGCTTTGCCATAAAAACAATATTTCCATCAATAATAAATTGTATCAGTGTATATATATTGGGTAAAAAATGCTTCTCTTTTGTATAGATGTACAAGTCATTGGCATCAGAAGCAATCTATGAGCACTTTAAAGCAATGGAAAATGAAAATGATATGATTTTAAATAATTTTTAAAAACTTTTAAAATATCAAATATGTGATAAAACTTTTCACTGAATATTTCATATTCAATTCACCCCCATTATAAAAAAAGTATTCACGATCTAAATTGCATGTATTTCTGACACTATATATACAAGTTCTGTTTATAGATAATAAATATATGTTATCTAAACTGTCATAAATTTCATACTAAAAATATGGACTAACACAGCTATTTTCAAAAATTGTCAACAATATATTTTGACACCTTGGAATATAAAATGATTCATATTAACTCACGTGCAAAAGAAACGTCACCATACAAATTGCTAGATATTTCAATCCACAATCGATAAATATGACCAAAACAGAGTTACATAATGTCTTCAACAGACAACTAAACTGAATTTGAATTTTCAAAATAATGTCTGTTCATATTTCTGAGAAACACATGTTTAAGAAATCATTGTTTTGGAATCTCCTTAGGCGGGGTTTGCACTACATCCGATTTTTGGATGCGATGCGTTAAAAAAAATAGCATCAGAATGCAAAACGTTATTTTCAATGAGTTGTCATACACTACGTCCGTTTTTTTCATGCATTGCGATGCGATGTGAAAAAAATAGAACCTGTTCTATTTTATTCGCATCGCATTCACAATTGCATTGGAATTCCCTATATGACGTCATATTTTCATCATCTGAAGGGGTATTTCCAACCACGTGTAGGCAAAGCAGTCATACAAAAAGTATTCCAACAGACATCTGTACATCAATACATACAGACATACATTCAGACTTGTATACATACACACATGTGCAAATATATATATATACATCTGTACCTACGTACATACATTTGTACATACCGTACATACATCAGATTCTATACATAAAACCTGTACATACACCCATTGTACACACACCTACAGTAATTACATGCATCTATACACACATACATATACATGTACATACACAACATATGGAACTAAAACAATCACACTAATGATATTCGCATTAAAATCGCATGCAAAACATGTGTAGTGTAAACCCTGAATCGCATGCGTCAACGAATTGCGATTTATTCGGATGTTGTGTAAACCCCACCTTAACTAGACAAAATAGGAGCGTCAAAAAATGATTTTTAGCTTGTTTTATGACGTCCTAAAGTAATGATGCAAATTTAAATCCAAAAAAGTTATTCATGTCAACGCAATCTTATATTATTCAAATTTCTACTTTTTAATTTTTTTAAGTTAAGTGCCAAATATTCTGACCAAAAACCATTTTGTAAAAGCTATTTCAGCACTCAAAGTATATTTGAACTGACATAAAAATAAGTATCATACATCCATATAATATGAAATTGTATGTACTTCTTGATAGAACACGTGTCTATCAAATATATCCAAAATCTAATTTCTCCGATTTTTTTAAAATGTGAGGACATTTCTTATGCACATGAGTATACTTCTATTCCATTACTTCCTCACAAAATTAATTATTTGTTTTACAGATATTTTGTTACAAAATTTCTAATGGTAGGAGGAGGAAAAAAAGGCACTTTGCATGAAAAGCACAGGATGAAGAAATAGAGTAATCAAAACCAAATTGTTTCGCAATAAAGTCCAATTTTGCCCTGAATTATTATCATTAAAGCGTAACATAGGTGAGGTAATTTGGGTTTTAAAGCCGCTTTCAAGAGTATTTCACTTGTAACATGGCTGCTAGTATTATTGCAGGGAAAAAAGCCCGCAACGTCATAGTGGCTATGCATTGCGGTGAAATTGCGAAAATGGTCTGGAACTAGCAAACCATGGGTGATACTACGCTGAAATGCAGTATAGCATAGCATAGCAGTTAGAGTAGATTTAGCAAATGACGTCGTAATTACTAGTGAATGTATTCTACGATGGAAGGCATTAATATTTTCAAAATAAAGTTTATAAAAATAACATATTATCTCAACAGTTTTTATATAAAATGTACATGTAGTAAATGTAGAAATTGAAGACTCGTTGTTGTGCTTTATCGTAGAATAAAACATAGCAGGGAGCATAAAACACTCAGAGTTGCACCCTTAGTGTTTTAGGCTCCAAACTATGTTTTATTTTATGACAAAGCATGCCAAATCGTCTTCTATTTCTTAAATAAAGGGTTTGAAGCGTCTTTGATTTTCGATAAGAATGAAATCATAATTATTTTGTTTCTTTCATTGAGAATTCAGGTATCATTTCTAATTGAGTCTACCATGGTAGAAAATTTTGTTAAACAAGTAATTTAGGTAAAATAACTGATTATCCTCTTTCGTTGGGTTCGTTTTGATACAACACTCAACACATGTAAAGTTTTTGCAGCAGTAAAGGTGTTCTTTGTCTATAAGCTGAATATCAGCTGTTGCTAAGCAACTAAGTTTTGCACTAGTGCAAAAACAACTGCTATACACCGGTTATGTTTTACCAGTCTGATTTATATGGACTGTTTTCCAAGGAATAAAAGTTGCAAAATACGAACTCATATCATGAGTTTTTCTCTCCAAACAGCTTGATGATGCCATGTAAGCTCGCATGTTCAGGTAGCCAATCACAAATGCTCCCCAAAAGCTTTCGATATGAGAAGCTAGGGGCAGGTAACTCCATACAGCTATCCTTTCACCTCTTTCCTTAACATTCGGAATGTGTTAACGAATGATTCCGAATGTGTTCAAATTCTAACTATGATGTGATTGGCCAGCTAACAAATTGGTTTTGTCTACACAAAACTGATACTGAATCGACTCGTATACGTTGTCATCACAAAACTGAACAGAACACATGCCTATACAGGGCGTCATCAGACCTCGTGGTGAATCTATAGAATCAGTTTGTATCCTGGTAGATTAACTATTTTGCAGGTATTAATCCTCAGAACAGGGTCGATGTTAATCAGACTGCGTTTCACTATGTGAGTGATGAAATGGACTTCAACATCAATTATTATAAATTCATCTGTCACTGGATGTCACAAATATTTAAAGCTACTGTACAACCATCTCATAGCGATCACTTCAGACATTTCAAAGTTGGTGTAAGAATGATGTTGATTTTACAACGGGTTTTAAAATTTGTAACGACATTAAATTTCTGACAACTTTTTTATGTCGGTTCAACGCTAAGTCATTTCTGGTTGCAAAGACAAAGATCCCTAATGTGTAGTCCAGGGTTAACATTCTAAGAAATCTTAACTGTACCCTGGATTCAACGGGATAGTTATAAAGAAAATTATTACCTCCCTTTATGAGTATGGAGATGAGAGGGCTGCTCCTTTCGGTGCCTGGTGTTTGTTTCGAACATCTGCTACATGTGCGAAGTGAAAGGTGTGGCTCCAAACACTGTTTTGGGCGTGAGGAACATGTTTTTTAAAAGAGCAGGAGCAAGACGCACAAAAAGAACATGTTCCACACACCCAGAACAGTATTCAAGGTCACTCCTTTCACTATGCACATGTACCGAAGTTCGGAACAATGTTCGATACATGGAAAAGAGCAGGCCTTGGGTCACTGGACCAATCAGAAAATGATTGTAAAAAGGATGAAGAGGATAAAACTACTAGAAACGTAAACAGATGAGACTAGTAGAGATACCAATTTGAAACAGAAAGCTCTTGTTATGTGCAGCCTCTTTCCATCACAAGGTCAACAGAGACATATACGCTTGACCTTCGACCTCTAGTGAATGATGTTTGGTCACATGATCATTCGCCATACACACGATGTGATCTTTCTTATCGGATGACTCCATGAGAGAGCGAGCTTTGACGACAAATTCCTGAAAAGAACAGATAAGAAAAATAGAGCCATGGCCTCTGTAGCTCATCAGGAGATAATAAGTGGGGTATGTTATGGAGTGGACTTTATAGCAATGGTCAGATAAATGGAATGTAGTAATAAGAATCTAGGTAGTGAAACGATTAAAACAGTTTAAAAATATTTTGTTACCATAACTTTGCCAATCTGCTATATATATCTGTTGAAAGAGCAACACAAAGCTTGGAAATAATTAAATTGCTGGTATCAAACATATAATAATGTGGTGGAGAGATCATACTATTTTTAAGATCGTACACACATTATATAATAATGAATATACCGAGTACAATTCTTTGCATACAATTCACCACTGTAAGCTATTGCAATAATGGCCTGGGGCTGTAGAAGAAAATGAAAAAAACCTTTTTAGGTCATGACCCCTGCTAATTATTATCAAAATTGGTTACACATAAATCAACATTCGTTATGAATATCATACACCTTTGCATTATATTGTTTTAATTCTTAATTGCATTAGGGCAATACCAACATTTATTACATAATGAATAGGAGCCTCAGTTTTTGAAAATCCCATTTCTCATAGGCTCCATTTCAATACTTAATAAATTGGTGAATTTTTTTTAGTAAATTCTTTTTCACCATTTCTTATAGCCTCCTTTTCAATATTTGATAAAATGGTGATATTCTATGAATAAATTCTTTTTTAGAGTCAGTGGAAGACTAAAGCAGTCTCACACACAGTCTATGATAACACAGTGCTGCACAGAAGTTTGAAGTAACCTGAAACCTCTGTGTAACTATCAGTTTTCATTCTTCTGCCAGGAAGAGGTCAACACAATGCAATTACATAACATGCAGACACTGGACTCACAGCCAGTAAAATTTATATGTTAGATGCAGATTTTCCTACAATTAATTATTTTTCTGTACTGGAGAAGATGATGAAAATAGGTGTGATGTCACAATCTCATATAGCTACTTCTTTTATAGTCCTATGTTATCACCAGTCATCACTAGTCATATTCAGTTCACATATCTCATGTAAAATGAAAAAAATTAATTCCTCTTCAAGTTATTCTTTCAAAGGGTATTCAATAGTTCTCATTTCAAATAGATTCACATTAAACATGTCCATGATGTAGACATCTATCTCATTTCTTGTTCCTATTGAATAAAATTAACTGCAAAGTTAATAGAAAACTAAATCAGTTATAAAGTATAAAATATGATATAAATAAGGTATACCAAATTGACTCGTACTGGAAATTCTCATTAATTAATTAATAAATTCTCCAAATAATTACACAATATCATGAGATATTAAAAAACTCCATTATTTACTCTTAAATTACAAAGAACATAATATTAGATTTAATAAAAGATTCTGTATTAAGTCTTTAGAATACGTTTAGACTTGTGTACCTTTATCAGCAAATTCACTTGCAAAATACAAATAATTACTCATATGTGAAATGTGAGACAAAGATAAAATATGACTTATAATTTTTGTTAGACCTCCAATTCTAAGTTTTTAATTCTAAATATATCTTTTTCATCGGACATATTATATTCTCAAAGCACATGTTAGAACTCTCACATCAGAAAGATGAAATGCCTTTAACTCAGCTGTTTTCTTTAAAATTACCTCCCTTACCTACTTACTGATTGAAGTGCACATATTATCTCAGAAAGATGCTGTAAACTGAAATAGGCTTTTAGGTTATGATCCCTGTGACCCATATTTGGGGTCACAGACTCACCAAATTTACAATTTAGAATCCCTTACAGCCAAGGAGTCTGTACATAAAATTTCAGCTCGCTAGAGCCATTGGGACTGGAGATGAAGATGAAAATAGCATTTTAGGTCATTGCCTCTGTGACCCAATATTTTGGGTCTCACTGTCACCAAATTTACAATTTAGAATCCCCTTCAGTCAAGGAGTATGTACATAAAATTTCAGCTCTCTATGTTCATTGGGACTGGAGAAGAAGATGAAAATAGTTTTTTTTAGGTAATGACCCCTGTGAGCCACACTTGGGGTCACAGGGTCACCAAATCTACAATTTAGAATCCCCTTCAGCCAAGGAGTCTGTACATAAAATTTCAGCTCTCTGGAGTCATTGGTTCTGGAGAAGAAGTCGAAAAAGCGAAAAGTTTACGGACGGACGGACGGACTGACGGACGGATGAACGGACGCCATCCCATGCCATAAGCCCATCGGGCCTTTCAGGCCAGATGAGCTAAAAATAGAGCCCCTGGCTCTGAAGCTCATCAGGATTTGTTATTCATTATCTATAAGAAAAAGATAAAGATATCAAATAATAAGGCATTTCCCAGTCATCAAATTTAAAAGTTATGATCAAAATTGGTTACACATTAATCCACATTCATATAGATATCATAGACCTTTGCACTATATTGTCTTAAGTCTTCTTTGTATTCTGGAAATTTCAACATTCATTACAGTTTGAAAAGAAGCTGCAGTTTCTGAAAATCCCATTTCTCATGGGCTCCTTTTCAATATTTAACAAAATATAGATATTTTTTGAGAAAAAAAGTATTTTTTCAGCAGAGTCTGAGTGTAAGACTAAACCACACACAGACTGTAACACAGCACAGATGTTTGAGGTCACCTGAAACCGCTGTGTATTAGCTAACCTCTGTTTGAATTTCTCTACTAGGGAGTGGTCACTCCCCAGGTCAACACAATGCAATAACATAATATTCAGACTCTGAACTCACAGCCAGTGAATTATAAATTTTAGATGTTGTTTTCCCCCACTTTAAATTACTTTTCTGAGAAAAAGATGAAAATAGGATTTTAGGTCATGGCCTGTGAGGCCTTTATTTGAGGCCACAGGGTCAGCAAAGCTACAATTTAGAGGGTTGCTTAGGGATTGTTAGGGGGTTTAAACATGTAAATTTTATAGACCTGCAACTGTGACCTCTCCTGGAGTTCCCCTTCTTTTCAATAAGTGGATAGAATGACAAAACTTTATTTAACCTAAGATACATGCACTGATCTCTTTCACAAACCAATAATTCTAAAAGTCTTAAAGAGGTAATTTTTCTTGAATGTGTAGGAGGGTTATTGAAGTATCTTTTAAGTGAACACTGGCTGTCAGTCTTTGAATGTTTTGGCCTTTACTGACCTCGGGTGTGTCATATAACAGTCCGGTTTCCTGGTCCTCAATTAAATCTTTGTTCCCGGTAACATTCCTGGCAAGTACTGGCACTCCAAGCTCCATTGCCTTATAACACGCAAGAAAACTAGCTGTAAGGTTACAAGTGTCACACTTAAAGTAAGGTGAGGTGATTCGGATTTTAACGCCATTTTCAAGATTATTTCACTTACATAACGGCTGCTAGTATTATGGCAGGGAGAAAACCTGTAACACCATGTGGCTATGCATTGCAGTGAAACTTCCGAGCAACGGCTGGAACTAGTGAACCATGGGTGGTACTGCACTGAAATTTAGTGTAGCCGTGCTCCCAATTTTTAACCTTACTGTTTGTAGAACAGTTCTCTACTTCAGACAAATTTGCCGTGCCCCTGGCAAGATACAAACCACGGACCTCTTGATTCGAAGCCCCTGACACACTTTAGAGATTTTTAAATGAATATACACTGATTATCAAATACAATTCAGATCAAAATTTCAAAGAAATGGCTTACAATTTTACATAATATTCTTGCAAAAAATCTCTGTCAAATTGTCAGTCAAATTGAAAACATATGATAAGTTGAACCACAACAGTATAATGATTACCTCAAGTATAGCCAATGACATGCCTTCACTCTTGGATGTGTTGACCAATGAGAAACAGTCTCTTATTGCTGCATGGGTATCTTCTATAGGTAGGCCGGGGATGTATATGACTCCTGATGATCTTAAAACAACAAGAAACAACAAATAACAACAACTAAAATATTATGATAATACAATCCCTCATTTATTCCTGATTTTACAAAATCACTAATTACTAAAGTAATTCACTGTGATAAATATATATACACTCTTCCATCCAGTCTGATTAAAATCCACCCTGTTCCAAGGAATTAAATCTGCAAAATAGTTCATACTGGGATATGAACTGGTTCTATAAATTCCTTGCCACAAGGTTGGAGGACAACCCGTATAGGCTCGTTTTCCGTACCAGTTTAGCGCAAATAAAACCCAGTCAAATAGCTGACCAATCACATCAAATATAGTTTTTAAACGGTCTCCTTTTGAAAGATTTCGGAACAGACAAAAGGATAGCTGGTTGAAGTTATCTGCCCCTAGCTTCTCGCACCGAAAGCTTTGGTCGGAGGGCTTATGATTGGTTAATTGAACTGCGTCAGAACATGTAATCATACGGGCTGTTATCAGAGGGTTTTGCGAGGAAACCTCTGAGTTTGATCTCAATAAATATATTGCAACTTTTATTCCTTGGAAAACTGTTTATTTAAATCAGACTGTCTGACTGTCTGGTCCATAAGGGTATTTTTGTCTGTAGGACTACTCTAAACTATGTTGGTACGACTTTTAGTTTGCTAGAAACATGAAGTTTAATCGTTTTACATCGATCATACAAAGATGTTATAAAAAATTTGAGTTTTCCAGCTTTACTTGTTTCTGAAGAATGAAGAAGGGTTGAGAGTGCCCACACTCATATTATGCAGGCATTTTCCATAAAACTTTTAAACAACTCCTTCTTCAAAACCAAAGGCAAAGGAAGCTAAAATTTTCAGATTTCCAATCAAAGGTTTTAGGAATAATGCCAGCGACACCCATCAAATGTACCAACTTTGACCTGAAAGGTACCTTCCCACAAAAGTTTTGTTTAACTTCTGGGGGACAGCGTTCTCGAGAGGAACTCGAAAATGTGGTGCCATAAGACCATCTGACCAAATATTGTTCAATGGACAACTGTGACATGAAATCTACAAGTGACTATTTATTATACTTACTTCTTACATACTGGCCAGAAAGATTGTTCAAAATAGTCCTCATCAATCTGCAAATATCAGTGAAAAATAATGTCTCATGTGTTTATTTAGCTAAGTAGAAGATGATAATATAACTTAAAGTGCCATCAAGTATGTTAGTGTTTCAAATACAAAATTATTTTTGGAAAAATATACTTATAACGTCAATCGCTAGAGAAATCTTTTAACCCTTAACATGCGGGTCCCGGAATTATCCGGGCGGGCTATAAGCGATTCGTAGGTACCTCAATACGGATCCCGGATCGCTTACTTAGAAGAATTCACGGCTGTCTATGTACTTGGCTATGCCCCATACCGGGTCCCGAGTCGATTGTTTCCGCGACTCGCTGCATGTAAATGGCTGTATTTATGCCTCGCAGCTCGCAATGAGAATAAAGCTTTCTTCAGTGTCTTGTAAGAACGTCCAGCAAAATTCACACCAATTTGCGTGTGCATTGTTGACCCGTAACGCATCGATAATTAGCTTTACAAAAGGCCAATTTTGTCCTGCTTCGCTCCGATGGCTACACTGCCCGGCGGCTAATTAGCACCTAAGTGTCTGCACTGCCCCGGGGTGAGATAGGCCCGTACAGGCTTATCTGTCTCGCATCCCGCCACATGGGCAGATAGCCTATGCTTATCTGTCTCGCATCTCGCCACATGGGCAGATAGCCTCTAATTACGGGAAGATATTGCGATAAGCTACCTTTCTCTCGCACTTCGTATCATATGAACCAATTGGTTGTTTTCATTTTTTTTTATATCAAAATAAAGAGGAAAGAATGGCCTTTATTCCCATATAAAAATCGCAATTGCGCTAACATAACTGAAAATACAGCAATCGCACAGAGATAGGCGACTTTCGCACTTTTGAATTTTGATACATGTGGCGCATTTACCCCAACATGCCTCGGCGCTCTATTTCTAAGAAACTACTTGGGATATTTTCATAATATTTTTATCAGTATATAGATAAAAGAATTGTCTTCAATTCCATATAAAATACGTGTATTTTCGGCAATAACTTTTGATGCGCCAGGTGTCGCGCAGAAGGTGATATTCGGCTTTGAATAAGTGGCGCTCTTAGCATATACCATCATTACGGGCTTTATAACTTGTGAACCGCAAGTCCGATTTTTATAATTTTTACATCATTGTAAAGAGAAAAACATTGTCTTCAATTCAATGTATAATGCGCATGTTTTCGGGAAGAACTCTGCATGCGCAAAGCGCCGCGCCAAAAGGTATAATTTTCGCACTTCATAACTTTTGAACCGCAAGTCCGATTTTTATAATTTTTACATCATTGTAAAGAGAAAAACATTGTCTTTAATTCCAGATATAATGCGCATGGTTTTGGGAAGAACTATGCATGCGCGAAGAGCCGCAATATTGATGTACGCATAAGTGAAGAAGTATGATAATATATAACTAAAATACTGTTCTTTTGATACGCAAATATAGAGCTTTATAAACGATGAACATCTGTCATGACGGAATTTTGTTTCCAGTTTTGGAAAAAAAATATAACATAAAAGTGAAAATATATTTGAGTACGGGACCCGCCGCTCGGGGAAAGGCCTTTTCGTGGGAATATTTTCTCAGGAAAATATTTCACTTTTCGGAGTTTCTAAAAATGCGTGAACATTTTTGTTACTGATGCCATTTGCGAAGGGTTTTTATTTCTAAAATTCAAATGCGAGGGCGCACCTTTCCAAACCATTTGAATTGAATTTATTACTTTATCTTTTATATTATTGAATAAAAGACGTTTCATTCAATAAGATTTGAAGAATTATTTATATGTGTAGCGGACTGAACTGAGCAGATGGAGAATTTGATTCCTCACCACTTTTATTACCAAAGTTCTTTTGTATCACAATTACTTTTTTAGGTATTAGTTTTTTCGTGAGCAGGGGAATTTCCGACGGGATTCGCCATGACATAATGAGAAAAAATTCCCATGAACATGGGCGTGGTCCGTCATCTTCAGGACCGACCCACAAGTATAAATATCTACAGGGGGTGCGCGGACCCCCCCGCTTTTGGTCGCCACCCCCCAAACTTTTTGTGCAAATTATTATTTTTTTTCTACTTTGAAATAAAGGTTCGTGTCATTCCGAGGTATGAAGGTTTCTGCTATATATGTCGAGAGGGCATGGGAACCCATTCCCATTAGAATCCGGGGTTCGTCCCATAGGATTGTTCCTCGGAGTCTCTCGTTCTCAAAAGAGAACATGGGAAACCTGTCCCGCGATTGAATCCGGGGTCCGCCGCGGAAGACGGGGACGGGAATTCCCGGAGAGCATGGGAGTATGCTCCCATGGGTCCGGGCTCCGCCTCGAGAGACCGCTCCTTGGATGCTCTGCTTCTCGAAAAGAGAAGTCATTCGGCAAACTGACAACCCGAGCTTCCCTGACATAGTAGTTTATTTTCCGGGCCTCGCGCCCGGTGCTACACGTCGCCGAGGAAATCAGAAAATGGTCCGTTTGACATATGCGTCGGAAAAATCGGCGCGATGTCAGAAGCCGTCGGCGCCGTCGGCGCTTGCGGCCCAGTCGTCCTAGATGCGCCGGGAGGTTCTGAAACTGGATAATGAACGTCCATGAAGCTCACATTCATTATCTCTGTATGTTTATTGTCTCTAATCACATGTTATATGTTGCATACATCTAACGCATTTTCAATCATTTACAGGTTGAAGCAGAATGCTGCGCGGACGTGGACGCAAGGCCCTGCGACGGCCTAGGGCGTTGCATACTAGGACACGCAGCTTTGAAGCCGTTTCAAGCGACGACGACTTCATCAACGAGATCCATGCTGATGAAGCCTCTGATATGGAGTCAACTGACAGTGATGGTAGCAGTGGTTTAGACAGTGATGATGCATATGATCGGGACACTGTAATAGATAGTGAACATGGTGACACAGATGCTCTGAGTGATATAGAGACAGAGATTGCCAGAAAGATTCTAGCCGCCGGTAATTCCACCGAAGAAGACTTTAGTGGTTTTGAGGAGGAGTTTGCCGAAATACCACAATATAATCATGATAATTCACAGACGTTTGATGAGTGGGTGGATGGTCCGCGGCCACGTGTAAACTTGCCTTTCACTGGTCAAACTGGGTTGCGCCAGTTCATAGAACTTCCTGAGAACCCTGAACCTATTGACTTTTTCAATTTGTTTATACATAATGATGACTATGAGGATATGGCAACGGAAACCAATAGATATTTCAAACAAGCAATGGAGGACAAAATTCTAAGACCCCGTTCAAGAATGCAACAGTGGCAAGACACTAATGCAGAAGAGATGAAGGTATTTGTAGCCATGACAATTGCCATGTCATTGGTTGTGCAGAGAAACTTTGCTGATTACTGGTCAACAGGTGATGTTACCTCAACGCCTTTCTTCGCCAAGTGCATGCCCCGAGACAGGTTTTGGCTTCTTATAACCTACCTACACTTGGCTGACAACAGGAGGATGCCGGGCCGTAACACCCCGTGCTTTTCACCAATAAATAAACTGGGACACTTGTATAACCGGATAGTTCACCGTTTTTCAAGAGTGTATAAACCGCATCAAAACATTTCAGTCGACGAGGGCATGGTGCCCTGGAAAGGTAACTTATCTTTCAAAGTTTATCTTCCCGACAAGCCTAAGAAGTATGGGATAAAGGCTTTCATGTTGTGTGACTCGCACAACGGATACGTTTGCAAGTTCAAACTCTACACTGGAAAAACGAATGAACCGGTTTCTGAAGGTGGCAAAACTTATGATGTAGTCATGGACTTGGTGAACGACTACGTTGGACAGGGGCATCACATCTTTATGGACAACTACTATTCGTCCACAAATCTGTACATAAATTTGTGGGAGCGGGGAATAGGTGCCACGGGGACGTTGAGAGCCAATCGAAAGGGACTTCCTGATTCAGTCAAGAAACCTAAAAAGAAAGCCAAGCAAGGGGACATGACAGTTTCTCACAACCATGGCCTACTCGTTCTTCGCTACGAAGATAGAAAATCAGTGCTTCTCATGTCTACTGTTGAAGATACACAACTTGAACAAACAGGGAAGAAGAACCGGGCAACAGGGGAACCAGTTCTCAAGCCGCGCATTGTAACAACGTACAACAAGTACATGGGAGGTGTTGATCGGGCCGACCAGATGTTGTCGTACACGCCATTCCGAGTGAAGACCCTGAAGTGGTGGAAACGGGTTTGGTTTCACGTTCTCAACGTTGCCATGTTGAACTCTTACATCGTTTATAAAGAATACAGCAAAGATAAACCTCTAAAAACAAGTCGGGAATACAGGAAGGCTTTGGCGCAACATATAGTAACATTTGCGGACAAGGAACAAGTTCCATCACTTTGCAGACGTCCCCGTGGTCGGCCGAGCACGAGCGACGAGAGTGTCACTCGTCTTCATGGACGTCACTTTCCGACGAAGATTGAGCCTGTCGGAAGGAAGAAAAACGTCACAAGGATGTGTGTGGTATGCTCTAAGGCAAAACGCGCCGTCCTCGCAAAACAGATTGAAGAAGGCAATGGGCCAGCAAGGAAGAAAAAACGAGTAGGCAGAGAGTCTTCTTATGAATGTACAGATTGTAATGTTTCTCTGTGCGCCGCACCATGCTTCAAACTGTACCACACCGCCACTGACTATTCCAGGGCTTACATCACTGCCACGGAAAAAGAAAGAAATGAAGAAGGGAATGAAGAAGAAGAAAATTGAAAGTAAAGAGAGCCGAAGTGTGGACTAGTATATACACATTATATACATACCTTGTTAGGTCCCTAAAGCTGTTCTGCGCACAACCGCAGGTAAATATTGTGTATATTTGTACATAAATGCATTGTAATTTCATTGTAATACATGTCATTGCAAATAAAATATTTTTTATTTTATCAAAGAGACAGAGAAAGTGAATGCGAGCTTTCATTGGAAGTTCAGCCAGAACCGCATCATAAAAAACACCCATAAATGCTGAACCGGGTGGCCGATTTTCATAAAACTTACATGGGGTAAAGAGGAAAGATTCGGCTTTGATTCAATATAAAATTTATACATGCGCACGAAAAACTAAAGTTGCGGCACGTGCCCCGATATGCGCGATAGTCAAAAAGTTGCCTCAAAGTACCGAGGGTACCTTCATTTGGCACGCTATAGCTTCCGAACGAAGTTGCGCATTTTTTTTCTTTTTGCATCATCGTAAAGAGCAATAAATTGTCTTCAATTCCATGTATCATATGTATATGCGCAGCGAAAAATAAACATGCGGCAAGTGATGCGCCAGATGTCGCAAAAAGTTAGTTTTTCAAAAATGAATTTTCTAAGTACTGGGGGTGCCTTCCTTACGCTCTTCATATATTGCGAACCATTTGACGTATTCCAATAATTTTTATATCATTGTAAAGAGGAATAAATTGTCTTCAAGTACATACGTGTTTCGCATGCGGGCGAAATAATTTACGATTTTATAAAGCTGGAAATAAAGACAAACTTTACACCGCTCAACATGTATTGCGTTCGCCGCGGTGATTAGTGTATGCTGTGCTCATTAGTACCCATTAGTTCCACGCGCGCTCGGCTCTGGCACCCTCGAGGAGGTCTCGAGGAGGTCTCGAGGAGGTAACGGTACTGTAATTAGCACAGTCCCGGGGGGACCAAGCAGTGCCAGTAACTTGGTGCGCGTCGGGACCATTCACGTGGTACTGTCGGGGTAGCGTCACTCTCCTTTGGTTGGTTATATTTTCTGAACCATAAGTCGTATTCTAATAATTTTTATGTCATTGTAAAGAGGAATAAACTATCTACAAGCACATATAAATTTCGCAATATGCGCGCTCAGGAGTTTTGATTTCATGAAGCTGGAAATAAAGACAAACTTTAGATGACAATAGAATTATAACCATAGGTCGCATTCTAATATTTTTTATATCATTGTAAAGACAAACATCTGGTCTTCAAGTCCATATAAAAATTTCAGTAGCGCGCTCCAAATTCATGATGTTATAAGGCCCGAATTAAAGACAATCTTTACAAAGTAATAGAAAAGTAAAGAAAAATCGTAAAAAAATAATTCGAAGATGCGGGTATAAAGCAACCATTTGTGTACGGGTGCCGCGACTTGAATTTGTATTCAACGCCCGTATATAGCCCGTATTCGCCATGTAGATGCGGTATATTTCGTAAAAACGGTACCGGAATCGCCGCCTGGAAATTCCGCCAGCAGAGCTCGTTAGTGCCTAAGCTCAAACTACTGCTGCGAGCTGCGAGCCTGTAAATTCCACCACAGGGGCTAAAAAGGGTAAAATATATATACGCAACGTAAGGGTTAACATGACATGTGATAAATAATTTTCATATCACTAAAATATAATGAAATTTGGTTTCAAAGACAAGTACACCTTTGATTATCGCGTGTCAAGGGTATCTGACGTCATATAAACAGAATTCCCTTTATCGCATAAAATGTACTGCACAGCAACAACGTTTCCGAAGGGTGAAGGGTCGTCTATAGCGCAAGTCACCATAGCAACCCACGTGCTGCATGATGTTCTCTTGCAAGTTACCCTTGTCAGACATTACTGAATGTGACGATTGCTATATTTACAATATTTCAGAAGGTTCAGGGGCTTGAGGAGGTGCAATTTTATCCATATTTTATCCATCAGGATTTATTTATTTCTTTACATAACCTGTTCAATATTTACTCACTTTTGGTCCCACGATGACGTAAAATATGGAGTTATCTTCCTTGTGCCAATCTGAAGTATCAAATTATACATTTATGGCATGTTGATTTAAGTTCCCTGTTCACCGGTTGAAACGTTTGTTTATTGGCTTCAACAATAGATTTTATGTGTACTTCAATATTGAACAAGACACGTCTCTGACGCCACAATTTTGGACCCTCCCCCCCCTTTCCATTGGTGGACCCCTCTTATCAAAATTCCTGGATTCGTGGCTGATTAAAGCCTTGCAGCATTTCCTTAAAGTTCACGTGTAATGCATTTTTCACAAGATTGACACATTATTACCTCTACGGACATTATATATCGGAATCAATTGAGCATAAAATCGAGGCAATATACACTTGCAATTGATTATTATGACGATTTTAATTTACCCATTTTAAAAATGCCACAATTAACACGACCAACACTTTGAGAAATCATTGAGGCGTGACTGTGATAAAAAAACAGACAAGGCCCGCCAGACAGCTGGTGCCCGTTGCTCCTCTATAATTAATTAATGATGATTATCACTACCGCTAGATGAATTTATGAGGTGTGTTAAATTGCCGAAAACGCATGTTTATGCAATAATTATGTAATTGTCATCCGCGGAATTACCTAGTTGGATATCTAAACATTCGATATATGGAAAATTTAAGTTGTTTGATTGAAGATTAGTTAGTGAAATTCACAATCAAAATGACTATGACTATCGCCGATAATGAGATTCTTTCAGTGACGTCACAGAAGTCATCTCTTCAGGGGCGACACCCCCGCAGACTTTCATTCTGGTCGCCGGGGCAAAATTAGGCGTTTTTTTAAAAAGCCGCATATATAAGTAATTTATGGACAGATTTCAGAAATTTAAAAATCTAGCAATTGTCAAATTGACATTCCATTTTAATGAATCCAAATGTGACCATATGTCATTACATCTATCCTTTAAAGTTTCTGTGCTAGGAAATCAGAACCCACTATGCATTTCAGGTGCAGCGCTCAACTATCTAAGCAAGGAAAAGTGAACCGAATACTGCAAGGCTTAAATCAGCCAGTAATGAAAACTTGTAGGAGTTGTAGGGAAGTTGAGGATAACCATGTCATTGCAAATTGTCAAACAAAATACCATAAACCTGTCCACATAGTTAGTAGATGAAATTCATAACTTCATAACTGAAAGTGACAACTGACCTGAAAATCTGTCGATGAGAAATATTGGGTCCTTGACAGGTCGGATGCCTCCAACACACAGGAAGACAGTGACTTCGCTGAGAGACGTGGTGCATGCTGGGATTTGCTTGTGAGATTTGAGGTACTTGAGCAAGGAGAAGGACGAGGGTTGTGTTATCACAGCTGGTAGCACAGAAACATAGAACAAAGTTGTATTACCTATGATTGCAATTAAACTACCGGGCAAAAGAAAGTACTCACCTCAGTTGGTTTCCATTAATTCAATATTTAAAGGAAATCAGATGCATTTGACTACGGCATGATACAATAATACTTATCTGAAGTAATTTGAAGAATTAATTGGTGACTGTGAATAAATTTTCATTCAAATATCTAGGTTTAATGAAGACAGGGGTAAGAAATTAAATTGACACCAACATGACCCCTACCATGTTTAAAATTATGTAAATGTGTGTAGAATCAGGCACATTTATTAATTTTCACATAGAATATGCCCTATATGTTGATGAACAGTTGTGAATCATCAACAATATTTTTTGCAGGAATTTAAA
The DNA here is from genome assembly GCA_936450465.1 of Gibbula magus. Lineage (NCBI taxonomy): Eukaryota > Metazoa > Mollusca > Gastropoda > Trochida > Trochidae > Gibbula > Gibbula magus. The sequence goes on from OW388295.1 coordinate 45,829,470, forward strand.
ATATAAATTTAATTTTATTTTTTATGTTAAAAAACATGTAGAACTTTCTATGACTGCAGTGACTGCGTATTTGATATGTATATTACCTTGCTTTATTTCTTTGATTTTCCTTCTGTTGATATCAGGCTGAATAAAACATAAACAAAATGATACACACAACTGAAAAACAAAATGCTTTATACAAAGTTTTATTTCGTTAATATAATTGTTTATTACCAATATCGTAATAATACAATAAATGCCTTGAGCTCTTAATTAAAAATATTAATAGCGAGTGCTTTATAGGGTCATTTCTTGTGAAGGAATACTTATTACTAATGATGTTAATTTGGTTTGCTTTTCATAATGGTCAAGCATGCTCATTCAGGTGAGGACTTAAACACCACTTTCAACAATATATCACGGCTGCTAGTATTATTGAAGGGAGAAAGCCCCATCACCATGGTGGCTATCTATTGCGGTGAAGCCTGCGTGCATCGGCTGGAACTACCAAACTATGGGTTGTACTGCACTGAAATTCAGTGTAGCATTGTACCCAAACCTTACTGCATGTAGAACAGTTCTCTACAGCAGATAAAGTTGCCGAGCCCCTGGTGGGATTCCAAACCCCGGACCTCTTGATCCAAAGCCAAACGCGCTAACCACTGTGCTATCCCGCACCTGAATATAATGGGCTGGGGTCGCAAGTTTAATTTCTGTAAGAGGGTAACTGGGGGATCCATGAATTTAAAAGATGAGGGTTGGGGGTTGACCCAGGAAGTCCATTAACATTTTTCAAAAGGTTGGAGTTCTAAAACCCCCACCCTGCCTCGAACACTGAGGATGGTAATTTTGGCTTGGGTGTGAGTTTTACATTGATCACGAAATTGCGAAGAAGATTTCTGTGGATTGACAACTTCTGAAGAACTTCTTTTAAGGTTATTTGTATTGTACTTACCCATATCTTGAAAGCTCTCGTGGAAAGTGACTTCCCAAATACAATTACATATCTACAAAAATAATCAAGATTAAATTACTACATTTTAAAAAACAGTTTGAATTTTACATTTTGATAAAAATATGCGGTCAAGCCACCGATAATCGGAATCACGCAGTCTCTGTACGGTAGCGAGCTGTAACCAAACTAATCTCTATATAAACTCATTAAATGTTGATTCATTAACGCTAATTAGCCGTAACGGATTAGTTAATTGCAACTATTTCTGCTTCACTAATCTGGCAGTTCGTTCGGGTACTCCCCTTGACAAGCGATCATCACACTGATTGGATCGGTAAACTTCAATGACAATGGATTGACACGGGAGTTGAGTGTGTCAGTAGTTTGTGATTGTAATTAATTGAAATTTATCATTTTGTTTCAAACTCAATTGATATTCTAAATATGTTCTCATCTGTCTGTAGATTCATAGGGCAGAAACTCCATCTTGTTTGGTTATTTCAGTAGTCCGAACATTTCACTATCTGAACGTTTTTGATGAAAAACCGAGGCGTTCGGATTATCAAGACCTGACTTTGTACATATGTTTATTTCATCACAAAATCATTTTTTTGTTCTCTAACCCCTAAACAACAACACATAGGCAACATCCATTCGAAAGGTTTACAAGTCGATCATGCTCCGAAAATTAAATAAAATCAGGAAATTTTGCCATTTTGGGTTACAAATTTCAAAATATTTGGCCCTCAGTAGTTTTCACCTGTAAAAGGCACATAACACATAGATAACATCAATGCCAAGTTTGAAGTTCCTAAGTCATATAGTTATCCAGTTATGTTCTGGAAACAATTTCAGACACACTGATGTACGCAATGACAGAACAGTCGAGTTTACCCTCTACTACAGGGATATAAAGATGACCAGTTGCTATTTTGATGATAATCTTCTTACTTAACTTGGAGATTTTATGAGTGCTTCCAGCAGAGCTGATTTCACTATCATGATAATCAATAGTTTAAAAGCACAATCTTGCGTCCATAATGAATACAGCGGTTGAACTTGCCCCTCAATGACATTTATGTTTAGAAAACCTCACTGACATTAACCATTCAGGATTGAGGAAAGAGAGGTTCAACCTTAATCAATATAACTATCTATCCAAGCCATTTAATCATAAAGAGTAATGAAACTGTTTTACTATTCCTGATTGTAAAGATTATAAGTTTAAGTCTAGATTAGGCTAAAAAAATAAAAGAATTTGTTTCTGGTTTCCGCCCGCATCAGTTTCAAACCCACGCCTCAGGTCTTTTTTTTCTAGGTTTTCAAAAGTAAGGGGCAGATTACTGTAATTTTTGAGCCTCAGAAATCATTGGACATAGAAAATGTCACTCGTTTCTGTTGAGGTGGAGTGTCGGGGTGAGATTTTTGACTATTTGGAATAGTAACACATATTTAAGAGGGTTTGTGCTTGACTTATATAAATAATTGTATAAATTTTGTTTGTTTAACTCTTCATTCCTCCCCCCCCCCCCCAAAAAAAGGTTGTATATAAATTTAAAAAATCGCGTCATCGCATCATTTTTGTCAACCTGTAAAGACCAGAAACATTTATATATATTTTTTAGGCCTTACTTTGCATTGCTGACAGCCTCCGTCATGACGCTGAGCTTGTGTATATCTTTATGGAACTCATTGACATCTGTACCACCCAGGATAAGGATGTAAGGAACTGTACTAGCTGAAATAAACAAAACAAAAATGTCCTAAATGACAGTTCAAATTCATCATCATGGTTTAGCATTTTGCAAATGAGGATTTTGCTGACTGAGTGGGTAATCTGTCAGGACGGTCAGTGCTGCAATTGGTGCCTGAATCTGAGGGTGGGGGTTTGAATCCTGCAAGGGACTCGGCCCAAAGAAACATACAAGGAAAAGTACTATTGCCTATAGTGTGAACCCAAATATAACATTGTTTAGAGGATTTATATGGCCTTTCACCCACCCATTTAGTAATTTGATAATATCATAACAGATCCCCGTCTGTCCTTAAAATTTCAGCATAAAAAAACCCATTTATAATAGATAGGATATGTCCTTTGAAGTGTTTTAAAAGCTTTCAAAAGCTGTAAAAGAGTTTTAAGGCAACAAATAGTATTACAGTCAGGCCTCGATAATCCGAACGCTTCCGTTTTTCATCAAAAACGTTTGGATAGTGAAATGTTCTGATTACTGAGTACGGAGGACTACTTAAGAGATTAGTTTGGTTACATATTCCTACCGTTCGGAAAATGCGAGATTCGGATTATCGGTGGCCGGATTATCGTGGCTTGACTGCATACTTATTTTTGTGACCTTATTCTAAAAAAAAAATTCTATCCTGCCCCAATCTATTAGTGGAAGTAAGGTAGAGTACACATACTTCTAATCTATCGTATTAGCACCCCTTAAAGCATCCTCGATAATCCAGCGCTATTGTTCCGATAAATCTACACACAAGCGCTGGAAAACAGTAAGGGTATTTATCCCTAACCTAGTTACCTCCTCTTGGGTCCATGTTATCCAATCAGAAACGAAACGCAGACACTATCTGCGTAAACAACTCGACCAATCAAAACGCATCACTACCGCTGTTTATAGAAACAAACATAGGGCGGCACACTCACTCGATTACGATAAAGTTTGTAACAAATTCAGCGTAGAAAACCTGACAGAAACTCAAAAGAAAGTTTTAAGAAGTCTGTACGAGAAGAAGGGTGTATTCATGTCCATCAAAACGGGTGGAGGTAAATGATTAAAATCCCTGTACTGCGAAAGCCAAGATCCTGACACGAGAGTGCTTGTTATTTCACCCTTGATTTAAAGTGATCTCATTGGTTGTTAGAAAGCAAGCGTTTCGCTGAGTCATTGCGAAGGGAGGTAACTAGGTTAAGGATAAATACCCTTACTGTTTTCCAGCGCTTGTGTGTAGATTTATCGGAACAATAGCGCTGGATTATCGAGGATGCCCTTAAAGGGGCTGTAGCACAATTTTTTAAAAGTTAATTTATAATTTTTCAAATTTCCCATTTATAATGATAGATTATATCATTTATATTTACTTTAAAGGGAAAAACATCTTATTACACAAACCAATTATCTGTAGTGGTAATAATGGTGTGGCGTATAAAGCAAAAATTGCATGATGGCCACAATAATGTGAACACATTTTATTATTTCAAATTATAAAAACGATTCCTATGGCCTTAATGAAACCATTTACACTCATTTTTTAACTTGATTTTCCGAAGAGAGAAGAGTGTTTTATTATTGGTGACATTATTTTTCAAATACATTAATTGACTTATTTGAATGAAAAAACATGCTACTGGCCCTTTAAAAACTCCCTTAGAATAATTCTTAGCAAAGGCCATAGACGCCTACTTGATTGATAACGGTAAAGGACCTACCTCTGAGAAGGAATCCAGATCTATAGGCATGTATGCCTATAACAACATCAACTCTTTTGTGTTGAAGGTAGGACTGAAAGTCGGCGACCGATTTGAAAGACTTTGGGTCTTCGATGTGACATTTGTTCCCATGGCTACTTAGATATGAGCTGAAAAGTAAATTGGTTTAACTATATTAAACAGTGTTTTCTGTGATCAATTAAGAAATAGATTTCATGATGTGTCTGTTCACTGGCTTATAAACGGTTTGAAAGGTGCAAGTGAAACTGGTAGTGCGCAAAAAATATGGTTTCTGAGTCGTGCAAGCTTGTCATTTTTAGGAGTCGTCATAGCAACCCACATGAAACTTGTCCTGCAGGTTACCCAGGTTCTCTTTGATTAAACATTTGAAAAAAAAATCCAAAATGCTTTGCGCTTGAAAATAAAAGACCTATATCTATATTTAGACTGAAAAACACCTTTACTAATTAGTGAGATTTCTCTGCTTCTTTAGGGTCGAAAAAGTCTGCGAAAAATTAAGTGTTTATATAACGAGATAGAGTGTTTGGGAATTTTCTGGTAGTCTGCCAATAAACTTGATGGCTAATTAAAGAAATAAATGATTTTATTATCTGAAGAGCAATGAAATACTGGGATTTATCAGTGAAATAAACCGTCTATCGAGCTACAGTGAAAATAACTTATATTTTCATGATATAATTTGAAGTCATAAAACAATGATCTCAAAAAGCGAATTCGCTTATGACGTCACAGTGTTGGTGTGGTGACGGGCTGTTCCCAAGCGGCCCTTTTCAGACGTAATTACAAGGATAACCTCATATAATAAATAGAATATCCGTTAATTCTTGACAAATACCATGTTTATCTCATCTTGTGAGGTACAAAAGTTATATATTTTCACTCGTGGCGCAAAATATAACATTTCTACCTCACTTGATGAGACAAGACAGATATCCTCTATATATTCTGGCTTTGATAAGTGACTGGTTTTGGTGGTTTCAGTTCCCTTCAATATTCCAATATACTGAATCCATTAGCATCATAATGGTAATTCCCCCTCCCCCTTGAATTTTAATCTTATGAGATAAATAGAGTCTGACTGTATAAAAACACCAAATCAATTTTCAATATAACACTCCTAAAACATGTACCTTATTCTGTTGATTGTGCAGAAATTGCCACCTTGTTTACGGAGCGGCGACAGCAGAATAAGCATCAGCTGCATTGTGGGTCAAACAACATCTGTCTCTTCAAACATCATCAGCTGTAAAATCATAATTTGATTTGTAATAATCATAAATTATGTGGGTGTTTGATGACAATCTAACCCTAATAAATGTGAATTTAATGTTGCAAGTACCTCGCCAAGAAGCACTGAAATAATCAAAATGTCATTAATGAACATTTATCATTAAATTAGCTCAATACATTACAATAATTACAAAATGGTTTTGTTACACTAATTTCCGCGTTTCTGATTGGACGAGAGCTCTCAAAAACCTGCTGCCATTTCTCGATGAATGCAGATAAAATGTGCTACCATACCTCGTGCATTCCTACCTTATGACGTCACAATCCATCAGAACAAACGGACGTGTCAGTTGGTTCTTACAACTGAGGGTAACGTTTTGATGCAAAATAAGATATACACATGTCATTTCGTCTTCAAACTCACGCCAATAACTGGAATATTCATTCCCTATCCAAATGAGACAATTAATTTCACCGGGAACACGTCATTTTAATGGATACAAGTCCTCGAGCTTATTCATCCACTAGCGCTTCAAAAACGGTTTTTTGTTTGAACGTCGAGTGATATGCTAATGAGGGTTAATCACAAATTGCGTAAACCAGATAAAACGAACTCTGATTGTATGCATTTGAATGCTGGGAAAACGAAATTGAATCCTCTGCCGTTTTAGATTAAGGATTCCTCAATTTTGCTTCAGCCATGTATTGTTGCGTGTAACAAGCTGCTGACATAACATCGCTTCACTACGCTACGCAATGTTATACAATTTGTTGCTGTTATACTTCGATAGAGGCACAAAACATGTAAAACAATTCTTAAATAACATAATCCATCTGAAACATACTGCTGTGGGTAATACTTATTACCCATTAGATGAAAGATGATCTATTTAAGATGTACACAAATTATAGAAAATATTGTAAATTATATAAAATATTGTAAATACCCCCCATATGGTCATATATCCATATATTATCAGAACGTGATAAACCCTACATGGGTGTAGTTACCTATACGCAATGTACTCAATTGATTTTTTCCAAATTTTGGAAAGACCGAAAAGGGCAAAACAAATTTTATTCTTAAACGTTCAGCGTCGATAAGTCAAAGAAGAGATACATTTTTAAAACCTGCACCAGCCAACAAAGCACATGATGGGGTGTCTGACGAATGTACAACAAAATATCATCTGGATCGGTTTAAAAGCAGGTGAAAAAAAAGTGAATTTGAAGTTTTAGGAATAAAATTTACTCCTTCTTTAAAAGATTTATGGTTTTTGATATCACACAAAAAAGACTTGTAGAAATTAATAGATTACTTGCAATTGAAACATGGAGAAAAACGCATTTGACACTAACTGATACAATTCACGTGAAACACTGGCTATGCTCAAATTACTGCAGATTTTCAATACTCTGCCTAAACTACTGAATCACTTATTACTTTCCTTGAGAAAATGTTTTTCAAATTTATTTGGAATGACAAAATAGATAAAATTAAAAGGAGTACTGTGAAAATAAAATTATAAAGGTGGGAGTTTACACACATGATTGATGTAAAAATATTTGCAAATGTCATGAAATTATCCCCACTCCAACTTTATATAAGAAAATCAAATGGAAACAATCCATGTACTTTTCCAGAGACAGATATATTAAAATATGGAGCAAATTTTCAGAACATTGTTGAAATTGAAAACCCTTTTTGGAGAGATGTGTTGATCTTGAATACATATTGCATATTTTACCCGAAGCATGGAAAAACACCTTAAAAGGTTACAGAATAACTTTGTTAGTTCTTTACAGAGAGATTTCATGACAAAAGGTTCAATAAAATTTTATGATAAACTCATGTAAGACAATGGGAAAGTTTATTTGAAAATAAGGATTTTGAATGGAACAAAATTGTTAATCTGTATAGAAGAAATGTAAAGGATGTCAGACTTTTTCAAGATGTCAAGATTTTCAGTTTAAATGTTTACATGGAATTGTTTATACCAAACAAAATAACTTTTGAGAATGAAATTGCTTGAAAAAGCGATATGTTCATTCTGTAGAGAGATGAACGAAAATATTGTATACTGTATGTATATTGGGAATGTGAGGAAACCAAATATTTTTGGAACCAAATAATTGGATTTGCAGATATGTTGATGATTTCAAAGTAAAGTGTTTTTGTTTGGTTCACTTGGTGCACCATAAAATGAGATACTTTCAACAGTCTTGAAAGTGAAGATAATCAAGAAGAATTTTTATATTTTCCTTGGAACTAACATTTTGGTTTTCTTTCGCCTGGAAATCATGTCAGATGAAATCTTAACTGTGTACCTGCTGCAATAAAGAAGAGTGAGTGAGTGAGTTGGGGTTTAACGACGCTTTCAACATTCAAGGGTATTTCACTTATATCGCGGCTGCTAGTATTATGGCAGGGAGCCGCAACGCCATCAGTAAAGAAGAGCAAAACCTTTGTAACACTGGCCTTAATGTATAGTATATGACATGGCATGTAATAGTTTTAAAACAAAACAACGTCACAGTGTGGTCGACCATTAGAGAAAACTTTCAAATCCGTTCTTGTAGAGCAAATCGCTATTTTGGAACCCCGGTGTTGTGTCATCGACTTCAACGGAGGAGAGTCAGCCGACGTGTTCACTGATGTCACCCTCTATGCTGTAAGCCAGGTCGTAACGAATATTTATACATTGGTTGTTATCATGATAGGCCTAAGCTAAATATTGACGATAACATCAAGGAGAATCTTTTGACAAAGTCCACCGGTAGTGCATTTCCAGATGTCTGCTGTCCATCCAGAAAAATGACATGGACATTACCGAACATTTCATAGGTCTTGGCTGGTTGATAATGAATGGCTATGCTACTCGATATTAGAGGATACAGTTTATTGTGTGTCGCTAAAAAAACGGTGAAAGATTGGTCAAACAGACCCCCCTACGTAGGCAGCTCGGGCGCTTTGCACTCTCGATTGAGTACATTCTTCAAACACCTAGCTACGCCCCTGCCCTAAACAGAGCAGTTTAAGGTTTTACCAGTCAAAGTAAACCTAGCCTCAATAAAACTTGCTACACGCTTAATACAGTGTAGTGAATATTTATTGAGGCTAACTTTAATAGACTGTGCTATAACAGTGTTGAAATGTTTAAAAATTTGTATCATTATGTAGAATTTCATAGAGTGATAATAGTATTAAACTTAGGTTTTTAAATGGCTATGTAGCATATGATAACAATTTGAAACAAAAATTAAACAGTGTTTGAATTTGTAACATTATCATTATGTTCAGTTTGAGGGGCTGGGTGATAAAAAGTACTTACTACTGAATGTTGTATAAGTTAAACATTGATACCTTTTTGTAGAAATTGAGAAGAGTGATAATCTTTATACCAGTATCAAATATCAGTATTTAAATTAGCTCTACTTTGACAATGTTGATTGAGAAAAAAATGTGTTTAAGGTTTAAAATATCAGTAATTAAATTAGCTCTACTTTGACAATGTTGATTGAGCAAAACATTTTGTTTAAGGTTTAATTGCAATATTATAGAGTTACAACACTTTAATCTATGTCTATATTTTGAAAAATAACTTTAAATCGAAACATAACCATTTTAGTTAAAAAGTAAAAGACAAAAAGGAATTTTGGTAAATATCATAGTGAAATTTAGATCTCAAATAATTGTTTGTATTTATAAATAAACTGTTGATATCAAACAAAGATGATAAGAGTAAATGTAGCAGGTGTAGGGTTAAAGAATAACCAAGTCTGCTGGGCGTGGTTCGGTGACTTTTATTTCCAAGACATGTATGAGGACATGTAAACAAAAATGTGTTTTTCACCCTGCAACAATACATAAAATAATAAGTTCATTTGAATAATAATAAAACACGTGATTAATAAAACATCATTGCAGGATTACATAGATTTGGTATAATACACACATCACAATTGCTTACATTATGTAAATGCATATTCATGAAATATACCAATGCATGTTTACAGAATATGTTATACTTTAGAATAAAGATATTTCATTCAATACAAAACATATGCATTACAACATAATATGCAATACTATGCATGATATGATATAAGTATATTACATTACTTTACATACATCAACATGATAATTACACATGATGATAATGGAAGTAATACATGAATATTATACATGGATAAGTAAATATAATTATTAATATAACCATTACCTACCAAGTATATGGTACTCAGGTGAGCCTAAGGTAGGTGACGGAGTACCAGTCTAGGCCATCATTGCAGTCCTAGAATTATAATAAACTAACCATAATTAACTAATTAAGTTTAACCTACCAAATGCCTATAATTATTAATAGTATAATAAGATTACCAGTTACATAAGTATTGTCACAATACATATGATTGATAGATAAACATACCTTGGATGATATAAACCAACTGATATACAATATCAGTAAAATATATACAAGAATGCCATAATGCAATACTGCAGAAAGAGTATTTAGTATAACATGCCATAGCACATAATTACATGTACTATTTCAATAATATATACAAGAAAGGTAAACTAAAATGATTGGGTAATGATAACCACATTTCTACTTATAGAAATGCCTACGTGAAATATATACAAAAAGGAATAACATACTGGCAAAGACTAATCATAGAATAGTAATTACCTTGTATATTAATAGCCTGTAGATAATAAATAATATATGATAACCTATGATTACTCATATGATAGAAGTTACACTATCATATAGTTATGCAAATAGTTTAGCATTTATGCCATACTATAGATATAGCTGCACGTACCTGTGCATTTATGATATATACAAATATAATAAAATATGTAACATTACACCTTTGTGTAATACCTAAGTTAAAACCTTCACATCATAATTGCTTGATGTGTATAAAATGAAATATAACTGATACAATAGTTACGTGTGCCACATTATAGATAATTGATAATAACCTTAACATTTAGCAATGCATAAACTACAATAAGATACATTCATACAACCACACACACAGTAGCCTAGCCCTATTCCCTATTAATATAATAGATAAAGAATATTGCCTTAATGATAATAATATTTATGTGAAATACTAATTATTTAACTAACCTGTGTTCAATAGTTTGAAGACGAAGAAAGTAGACAGTCTGTCAACGTCAAAGTGTCTTCTGTCAAAAGGTCGTGCTATTCATACAAAGTGTAGGAATGTAGTGCACTGAGTTAATAGTGCAGGTTACCTTTATAGATTCTAAGAGCATGCAAAGTGAGAAATAAGCTTACCTAACAATAGAGAACAAAGGATAGAAAGCTGAAGTGGCTAGGAGGTCAGAGTGTAGAACAATAGAGGGACAGCATGATACATGATTACAGGCTTGCAATGTACAAGCTCTAAACTAACACTTTGGGCTGCTACAATTATAATACCTGCAATTAAATGAAACATTAGTACATGGATATTTACAATTAAAACATATAAAATACAATATATTACACTCTGCCACACACTTCCCCCCTCCGACAAAATGACGTCCTCGTCATGTGTTCTTGCCGGTGACGAGATCCACAAGGGCTTCTGTGGCCTTGTTGCTGATGCCCGCAACAACTCCAGATGAAAGTAATGAGCTGAGGTACTCAGCCCGCATCTTCCAATCCGGTTCCCCATGAGCTGCCATGGCATAGTCTCCTGTTGTCTGCCACTTAGGTCTGGTCCTCTCTCGTGCTGATCTCCTTGGCAATGGCACGGCTCCTTGTCTGTCCTCCATCCTTGCAGGTGATGAAACTGGCAAGTCCTGCCCTCCAACAGCACCCTCCTCCTCCTCGTCTACATTGATGTCTTCATCCTGCTCAGGCTCTTGAGCAGGAACAGCATCATCATCTGTTTGACCATCCTCATCTCCGGCAGCTTCTATCACTTCCTCCAGGTCAGCATCAGTCACAACTTCAGCCTCTTCTTCTCCAGCTGGCCTATCAGATGTATCAGCATCTGAAACTGGAGGTCCTGGGTCCATGACAGGAATCCATCTGTCCTCATCTTCTGGTTCCTGGCTCTCAGCGTCATCTGTCAAATCCATTGGAGTTGGTGGTGCTGAAGTTCTAGATTTCCTGGAACGTGGTTTGGGTACTGGAGGTTCGGGAGCAGGAAGAAATCCAATAGGAAGGAGTAAGTTCCTATGTAGTGTCCTGACTTTCCCTTCTCCTGATTCTTTTCTCACACAGTACACTGGAATCGCTGGGTTAGGTTGTCTTAGCACCGTGTAGATGTCATCTTCCCACTTGTTGGCAATCTTGTGCTTCCCGTCGAAGGCGACAATCTTGACAAGTACTCTGTCCCCAGGTTCCAGTGTGGCAGCTCTTGCTTTGTGGTCATAGTTCTGCTTCTGTCTTGCTTGATTTTTCCTGGCTGTCTCTGATGCAAGATCATAAGCATGTTTGAGGCGTTCCTTCAGAGACTTGGTGTATTCCAGGATAGTTCTCGACTTTGTTGGTTCTATGTCCAGTCCAAATGCTAAGTCCACTGGAAGTCTTGGGTGTCTGCCATATATGAGATAGAAGGGTGAAAATCCTGTAGTTTCATGTTTAGTAGAGTTGTACGCATGTACAAGTGGACCGACATGTGCCTTCCAATCCTTCTTCTCATTTGATTCCAGTGTTCCAAGCATGTCTAGCAGTGTGCGGTTAAATCTCTCAGTGATTCCATTTCCCATGGGATGATAAGGAGTGGTCCTCGACTTTGTCATCCCTGTGATGTTACAGATTTCCTTCATGAGATTTCCTTCGAAATTTGCACCTTGGTCTGAGTGTATTCTCTTTGGGAGTCCATAATGAACGACAAAATTCCTGAAAAACACATCAGCTGTGGTCTTTGCCGTCATATTCTTCGTAGGGTAAGCTTGGGCATATCGAGTAAAGTGATCAGTTACTACGAGAATATGCTGTTGTCCTCCCTTTGAAGGTTCTAGAGTGAGAAAGTCCATGCATACCAATTCCAGTGGTTGAGTGGTCTTGATACTGACTAGTGGTGCTCTTGTCTCTGTTGAGGTCTTTCTCTTGATACATCTTTCACAGTTCTTGACATGGGCTTCTATATCTCGTGACATCCCTGGCCAGAAGAATCTGTCTCGAATCAAAGAGTGAGTCCTGTCACGTCCTGGATGGCCTACATGATCGTGGAGACATCTTAGAACAGAGTGGCGACATCTCGTTGACAGCACGAGTTGCTCTGTCCTCTCCCCATCCACTGTGGTCAATCTGTAAAGGACTCCTCTTTGCAACTTCAGTGATGAGAAGTTCTTCACTAGGCCTGTCATATCTGGATCAGAACTGTAATTCAAGAGGTGTGGTCTAGTTCCATTCCTGAGATGTGATATGATGGAATCCAATGCTGGGTCTTTAGCCTGGGCTTTCCTCCAATCACGGGCATTGATTTCACACTTGTCCTCAGTGATATCAAGTTCCTCATCCTCAACCATGTCTGTTGTTGCTGAGACTGTTTCCAATAGGCTTGGGACTGACACCATGTTACAGATGGCTGTGATTGACTCTGATGACAGATGACTTGGTGATTCCTCCCTTGTCTCTGGCAGTCTTGATAGTGTGTCGGCATCTGTGTTTGACTTTCCAGGCCTGTATGATATAGTGAAATCATATGCTGATAGGGCGGCTAGCCATCTGTGTCCCGTTGCATCCAGTTTGGCAGTGGTGAGTACATAGGTGAGAGGGTTGTTATCCGTTAGCACATTGCATTGATGTCCATAGAGGTAATCATGGAATTTTTCTGTTACTGCCCATTTCAAACATAAGAATTCCAATTTGTGTGCAGAATAATTCTTTTCAGACTTGCTGAGTCCTCGACTGGCGGAGGCTATAACATGAGGTTGTCCTTCCTGGTACTGATAGAGTACAGCGCCTAGTCCATGTGTACTTGCATCCGTGTGGAGCTCGAAAGGCTGGGAGTAATCAACATATCCTAGTACAGGCGGTGAAGTTAGGTGTTCCTTGATTTTCTGGAATGCAGATTCCTGTGCAGGTCCCCATATCCACTCTACTTTGTGCTTGATTTTAGATCTCTTGTTGCTCTTGGGCATAAGGTCACTGAGAGGTCGAGCAATCTTTGAAAAATCCTTGACGAACTTCCGGTAGTAGCCTGCGAAGCCTAAGAATTTCCTAACTTCTTCCGGTGTTTTGGGAGTAGGCCAGTCAGAAATCTTTTCCACTTTGTCCGGATCTGCCTCGATTCCATCTTCTGAAACTATGTATCCAACATATCGAACTTTGTTCTTGAAGAACTTGCATTTTTTTGGAGCTAACTTGAGTCCAGATTCCCTGAGGCGTTGGAGAACGAGCTCAAGTCTTTCCAGATGTTCCTCATATGTCCAGGAGAAAATGATGACATCGTCCAAGTAGATGAGACATACTTTCAGATGCAAACCAGCAAGACACTGTTCCATGAGGCGTTGATACGTTGCGGGAGCATTACACAATCCGAATGGCATGCGGTTAAATTCCCAGAATCCTAGCGGTCCAACTGTAAAGGCTGTTCGTTCTTTATGTTCCTCTAGGAGTTCTACCTGGTGATAGCCTGACTTCATGTCTAACACCGAGAAATACTTCATTCCGCCGAGATAATCCAGTAGTTCGTCAATCCTGGGAAGCGCATAGTTGTCCTTTAACGTCTGGTTGTTCATCTGGCGATAATCCACGCACATGCGCAGTTTCCCATCTCGCTTGCGTACAAGGACAACGTTTGATGACCAGGGACTATGTGATGGACGAATGATCCCAGCTGACAATAGTTGTCGAAGATGACTATGTACTTCATCAAGCATGGACGGAGGTATTCGACGATGGCGCTGCTTGAAGGGGATATCACTGAGTAAATCTATCCTATGTCGTACTGCAGTGCTGTGGCCTAAGTCCTCATCACCCTTGGAGAAGATATCCTTGAACTTTAGAATGACCTTGACTCCAAGTTCGAATTCCTCCTGTGTCAGATTCTCCTGGTGAATGTCAACTTGCTCCAAGAGTTTCTGTTCATCCTCAGTTGGTTGTGGAGACATTCCTTGGAATAGAACAGGTTGTAGCTCACATACAAGTGCCTTGGGCTTTACCACAATGGTCTGTGTTGTAACATTGGAGAGATGGACGTCCACTAATCCTGGATTTTCCCAATCAAACTCCATGATGGTAGGGGCAATATCCAAATCCTGGTGTATCGTGGCATCACTTGTTGGCTGTAGATAGGCACATGCTCTTGGAAAGTTGATTGGCTGGATGACTTGTCCCTTGATGACAACTTGGCTGTTGGCTGGTATGATGACATTGCTTGTCTCGCAACACTTGACAAGTCCAACCTTTCCCTTGTTCCGTAAGAGTTCCTTTTCCCTTATGACCATTGTCCTAAATGCGAGATACCATGGTGTATGGAGGGCTGCCTTCTGTAAAAACCTTGTTCCGTGATTGTTTTTGCATCCATCAAGTAGATGTTCCAAGATGTTGGTTCCAATCAGCACTGGCACTTTGGAGTTGTAGTGAGTGTCCGGAGAAACAAGAAATATACATGGTGTTCCTTGAGCCTTGGCAATCCCGTAAGTTTTCATGTGAGCAACAATGTATCCCGAGTAAGGTAAGGACTCTCCTCCTGCACATTCGATATGAAGCATATCCTCCAGTGGTTCGATGGCAATGTGCGATAGATGCTGGTCATAAAAGGACTGCGAGATCACTGATACTGTTGCTCCAGTATCCAAAAGCGCTGTTGTCTCTACTCCTTCAATGTTGACCTTGACCTCATTGGAGGATCCAACTAATCCGTCTGGGATCTGTCTCTTGCCTTTGGAGCGCTGATGATGTTGACCTATGAATGGCCCCTTCCCATAGGTCCCCTGGAGTTTAAAGCCTTGCCTCTCCTTGAATGGTCCAGGCGCACTGTGCAAGAATATCGCATGTGTCCAACTTGTCCACATCTCCAGCATGTGGGTCCCATGGCATATGCTCCCTCGTCATAGCCATGTCCAAAGTGAGCTTGGTCATTCCACTGGGGTTGGAAACCTTGACCTCGACCTTGTCCATACCCTTGTCCTTGGTATCCTCGGCCTTGACCTTGACCTTGACCTTGTCCATACCCTTGTCCTTGGTATCCTCGGCCTCGACCTTGACCTTGAACATGTCCTTGATATCCTTGGTCTGTGGGTGCAACTCCTTGGGCAGGTTGTCTTGGTGACTGAGAGGCACTTGCTGACATCTTCATGTTGGACATCTCTGTAGTCAACTTGTTAATCATGGCTTTGACTTCAGACATCTCCTTCTTCCATTCAGATTCAGGTGGGGTGGTCATCTTGGCTGTTGCTTGAGTCTTGGCTCTCGCTGTTGCCTGGCCCATTTGGTCACTCTCAATCTCCCTCAGAGATTCCATGAGTCCATCGAAGTCCTGGATGGCATCGAACTTGTGGCCTGAGATGTTCTTGAGGGCTGGCCTGAGTCCTGTCCAGAGCATACTCCTGAGCATCTCCTCAGTATCATGGCACATCTGTGGGCTGTCCTGTATGGCATGGGATAGCAGTTCCTCCAGTCTACATCCCCACTGAGACACGTCCTCATCATCTCGTTGCTTGGCGCTGTAGAACTGTGCCATCCTTGTCTCCTTTCTCTCAGCTAGGCCAAACACAATCCTCATCTTCCTCAGAAGATCGCTGATGTCACTTCCAGGCCTCATGTTGACAGCGATCTTGGCTGCTTCTCCCTTGAGCGAGTCCCGGATAGCTTGCTCCTTTGTGTCCTGCGTATAGGAAGATGAATCCATAAGAGCTTCAACATGGTACTTCCAGACATCGTATGGGGTATCCTTGCCCTGTCTGTTACCACTAAAGGAAGGTATCCTGGGTGAGTGCTGGTACACTACTGTGCTAGGCTGAGTGTCCTTATGTGTCACAGAGTCTCTAGTCACTATCCTCACTTTAGTGTCCTTAGGCTGGGTCTGATCCTCTAAGTAATGGTCCATAGTGTAGTGGTTGAGCCACGCCTCAAAATCCTCAGGTGAGTTTGCGTTAGGTCTCTCTCTCTGTCTCCTGAACACTTCCAACATGTTCCGCACTTCATCGTCAGTGAATTCCATGGTGTAGGTCAGAGAACACAATCACAGAATACACAAGTAGGTATAGATCCGTATATGAATGAGCACAATCACAAACACTTCTCACATATTCACATATCCAGTGAGCACTAACACATGTTATCCAACAAGAGAGTAATCCAATGTGAGTATAATCCTAGTGAGTATAAATCAAATAGTTTTTATCCAATCCAGAGAGGGAATAGCGTCTCTCTAAGAGTGAATGAGCACAGGATGAAATTAATTTACATGATTAGACAATCTGAAACAAAGATATGATTAGTTTGATCAATACATGTAATTTATACAACAAAATAACACTAACTACCCTGAAATAAAGAAGTTAATTAGCTACATGATATGCATTAAACATACAAACATACAAGCAAAATGAAAATGAATGTATGGCAAAGTTATATAACTAACAAAACCTGAAATTGAAAGCAAAATAAAGTTTTACATGGTGATAATACTGAACACATGAAATAATACAATGGAAATATTTAGAATGAAGAGTAGAGAAGGGACATAGGAGATATGAAGATGAATTAAGAAATATTAGTGCTAGAAACTTAAACCTGGAAAATGAAGAAATATTAGGGCAACATTATGGTGGCATAGTGCATTGCATGGTGTGAATATATTTGTCAATCAGTCACCGTCCGTGTGTCAACAGAGCAGATGAAAGAAAACACAGGTTATACCTATCCCTACATATTGTATTAAATTTATGGTAATACCTAGTTAAGCTCAATCACTCTCAACACTCTCTCACGCAACTCACACCAAAAGCTACATACTTATGCTATATTGAAAAGAAATAGTAATGCTATGATAAGGGTAGGCTTATGGAATGCTAAGATGAGTAAAATACCTAACTATGGCATGTTATGGCAGTTAGTAGATGATGAAACAATGATACTAATCAACTAATCTTAACTAAAGTTAGTAACTTATACTTAACTAAAGTTATTACATGATCAATGACAAAGTTAACAAATTAAACTAAACTAAACTAAAGCCGGCAACTAACTAAGTATTACTTAACCATGGTTATATGAGCTCAGAAAAAAAATGTCAGTATGGATTGGATGGTACTCAACACAGTTCACAGTCAGTTCAGGGTCACATTCTTGAATCCGGATTTCTCGAGAGTTGTTGGCGTCTTAGATGATGATGGCCGTCTGGTGTCACTCCTCTGTTCGATCAGTCACTCCTCACTGGGGGCTCCATCTTGTAGCAGGTGTAGGGTTAAAGAATAACCAAGTCTGCTGGGCGTGGTTCGGTGACTTTTATTTCCAAGACATGTATGAGGACATGTAAACAAAAATGTGTTTTTCACCCTGCAACAATACATAAAATAATAAGTTCATTTGAATAATAATAAAACACGTGATTAATAAAACATCATTGCAGGATTACATAGATTTGGTATAATACACACATCACAATTGCTTACATTATGTAAATGCATATTCATGAAATATACCAATGCATGTTTACAGAATATGTTATACTTTAGAATAAAGATATTTCATTCAATACAAAACATATGCATTACAACATAATATGCAATACTATGCATGATATGATATAAGTATATTACATTACTTTACATACATCAACATGATAATTACACATGATGATAATGGAAGTAATACATGAATATTATACATGGATAAGTAAATATAATTATTAATATAACCATTACCTACCAAGTATATGGTACTCAGGTGAGCCTAAGGTAGGTGACGGAGTACCAGTCTAGGCCATCATTGCAGTCCTAGAATTATAATAAACTAACCATAATTAACTAATTAAGTTTAACCTACCAAATGCCTATAATTATTAATAGTATAATAAGATTACCAGTTACATAAGTATTGTCACAATACATATGATTGATAGATAAACATACCTTGGATGATATAAACCAACTGATATACAATATCAGTAAAATATATACAAGAATGCCATAATGCAATACTGCAGAAAGAGTATTTAGTATAACATGCCATAGCACATAATTACATGTACTATTTCAATAATATATACAAGAAAGGTAAACTAAAATGATTGGGTAATGATAACCACATTTCTACTTATAGAAATGCCTACGTGAAATATATACAAAAAGGAATAACATACTGGCAAAGACTAATCATAGAATAGTAATTACCTTGTATATTAATAGCCTGTAGATAATAAATAATATATGATAACCTATGATTACTCATATGATAGAAGTTACACTATCATATAGTTATGCAAATAGTTTAGCATTTATGCCATACTATAGATATAGCTGCACGTACCTGTGCATTTATGATATATACAAATATAATAAAATATGTAACATTACACCTTTGTGTAATACCTAAGTTAAAACCTTCACATCATAATTGCTTGATGTGTATAAAATGAAATATAACTGATACAATAGTTACGTGTGCCACATTATAGATAATTGATAATAACCTTAACATTTAGCAATGCATAAACTACAATAAGATACATTCATACAACCACACACACAGTAGCCTAGCCCTATTCCCTATTAATATAATAGATAAAGAATATTGCCTTAATGATAATAATATTTATGTGAAATACTAATTATTTAACTAACCTGTGTTCAATAGTTTGAAGACGAAGAAAGTAGACAGTCTGTCAACGTCAAAGTGTCTTCTGTCAAAAGGTCGTGCTATTCATACAAAGTGTAGGAATGTAGTGCACTGAGTTAATAGTGCAGGTTACCTTTATAGATTCTAAGAGCATGCAAAGTGAGAAATAAGCTTACCTAACAATAGAGAACAAAGGATAGAAAGCTGAAGTGGCTAGGAGGTCAGAGTGTAGAACAATAGAGGGACAGCATGATACATGATTACAGGCTTGCAATGTACAAGCTCTAAACTAACACTTTGGGCTGCTACAATTATAATACCTGCAATTAAATGAAACATTAGTACATGGATATTTACAATTAAAACATATAAAATACAATATATTACACTCTGCCACATAAATATCCGAGATAAGATTTAATAATCAATAACTGTCACGATAGCATTCATTGACTGCACATTGATAATGTAAATAACATAACCATGTGACTCACGTCAATCCCAAATAAAAACTTTTCCTACAACTCCACGTGTAATTACATTGACAAACAACCAGTTGAAATGTGATAATTATTATAATATATAGACTGTAGATATCGATCATGAATTAAAAGTAACATATGTTAGATCTGGAACAAGTTGCCATTGATTACCTGCACCGAGCGACCCCTCTCTCAGTCTGACTGATACCTGTCATCTTTGCTTTCCCGACAGCTGTCAAAGTGCCGACTTGATTTGAAAAGTTTTAGAATGCCATTATCGTCAGGTGACCAGCTTTCGACGTAGCCATCAATATTATTGGCTGTTAAAATTTTAACTTGGAGTATTTGTAGTGTATGCACGCATAAGATAGTTAAGATATAAATATGAATAGAATCATTTTGCTAAAATTGATACCCGACATGAAATTCTACTCATCTTTAAAACAATTAAAAAGCACACGAAGTGAAACATGTTTTAAAATGTTTTATGTGTGTACATCAATGGAAAGTCATGATTATGTAAAAAGAAATATGAAGCTTTACTACAGTCTAGATCCATATCCACTAAGTTTAGATAAACTGAATACTAAAAACTTAAAGAATAAAAATCACATGGTTGAAGGTAAAGTAAAGTATAACTATCAATTATCAACTACAGTTTAGCCCAAGCAATGGTATGACGCATTCTCTGCCCACAGAGGTTAATTACTCCCTTCACATTTCCTAGTCTCATTAAAATCACACCGTAATTAGTTGCACTACGTTACACAGTATATGTGAAACGTAGTGGAACTTAATTACTATCTGATTTTAATGAGATTGCACATTTCCGATCCAAATCTGACGGGAGTAACCTCTGTGGGAAAGAATGTGTAATGACGATGATCTATTCACATCCAAGTAGTAGGGAAGTAATGAAATCATCAATTAATACTGTAATTCGAACTTCAAACGAAAACGTATTTACTTATATTAGAATTCGAAGAGTATCGATTTAACAGTAGGCCTATTTGTTTATATTATGAATCTTGGTAAACAAATTCGTGTCATTTAAAAAAAAAATATATTCTTATGTCAAACAAATAAAACGCTTTTATTCAAATTGCACAAATCAAACATTTTATCGATTATCATGAAAAATATGTCAATGATTATCCTTCCGCCTGGCGTACGTCATTTCATTAACATGTGTGAATCAAATACACCTCTATATTGACTCTTTTATCTCAGGGGAAGTAACTCTGACAGCACTGACAAACAATCATGAAAAAATGCTTGTTGATAACTGTAAAAATACGAGTTCAAAACTTTGCAAAACCCTAATATCTGCAACCGTTTCCATCTGTTTTTGAAATACATGTAACTGTGTTATAAAGTGATAAATGCTATCATCATATGAAAGTTATCCTAACATAGTTAATACGTTGTACTCATTATTTGTATAAACGTTTTCCTAGATGTATTGCACATGCATGCAATATATGATTTTGAAACATTATAGGCAGGATGAGTGTCAACATGTGTATATCTCAGGAGGGACATATAATCCAATGGCGGATCCCCGGGGGAGGGGGGCTGGGTCGAGGGGGTCCGGAGGTTCGTTTCCCGGTAGTTGCATTATTTTGCAAATTTTATTTCTGGGAACAAGGTCGATTTTAATCAGACTGACAACAATATTTGACAGATTAGTAACCTCTTTGGGTATGGACGAACTGAATGGAACATTCTGAAGGGATGGGACAAACGTTTTATTCTAATTTTGGGGGACAAAATTACATGTAATAAACATTGCATTGTGTACTTTTTTTAATATCTAAATAGTAAGAGTGGAATTATATTTTATTATAATTTCGAAAGTATGCAGGAAAACTGCCAATGTCGAATTTGAGGATTATACATAGAAAAAGATATTGTTTTACTCAAATTCGATCATTTGGTGACCACCTTTTTTATTGGGGTTTTGAAATCAGCATATTGTCAAGTTTACATATAAACACATGGAAAAACAAGTTAAGCTACCTCAATATTGAACACTGAAATGTGATTTGTGGGAGCGTTACGATAATTTAACTGAATGAATCCCTTCCGACGTGAGAAAAGTAGATTTTGTGACAGATATCGTGAAGTACATCGACCAAACATGTGCACTCTTTAGATTGCATGAGCCGTACGTGCTAGTTTTCCTTCTACATTTCCGAACCTTTGATCTGCACGAGATGCACGTGCGATTGACTGCTTTCAAACGGCACAACTTTCGTGACTGCATGTACTGCACGTGCAATCTAGTCTTTTTCAGAACAAAAAAAGTGAATGTCACATCACAACTCACCCGCTGTAAACTTAGAATATCGCAATGATTGCTCCGTAGACACGAATGCCTGAATGTAAGTAAATCCCCCGCTCTCGCTCGAGACATGCTGATATTCAGGCACTCGTGTCGTAAATATAGTTTGACATAGACACGAAAATAATATTGTTTATTACCGAAGTCGTGAATTAATGAAAATACGCTAAAATCCACTTTAACTATAGGCACCATGGCGACCTACCCTTCGCCGCCTTTAGTACGCAACGTCGTATACGAAGCGTGACGTAATAGTATTATAGGCCTATATGCACATATCAAGTTTGCCTAGCAACCATTGTTTCTCCGCGACTTCCCGTATTCACCCCCTGGAACGTCCTGTTCTGCAGAGGTGCAGTGATCGGCGACTGTTCGCGAGAATTTGCAGTGATCGGGTGCACGTCGTGAATGTAAACAGAAGTTCAGTGTTAGAAAACAGTTCACTATTTGCTAAATGCGCGCAATTTCCTTTAAATCTTAATAGTTTACGAATGTTAAGGTTATGGTGATTATTTTCAGAAAGTTTTAAGTTGCAAGCATGAAAATGAGGAAAGTTATCAGTAATAATCGACAAAACTCGTGTTTTTAAGGAGACAAATTCGAAATTTATGTTAAATGTAGCTATCTTTTTCTTTCCAGATGATATCTAATTAAACATTAGTGATAATACCTTTATTTGCGAAAAGTTGAAAACATTCAGTTGAAAAATAACAAAGTTATTGGACACAATGTAAAAATGATATTTAGTGCAGTGATCGTTGAAGACAGTGAACTCGGAATTCAGTGATCGGAAATTTGGATAATGCAGTGATCGGATTTTTAAAAATAAAAATGTCCAAAAAACTTATTTTTCGGATTACAAAGATATAGTTTTGATCCTGTTCAGACTGTTCAACATGGACGAAAAGATTAGGTGTAAGTATTGTTCCCATACTTACTTTGGTCTTCATTTACGTGGTATGGCTGACAATCCAACAAAGCAGACGAATCCTATAGGAAGGTGGAATCCCAGAAAAATGCCTCAAAAACGTTTGGGCATCAGGCAATCACACTAGTATAACTTAACATTCAGCAGATGTTGCCAATCTTTTCAAATGACAACAAATAACGTTTACGCTTGCTCTTTTGACTTGAAATATATATATTTATTGTTTATCGTCCCAATACGAAAAGAGTAGAAGACAATCTGTATATACACAAACACAAACTGTCGGGAATCGAGTAGGTTTTATCAAACTCTTTAAGACTCGTTTAATAGATATGTTTAAACAAAATTGGAGTTCTGATCTTGATAATAGCACACGTTATGTTCTGTACAGGGAATTCAAAGGTCTATTAAATCCTGAAAAATATCTTTTCGATATTGTTGATTATAAATTACGTAAGTATCTTGTTAAATTTAGAGCCGGGTTGTTAAGGTTGAAAGTTAATGAGGGACCATGGTGTAATACCAACAGAACTCTGAGACTATGTCCTATTTGTGATCTGGGAATTGAGGACGAATACCATTTTACCTTTATTTGTCCAAGATATGCTGATTTACGTCGTAGATATTTGCCAACTGAATTAAAAACAAATATGTTTAGCTTTAAAAACTCCTTACAACAGATAATACCCATACCTTAAAAATGTTCAGTCTCTATATTATGCACTCATACGAACGCAGATCTAATATATTACAAGAATAATAACAGCACTGATTACTATAACATTTTGCCTACCATATTCTTTGTCCATTTCATCAATACCGATTTGCATTGTATATCTATGAAAATGTGTAAATATATATGTTAGCAGATGGGCGTGTGTATATATATATATATTGAATATATATTGAATGTATGAACTTTGTAAATGTATATGGGCCCGATGGCCTTCATACGGAATAAAGGTTTGATTGATTGATTGATATATATTCAAGACGTTTCTACGTTTATAAACGTATTAAGGAAATGAGCACAGTGTACCTTACAGCGTTAATTTTTCATAGACAACTTTGAATAACACAATTTGAAATTAACTACATATTGCAGATTGTTATGTTAAAACAGTTTGAAACATAAAGCTACTCATTGGTATTGAAAGATTTGAAATAGCATGTGATTGACATGACACTTTACATTCAATGTATACCTCAAATATGTTAAGTTGCAACTATGAATGACAGAATATGGAATTGAATAATATTGTAATTATACTTTGTTGTTAAAATCATTTTAAAACATAGAGCTGTTAATATGAATTGAAATATATCATGTGCATATAATAACCGAGATAGAACAAAATTAATGCTATGGATGATCAACTTCTCTATTCCATATATCGGACGTTTCGGTGTGGATATATATTAACACCGTAATATCAAAGTGATGCGCATCATTTGAATAAAAATTATTTATTAATATAAGGGCTATTGTTTCTATTCTCCTTGTTAGAATCTACACTATATCCGCTATCTATCGTCTTCAAAATGCCTTTTAAAAAGGTGATAAACTGGTTTAAAAACTTACAATTTTTAAAAAACTTGTAACCTTCAAATTGTTTCTGTGGCAGTTTTTAATAAGACATTTTTTTTATTCATCTCTTCATCTGATAAACATATTTCTTCCCAAATACTTAGGATATGTCAAGAACAAAAAATGTCCAATGTCAAAAAGGTCGCATTCAGTCATTGTGATGCATTACAATGTGAATCTTATGAACGGAAAAAAGCAAAGTTTGGTTCTTTTCTCACCATATAGCGCATAAACAATCTTATAACCTTTGCATGTCGAGATTTTTCAGTCACATAATAAACATTAAAAACAATTAAACTGATTTACGTGTATACTATATCAGGAAAGCTATAGCTAGTTCATGACACGTTTTACTTGTCGCCCTTACATATATCTTCAGATGATAGGACAAAGATGATCTATATTTGAAAACCTTTGCACATTTACCTCATTCGTAATCTTTTAGTGAGTGATTTTAAAGCACATGGCTTTTCAACTCCTTCTTTGAAGGGCACGCTAATCCAGAAGTTTTGCACAGCAGGATTTTCGAGGGGATCAAGACAACGCTTCAAGGGAGGCACCATATTGTGCTTATATTGAAAAATGCGAGCACATTTGGACATTTTCGGATTTTTTATCCGATCCTATGCTCACAAAGCTATATTCTAACGATCTACTTTCACTTCAGAAAACCCCATGAGGATGTGAGCCACGGTGAGGATACTGTACACTACCGATCACTGCAAAACAAAATTACGATCACTGCAGGCATGTACAGAGGCTGTACAGTCATTCGCACCGATGAAGTCATGGTTACTTTTTGGCTGATTTAATTAATAATATGCACTCAATTGAGCAGAAACTTTACATTTACTTTGAAAAGTGAAACATTAACAATATATGATTCTCAAAAATCTTTTAGATAAAACAATTGAAAAATTATCTGCAGATTTGTCTCCTTGAAAAAACGTGTTGTGCCGATTATCACCGATAACTTTCCTCATTTTCATGCTAGCAACTTAAAACTTTCTGGAAATAATCACCATAACCTTAACATTCGTAAACTATTCAAATTTAAAGGAAATTGCGCGCATTTAGCAAATAGTGACCTGTTTTTTAACACCGAACTTCTGTTTACATTCACGACGTGCACCCGATCACTGCAAATTCTCGCGAACAGTCGCCGATCACTGCACCTCTGCAGAACAGGACGTTCCAGGGGGTGGTATTTTATCGTCTGTGACGTCATAAAACTATTCTTCTTGACGTCACTGTAGCTTGCCGTCGCAAGAGAAGTAGGCCGCTTCCTGCTTATTTTTATGTGAATGAAACGGAACAGAATGGGTAATAAAAGAATTATTACACTCGAAAGTGTGCCATATGACTTTTACGTGCAAATTTGTGTACCCCCTCGCTCTCGCTCGGGCAATACAACTTCACATTCGTTTCGTAAAAGTCATATGACAAACTTTCTCGGGTAACAATCTCTATTTATGACGTCACGTTACCATGACAAAGTGATATGTTGCCCTAGGGCATCGTATGAAAAATATGAACCCCGATATGAATGCTCTCGTTGAATAATAAACAAAAACTGTATCTGCTCGTTAACGTGTCGCTCGGTCAAAACAAAAATTCACAGTCGTTTCTATACCCCAGGAAACCAATGAACCCCTACCACCGCCTCTAGATTCGCTTATGTATTACAGCAGAGGAATGCAATTCAGCAAAAAAACAAGAGTTACTCGTTTGACCAGTTTGCCATAGAAATCTTTAAATTATAGTATCTACTTTTCTATCTTAGCTAATACGTCAGTTGTTCTCGAGCGATTGAAAATCATGATTGCAAAAATAATATTTCCATTACAACACTTACCAGTAAAAACACTTCAACTAGGCTTGTTTCTGTTGAGATGAATGGATGGAGAGAAAGCGAGAGAGTTAAAAAGACTCAGTTTCGTGTTGTGGTCATGTAAACTATATATAGGTCTACTATGTAAAAAAAAAAAAAAAATACACGTTGGCGGTTGATGGTACGAGTCAATACTTACAATAAAAAGAAATGTATAAACCCTAATCCACTTTAAAAAATGTCTGTTTTGTGTGTAAATTATTAAAAGGCCTATATCTGTTTCTGGTTGGTGTCGTTGTGATTTAATTATCTCTATTTAAAGAGCCATCTATATATGATGTTGATAAACATATCGGGAAATTGCCAAAAATGTATCTCCGGGAAATATATACCTGCCATTGGCTATTTAAAGATTAATGTTAAACAAATTCATGTTGATATTCCTTTGTTTCACTTCAACTGAAAACTCTCAAAATCGATCAAATCTGAAGCTTGATTAGAACTAATGATGATGAGTAAATTGTTATACTTATCTATGTTACCAGCTTCTGCCAAAGTGTTTGTATGCTTTTCGTTGTAAACTAATTTGTATATGTAATGTGCATGAACATGTACTACAAAAAGAAATAAATTTAAAAAAAGAGAAAAAAGTAAATACACTCTCTATATTTACTTATGTTGACTTTGTGGCAGTGCGTGTCTTTACCCTCCGCGTATCGTTACCCGACACGACTGTAGCTAGGTAGGCATTTTAAGATGCTCGCTGCTGCGGGCTTGATATCAAGCCCAATAGGTGTTGACGTATTGATACGTCAGTGACTTCTGACCCTTCTGACATCCATACGCCAAAAGTGTGTGACGAAGTTCCCCGATTCATGAAAAGTTAACATTTTCCGAATGAGAAATCAATGGGATTTCACATGATGTAATTAGTATCTATAAACAATTCTATTTTATTGAGAAATGATGAGTTAAAAATATTGAACGTATTTTCAATCACAAAACTGCCTGCAGGTGCGTGTTTGACGTCATAATAAAATGTTACCTACTCGATTCATTGGATTGAAATTATATAGTAAATGCATGCAAAATGCATAACTTTTAGATCACTATGTTCAGAATATCCTAATCTATCTGATTAACAAATTTGGACATTGAATTTATCTTTACCCGACACGACTGTAGCTAGGTAGGCATATTAAGGCTGTGCAATATTATTGCAACATCAATATTATTATATATAGGCCTACGTATTGCAATACAATTTTCATATCGCAATATATTGCACAAACAAATATTTAGTTAAATGTATTCATTTATTTTGTAAAAGGCACATTTACTGGCTTAACTTGTATTAAGAAAATTATTTTGAAGTGCTAAAATGTGTGTTGGACTGTCACAAATGATCTGAAAGTCATTGTATCAAATGTGTCATGTTTAAACTGCAAAAAGAAGTTTAAAAGTGAATGTAGAGTTCATTTAGCATGTTGCAATAGGCCTATCATTGGCACTAGTTAATTAAAATGGTTTCTAGAGAAATATATCTCATTGTCAGAGGATCTTGCAATATTTTGTGGTACGTATTGTGGTATTGCAATACATTAGTTCAGCAATCGCAGTACAAAAATCGAGGCAATGCCTATATACATCCTCGACAAAGATTATTTTGCAGATTTTATTCCTCGAAACAGGTTCGATTTTAACAGGGACGTTCTAGATCTAATATTGCAGATTTTATAGAATCCCTGATTTTAATCAAACGGCACTACCAGTTTCTTTGTTACTCATTCATTAATTAGAGAAGTTTGTGCTCGAAGTCACGTGACCTAATATCGCCGTTTGTTTGTCCGCCATCTTGGTGATCATCAACTGGTGACCCAACTCGGCAACACTTCGTTGTTCCATGGCGTGCTGTGTAGCTGTTGGTTGTTCTAATCGAACATCAACGAAAGGTCTCTCCTTCTATCGTTTCCCCGCCAAATCTAGTCCGGAACGTAGACAGCTGTGGATCAGTGCCTTGAAGAGAGACGGTTGGCTTCCCACCGAGCATTCTCGCCTCTGTTGTCAGCATTTCGTGTCAGGTGCGTCTGAATTTAACCCCCTCGCTGCCCGCCTGTACGCACACGTAAAACGCCACTAAGGTGCTGGGATAAATGTGTACTCAATGACATAGTACCCCATTTCAAATAAAATTATATGTTCATAAGTTGTATGTGTGCTTCTCTCGAATCTCTTTTGGGGGGGGGGGGGGGGGGGGGGGGGGTCTACTGTCTGCATGGTACCATCTTTTAACAGTGTCACCCGAGCCTCCAGCGAGGGATGGCACTGGTACAAAGATGGTATATCAGACAGTATTTCCTGATAGAGAAGCATACAACATATTTTCTTTCTGTCAATTTGTCAATAAAAATTAGCATACTGTAACGATATTCATTTTGTTTGGACTGCCGATATAACAGATAAGTGGCGAAGTAATGGTTAGCAATGTTTGCATATGCTGGCCTGTCACCCCAAAGGTTCGAATGCCGGTGGAGACACCACAAAAAAAACCCAATTAATTTGCAAGCAATGCAATGTGAAATTTTATTCCAAACATAGCAATAACTTTATATGGAGAAAAATATCTGTATCTGCCTCATAAAGGGCTGATTGAGCTATCAACACTGCGGGCGTCCTTATACATATTTTATTGCATCTGACCATAATGGTAGGTAACTCTTGGCTAATTCATTTAGAACTGTACTTTTGTGAGATGTGAATCCCCTTGAATGGGCAATATTAGGGCCTATACTTCTAACAAAACCAAAAAGGTCACACCTTTAAAAGATATGTGTAAGACAAATTATTATGGATCTCAATTTCTTCTTAATTGTATGCACATTGACAGCTTCTTTTAGGCGGGTTTCATTCTACGTCCGATTTTCCTTGCGTTGCATCATCGTGTTGTGTGATGTGTTGCATCATTTGTTGTGTGATGTGTTGCATCATGTGTTGTGTGATGTGTTGCATCATGTGTTGTGTGATGTGTTGCATCATGTGTTGTGTGATGTGTTGCATCATGTGTTGTGTGATGTGTTGCATAGAAAAAAACGCATGCAGTTATTTTATCAATGGTGACATGTGAATTTGAAGTGTGTTGGGATGTGGTGCGATTGAAATAGGACCTGCACCAATTTTTAATGCATCTCATTTGAAAATGCAAGGGAATTCCATTGATGATGTAATATCTACCACGTGGGATACTAGGGTATTTCTACCTCGTGGCTTTTGGGATTGGACAATTCAGTACGTGTTTGCTTTTCAACTCAACATCAAATGCTTATAAGTTCTATCAGTTGATTCGCATGTACCATGTCATATAGGAGACCAAGTTATTTCACTGCATCAATATTTCAGTATTTCATCACAAGTGCCAAAAAATCTGGTCTCATTACTGTAGACTCTGAACACCTAATTAACCTCGTAGAAAAGAATTTTGCACTTTACGATCTAGACATCAATTGTAGTTCCGAAATGTAAATTCTCGTTTCGCAATTGATGATGCAATTAAGGACACATGTTACTGAGTGTGAATAAAAACTCACATACATTGATGCATGCATGCGTAAACAAAATAGGACGCATCTTGACCAAAACTTCTGTCTACCTTACACAGCAAGTCACATACTAACG
Organism: Gibbula magus; assembly: GCA_936450465.1. Classification (NCBI taxonomy): domain Eukaryota; kingdom Metazoa; phylum Mollusca; class Gastropoda; order Trochida; family Trochidae; genus Gibbula; species Gibbula magus. Next base: position 45,859,711 of record OW388295.1, read on the forward strand.
ACATAAATTATAAAGACAGATTTTGAATCGTCGTTTATGAAGTTAATATGTAAATGAACCCTTCACCCATGGTAATCAGTAGGGGTGTAACAATAGATCGAACTATCGATGCATCGCAATAGTTGGCTTGGCAATAGTACTATATCGATAGTATATACAAAAACACTCTCGCTATCGCAATAGTAAGGTTAACTATCGATACTATCGAAAGTATTAAATTTCTCTTAATTATGAATGATTTCCACAAGCCTCACTGCATTTAATTGAAGATTTTTAATTTTAGAATTTCAATAGGGAAGAACTAGTGATAGGAAATAACAAAATGACAAAGTGTCTTTTCATTTATGATTTCTTTACTGATTTTGGTTCCATAGTCCTAACATCAATTAAACATATCTACTAAAACCTATAAGAAATCTAGCTGATTATTGCTTATTTGTGCAAAAAAACCTATCGCAATAGTAATTGCAATAGTGAGTTACAATAGTCTATCGCTATCGCAATAGTAAGTGGCAATAGACTATCGCTATCGCAATAGTCTCTTTGGGTTAATAGTCACCCATGGTAATCTGAGGTCATTTCTACTTCAATTTCCAGGTAAGAAGAGTGATCATCCATATTCCCCTGACTACATTCCTACAATCTTCAAATACACGTCATCCCCTCAGAGGAAGGCACTGAAGAAAAAAGTTGAAGTTTTTGAAAGAAGAAATGACACAAAGAGGAAGAAAACTGAACAAGTACGCTGTGAAGTTAGTCTTGTCTCATCACTCACACGGTCTTTTCTTCAATATTTATTTGATATTTTCCAGTCAAATTAAAATGAAGGATACATTTAACTTTGTAGAATGTATAATTATTTCCCCCGAAAAAAATTTCGGGAGACATAGTGTTTTCACCTCCGTCCGTCGTGGAGTGGTGCCTTTTGCTATTTTGGTTATTCTGAATTTTTTGAACTTAGTGCATATTGAGGGTAGGGACCTTTTCCGGCCTCTATCTCCAAAACCGTTTAATATTTTTTCACCAAACTTGGTATTTGCTTAGACCTAGTGATAGAGTGGTGCCTTTTGCTACTTTGGATATTCTGAATTTTTTATTTCTCGTTCATTCTGAATTTCCATGGAAACATTTTAACAAAGAGGCCAGAAAAGAGCAACAATTTGAACTAAGAGGCTGCATGGAAACAAGTTCATTTATTCTAATAGATTAACCTTTTTGAATTGTCCTTTTTGGATTGTCTCTGGCGTAAGTGAAAAATAAGAATAAGATGACAAGGTTGGATTGGATTGGATTGAGCGGGGGACATCACAGTGGATCACATGCACATATTTCTAGTTAATAAATGAAATTTATTTTCGTAATCCTGTGACTTGGTACAGAATGTTATCGGTTTACAATAGCGAGCAAGTGACAAATTACTGATTGAAATTGAAAACTTTTGAACACGTTTTTATTTGAAATAATTGACAGATTACAGCTGAAAAAAATATCGAAATATTTATTCAACAACAAATTAGTAATCTTGTATTTAACTTCAATCAAAGTACGAATAAAGAATAGTGTTTAAATTAAATAAATAAACGACTTATACTGGCGGACATTTTCAAGATTTTGCCGGGATTGACGGCTTGAAATCATTTTTGTTTTGTGTAATGTGTCTTTTCTTCTCGATGAATTCTATATTATTTACCAGTTCAAATGTTGATGGGAGGCAAGATATATCTTTTAACACTTGGACATGTTTTGCCATGATAAGATTCGATACCCATTACCGGTAATAATTTTCGGTAAAAACAAGTTCTACAGAATTTGTAGCCGGCGACAAAACACAAGTAGACGTCGAAATGGCCGGTCGCCAGCACATTTTGACAACCCTGCCACAGTGTAGAAACTAAGAGCCTTATACAGTCTTGGTCGTTATTCAGCAAGTCTAGATCTAGTCTGGAGGGTTCTATAGGGTATATTTTGTGGAAATGAAATGTGAGAGAATATTCCTGTTTATATATGTTATCAATACATAATTAACATGGACCACTCGAATGATATCACTGAGGGTGATAATTTTGATGAATTCATATGTGACTTTTTGATAATGCCAAGCACCAATCGTTGAAAATAAAAACAAGTGGCCATTTATCAGCGCTACACGTGTGGAAAATTTTGCTACGGCAAACAGGTCATATTTGATTAGTCGAAAAAGAAATCATTTGTTCCTTGCTGATATTGTATCAATTTATGTATTTTATTATCAAAATGTTGTAAAATTAGTAAAAACACAAAAAAATGAGATGGAAGATAATGCTGAATGAGGACAATCACTTTCAAGTGATAAAATCTAATTGATGAATTATTCATTAGCTCATCAGGCCTGAAAGGCCCGATGGGCTTATGGCATGGCATGGTGTCCGGCGTCTGTCCATCCGTCCGTCCATCCGTCCATAAACTTTTCGCTTTTTCGACTTCTTCTCAAGAACCAATGACTCCTAAGAGCTGAAATTTTATGTGCAGACTCCTTGGCCAATGGGGATTCTAAATTGTAGATTTCGTGACCCCATGACCCCAAATGGGGTCACCGGGGTCACATCCTTAAAACCTATTTTCATCTTCTTCTCCAGTTCCAAAAGGTCTAGAGAGCTGAAAAGTTGTATGCAGACTCCTTGGCCAATGGGGATTCTAAATTGTAGATTTCGTTACCCCGTGACCCCAAATGGGATTACCAGGGTCACATCCTTAAAAACCTATTTTCATCTTCTTCTCCAGTTCCAAAAGGTCTAGAGAGCTGAAAAGTTGTATGCAGACTCCTTGGCCAATGGGGATTCTAAATTGTAGATCTCGTGACCCGTGACCCCAAATGGGGTCACCAGGGTCACATCCTTAAAAACCTATTTTCATCTTCTTCTCCAGTTCCAAAAGGTCTAGAGAGCTGAAAAGTTGTATGCAGACTCCTTGGCCAGTGGGGATTCTAAATTCTAGATTTCGTGACCCCTTTACACCAAATGGGGTCACAGGGGTCACAACCTTAAAAACCTATTTTCATCTTCTTCTCCAGTTCCAAAAGGTCTAGAAAGCTGAAAAGTTGTATGCAGACTCCTTGGCCAATGGGGATTCTAAATTGTAGATTTCGTGACCCCGTGACACCAAATGGGGTCACAACCTTAAAAACCTATTTTCATCTTCTTCTCCAGTTCCAAAAGGTCTAGAGAGCTGAAAAGTTGTATTCAGACTCCTTGGCCAATGAGGATTCTAAATTGTAGATTTCGTGACCCCGTGACCCCAAATGGGATCACCAGGGTCACATCCTTAAAAACCTATTTTCATCTTCTTCTCCAGTTCCAAAAGGTCTAGAGAGCTGAAAAGTTGTGCGCAGAGTCCTTAGCCAATGGGGATTCTAAATTGTAGATTTCGTGACACCGTGACCCCATATGGAGTCACGGGGTTCACATCCTTAAAAACCTATTTTCATCTACTCCAGAACAAATGTACCTGTGCCAATGGGGATTCTAAATTTGAGATTTGGAGACCCTGTGGTGCCTCAAATAAGGGCCTCAAGCCATGACCAAAAAATCTATTTCAGTTTTCATCATTAAACAATATAAACCCTGATGAGCTACAGAGCCCATGGCTCTATTTAAAAAGAAATTCCATTCAGACTCCCCTACAACACATAACTTGCACCAGTCTCTATCACTGCCTTAATTAAGCCTTGCTTCATTTTGTTGACTTTTCTGTGTGACTGTCAGAATGTCAGTGTCCGCCTAGTGTAGAAATAAACTGCACCAGTACATAAGTTTTACTTTTCCATTCCCGCTAGCCATAACATATTAATATTAGTTTTACATTTTTTTTTAACCTTCGTCAAGTAAATACACATTCTGCTCCATCAGTGTGTATTGTATCCGCTACCCTACTACAAATGATTCCCTGTGAGCCCTATAAATATTTGACTATAAATAACCAGCCATGTAAGAACTTAGATTTAAGAGGAGCGACGAGCTAGCATTGACAATTAAATCACATCATTTCACTGGCAGCGGGGCGGGATAGCGCAGTGGTTAGCACATTCGGCTTTGGATCAAGAGGTCCGGCGTTCGAATTAGAGAACTGTTCTACATGCAGTAAGGTTTGGGTGCAATGCTACACTGAATTTCAGCGTAGTACCACCCATGGTTCGCAAGTTCTAGCTGGTGCTCAAAGGTTTCAGCACAATGCATAGCTACACATCCTCGGTTACCCATGGTTTTATATATGCTCCGTTACTCTCCACTATACCACCCATGGCAAACCTTCTGTACTCAAATTACCCGCCCTTTGCCGGTGTGAGCCAATCAAACTGCTACGGCTGCTACGCAGCTTGGACATGCGAACCAATGACAATTCATATCACTTCGTTGCAAAGCACCCGAGATCATTTTGTGAGCCATCCGTCCTCGGTTATCTCCATTGACCATTTCCGTCTTATCCTATTGAGCATTTTCTTTGGTTACTGACTTCGTCAGGCCGGCCAAGGGCGGGTAATTTGAGTACAGATTTTCCTGATATGGTTACCCATGAGTGATATAATGGAGAGTAACATATATAGCAGCATATATAGTAGCATATATAAAGCCATGGGTAACCAAGGTTGATAGCCACATGGCGTTGCGGACTTTCTCCCTGCCATAATATTAGCAGCCGTGATATAAGTGAAATACTCTCATAAGCAGCGTTAAACTCAAAATCACCTCAGGGAATCAGGGTATTCAGGCAGTATTACACAATGGAGCAGGATGGTAAATGTATTGACATTTTGGGTTCAGTGTTGCCATAACTCCTTACTATAATTACGTAATACATGTTTCAGGCACAGAAATCAGCCGCAGCCGCAGCTCTATTAGATCTGTCTGCTAGAGAGAAACCCTCGTCTCCACATTTGCCCGAAAGTGACCACTGTCCAGTTGACGTTGGTGGAACTGGAACCCAAACAAGTCTTACCTTGGAGGATATTAAGGACTTGGAAGAAACTAACAGGTTACTATGCTCAAAACAAGAATTGCAAACAAGCGTAAGGGAAGAACTTTCCATCGATTCTTTCAAGGGAAACAATGAGAAGGTTCAAGTGTTCACAGGACTTTCACGTTTTGCGTTATTAATGCAAGTTCTCAACCTTATACTCCCAAACCTTCAGGAGAGAAATACGTCATTGAGTCCATTCCACCAGCTGTTGTTGACACTGATGAGACTGCGTTTAAATACAACCGTTTCATATCTGTCTTATCTGTTCAAAGTGGACCACAGCGCTGTTGTCAAGGATTTTTCTGATGTCACTCATATCCTCAATGAAAAGTTGGTACCGCTAACTGTTATCTGGCCAGAGAGGTCGGAGATTCACAAGACCCTGCCCTCCAGCATTTCAGTGTTATTTCCAAAGTGCATATCTATAATTGATTGCTTTGAAGTGTTTGTTGAACATTTGTCTAACTTTGACTCAAAACCAAACACCTATTCAAGGTACAAGTCGCACAATACTGTTAAGTATTTGGTATCCGTATCAGCACAAGGTGTAGTCAATTTTGTTTCCAAAGGATGGGAAGGTCACGTAAGTGATAAATACTTGACAGAAAATTCTGGATATTTAAATATGCTGCTTCCAGGAGATACAGTTCTAGCTGACGGGGGTTTTACTGTTGAGGATTCAGTTGGACGTCATCATGCTAAACTAGAAATAACCGCTATTACTAAAGGAAAAGAACAGTTGGATGCCATTGAAGTCAGTGGGACAAAGGATTTAGCAGCTGTAACCGCACATATCCATCAGGTACTTGGAAAGATTAGAAAGAAATATTCTTTTCTGGACAGTATCATACCAGAAACCCTTTTGCAGACAACCCTGGACAAGATTGTGAAGGTGATATGTGGCCTGACAAATATTTGTGAATTAGAATCCTATGATAAACGTTCTAGTTTGAATTAAACATGGTTAGCTGGGAGAATAATCCCAGTCTCATCAAAATGAGACCTTGTTAGTTGCACTGTTGTGTAACGTAGTGCAACGAATTATGGTCTGATTTTAATGAGACTGAGATTGAAACGCTTGGTTGTGATCATAATACTAGTGAGAACTTTGGTTACTTATTAAAGGTGCATCCATTGTGTCGTTGGGGTCACATATGCCAAACGTTATAAATGGTGTTATTTTATCGAGAAGTAACACCTGTTGCCAAAAATTACAATTTTTTATGAAAGTCGTCTCAATACAGGTAAAAGTATTTATTTCTGATCGAAAACCGGACAATGCACCCTGTTTGACGTCAAACTTAATTTTGGAAACTTATTTACAACAGATATGAAGTGGAAATTGGATTGATAATGTTTAATAAGTCATATAAGTACTATACATGTAAATGGGATTTGTAGTTTCAGTTTCTACACGTGTGTTGTGATGATACTCGATTTTAATTGAAAACTAGTAATCATGATATATTTGATGATTGGGGATGAATATGCAAATTGAGTTGAATTATTTGAAATGAAATCCGCACATATGGTATGTTGGCATGTAAACCAACAAAATATTATGAAACACAATGGATGCACCTTTAACCTGCATGCTCAACATTGTTGGCCATTAAAAAATAATACCAACATATTTATTATGCGTAGATATTCATACTCAATATATGCTTAAGGGGGTACACAATTATTACCCTGAAGGTATTGTACTTTGATTGCCGCCTATGACCGTTTTAGGTCAATACATTTCCATGTTCATGTACCCATTTCTTCAGCTGGGAGAACTGAGTGCAATGTGGATGAAGTGCCTTGTCAAAGGACACAACACAGTATAGGACCCAGGTCACAAATGTTTGGTGTCTCCACCGGGATTCGAACCCGGGCAGTTGGTGTGAGAGGCAGACACGCTAACCACTACACCACTGTGCTCCTTATGTGTGATTATTGTAATAGTTTCAGCTGTAGCTGGTTAATGTGAGTGAAGTGATCAAGTGTATATAAAATGATGATATCAAGGAGCAATAAGGTGGGAATGAAAAAAAACAAAAACTATGGACAATATGATCATGTGTATTTTTGAAACAGTCCAGTAATATTTGCCTGAGAATAAAACATCATTCAGACATTCAGTTATTTTTGTCATATTTCTACAATCACAGCAAAGCAATTTCTTTATTATCTCAGTCAGCCATCATCTTTTCACATTTCGACTTCTGCAGAACCGCTAGCAGGGGTGCAATTGTAAGTGTTGTGATAAAATGTTGAAGGTAATCTTTAAGGTTTGCTGACTCATCCTCGGTTACCCACATATATATATATATAATGAAGATGTAGTTCAATCAAGTCTCCTAAGAACACTGAAGTATATATATGCTCCATTACTCTCCACTATATCACCCCTGGGACACTCCCATCAGAGATATCTGTACTCAAATTACCCGCCCTAAGCTGGCGTCAGCCAATCAAACTGCTTCTACACAGCTTAGACCTGCGAGCCAATGGCAATTCTTTTCGTTGCAAAGCACGCACCTCCTGGGCATAGTCATTTTGTTAGCCATCCGTCACTGGTTATCTCCCTTGACCATTTTCGTTTTATCCTATTGCTATCAGTTATTGCGCAATTTCCATCGCCGCCGCCGCCGCGTTTTGTATTTGCTATAACTTTTTTCCTAATAGGTTTTGAGAACTCATATACAAAACTTCTTTCTTTTACCCCTGGTGAATTTTTTTGACATGTTCACATTCAAGGTCAAAGGTCAAGGTCACGTGTTCTGAAATCGCTAAAAAAAAATCCTTGTAAACACGATAACTTGAAAAATATTTGTGTTATCAGGCTCTTCTTTGGTGTATATCAACTATGGAGAAAGGCCAAGATTTGAAAAGGTTTTCGCTAACATCTGTCAAAGGTCAAGGTCATAGTGAGGTCACAACCTAAGCATGCTTTTGCGAAAATGTCTTATTTCAACTATTGAACACTTTGAATCATAACATGATTGTGATACACAATGAAAAGTGATCACTGATTGTGTGACCTTGAAGGTCAAAGGTCAAGGTCATGAGATATTGGTTCATCCTTTGATCAAATTTTGAAAGAAGAAATAAGTTTTAAGAACAAACTTGTGAAAAGTGACCCCAGTGATGATTAGTAATAACTCGAATAATGAACAAACTTTTGTTAAAAAGAATTCCCATTTTATTGATGGTGAAGAGAAGCCGGAACAGGGAAAGGCGAGACCATCAGTTTTGGAGCTGCTCTGCTTTTGCGTTGTCCCGCAAACGCTAATCTAGTTGGTTACTGATTTCGTCACGCCGACCAAGGGCGTATAATATGAGTACATATTTCTCTGATGGAGTGTCCCAGGGTGATATAGTGGAGAGTAACGTAGCATATATAAACCCTGGGTAACCGGGGATGATGCTGACTATGCTCATGAGCTTTCAAACACACCACTCTTATGTCTGTAGCACCAACATTAAACAAAAGCTTATCACCCACAGAGGCTATAGTATCAAGCAGTGTATACATGTCCCTCATACGAAAAAAAAAAAATTTGGGTTGCGGGGAGTTCCAAGTATTGAAAATGACCATTGATATCATAATAAAAACAATTGTGACCCCCACCCCACCGGAAAAAAACCCCCACAATCTAAGAAACCGCTTCTACCCGCGGCAGACTCTTTTAATCTGTTGTTAATCGTACAAGAGTAAAAAGAAAAGTCCACAAAGTAATAAACCAGAACAAGGTTAATACTGTGACTATCATAACAGTTAATGGTGTGTATTTATTTATTTACAGGTTGGCAGATAACCTTCCAGAGTTTTGTGGCCTTGACCTTTCAAGGTCAAAAGAAGTATTTGCCAATTTACCCTTGTCAGTGGGATATCTCAAGAACTGTTGACTGGATTTCCTTTGTATGATACAAATAGCTTCTAGTTCATTTATTACCGTAGATGTTGGTGACCTTGATATTATTCTCATGTACACAGCCTAACTCTGAATGTTACGTCAAGGGAACTTGCATGTTAAACTTGTCAGAAGAATATCTCAAGAACCGTTCACTAGATTATCTTCATATCGTACACAAAGCTTTTCCTGGGGAGGATTAAAGGCAACGTCGATTTTGGTGACCTTAAGCTTGACATTATTTTTTAATTTGGGAGTATTTGCGCAGAGAATCTTGTCACAATTGCTTGTTCCTTCATCAGTTGCCAGGCATACCTCTAAAAGTCAAATTATTCCAGGGTCTTGCATATTGGAAGCCGACCTTGTGTGACCAAAGAATAGCTGATAATTGCTCATAGAGGTGTTTATTGAGTCCAGAGTCCTTTGCTGTGTAGTTGACTGGATAGTTGGGGCTGATCATCGGTCAGGGAGGGGTGAGGTACCTGGTTATGAGAGTATCATATAAATCAACATCTTCTGTTACCCAGGGTTTTATATATGCTCCGTTACTCTCCACTATATCAGCCATGGGAAACTTCATCAGAGAAATCTGTACTCAAATTACCCGCCCTTGGCCGGCCTGAGCCAATCAAACCGCTACGCAGCTTGGACCTGCGAGCCAATGACAATTCATATCACTTCGTTGCAAAGCACGCGAGGTCATTTTGTTAGCCATCCTTCACCGGTTATCTCCCTTGACCATTTCCGTCTTATCGTATTGAATATTTTCTTTGGTTACTGACTTCGTCACGCCGGCCAAGGGCGGGTAATTGTAGTACAGATTTCGCTGATGAAATTTCCCATGGGTGATATAGTGGAGAGAAACGGAGCATACGTATATAAAACCCAGGGTAACCGAGGATGATAAATCAAACTTCAGAGCTCTTAGGAGACTTGATTGAACTACATCTTCTAATATAGAGAAAAAAAGGACGCATCATTAAAATAAGTTGATAATTCCATGGAAAATATTAAAAACAAACCATTTTCTGGACCCACCTCAGTTGAAAAACAAATGTCTGTCGAGAAAAGGTTGTCGACAACTTCAAGTTTGCATATTCATCAAATATACAAAGTCAGTGTTTTCTAACTTTTCTTCGGAACGATATACAATGAAACACTAAATGAAGCGTATGTATAATACCGACCGAGGAAGGGAAAACTCCACCTCTGTAGCACATTAAGCTAAAACCTTCGTTTGTCAGTCTGTGCAGTCGACCGCTTTCCGAGGTCTAAACGTTGCAAAATAGTTCACCTATCGAAATACCAACTCATTTCGTTCGGAGGATTACTCGCCAAACTGTCCTTGTGGAGAGGAACACACAACGTGTTCTTATCCTGGTAGATGCATTATTTTGCAAATTTTAAAAAGGTCGATTTCAATCAGGCTGTGTTTCTCCTCGATTAAACCAATGTATATGTATTAAAACAAGAAACTTGCATTCCTTTTTCACTGGTATTTAATTAAAGTGTTGAACTGTAGTCCGACATTTACAACAATTTCCATACAAGGCGGTGTAATAGCATTGTGTTCTTTTAAAAGAGTATGTTAATGCATTTTAACACATATCGCATTCCTTGTTTAATATAGTATATAAAACCACTAAGCAAGTACACAAATCTAAGCTCGTTGTTGAATATTTTATTCAGTATTTGTAAGTCTTTCATAAATCTAACATCCAATATTTCTGAAACGTTCGTAGCAAAACACTAAAATCACAAAACGACACCATACTTATACGTTGCTTAGGTAAATGAAAAATCGCTTGTGATGGTCGTAAAAAGATAAATGCCAAATGAAATGATACGTGAAACAACAATTTAATATTTACAAACTATTTGAATTTTTGTACTTCGTCATTTTTCAGTTCAAGTTTGTTCCCATCAACGGTCACGTTCAATTCTTATTCGATATAAAATGGCAACTAACAATTTCGATCTATTCGATTTAATCTATTGCGTTCTAAAGGGCGATGGCAGCTTTTTTTGTTTCAACTTTGGGAAATACATACAAAGTGTATATATAATGATAACATTTTTCAATATACTTCGGCTGTAAATTATTCAACGTTCAGACATATGTCATATACAACAACTCGGACTTGTCAATCACGGCGCTCGATTTGCACGTGCAGATTTCATGCGCTGTTTATGCCTTGCTATAGCGAGGAAGATCATGGCGCCCTATAGCGCGTTTTTAGGAAAATGTAATTACCTAAAGCTTTGAAGCTAACGACGATGTAGAATCAATCACGCTATCAGGTAAAAGCTTTTCCGTAATATCGATTTTTTTTTATCGATCTCTTTGTTCAATGAATTCGATTTTTTCATTTATTTTTCGCTTATTGTAAATCTTTTTTCACGTGTTATCAACAATGATTTATTCGATATACAATTCAATAATCCTTAAATACAGATCATACTTTTTCGAGTATGTAAAAATATAGATTATTGTCTTATCCAACACAAAAGAGCAAATCGACTTCAATTGACACGGACTATGACTGAAAAATGAACAACCACGCACGAGTTTCACGGCATTTTCGAGATTTCGCATGAGCGCTTTATCTGTCAAACAATGATGTTTTCATCTGTACAAAAGGTCAAAGGTTGACGTGCAAAATAAACAACATCGAAAAAGACAACAATAAAATCCTAAATAGAAAACGCTAAGATTAAATTGTGCATTTATACTATACACATCGATGGTTTTGTCAAGCTTTTCTTTTACATCATCATTGTTGTGAGTTAACTGTTACATTCTAATTCAAGCTTCAATCTTGGTAATCTCCATTGATTGAATTTCGGAAACCGTGCAATTAACTTTGGGCATAAAGTTGAGATTCGAGAGAACTTTTCAACCCGATCCAGACCTATATATGATCGTCACGCAACCCGTGTCGACGATCCATGCACGCGCAACGGGAACCTGGATTTCAGAAGTTACCAAAGTGCTAAACTATTATTAGGCAAGTTGTTCTACGATATTTGCGATTATCGTAGCAATGAATTCGAATCATTCTTAGAGATTAATTCGCTCGTAAGATTTAGTGTGGACGACTTGGGACGATGTCATTGATTTTTACGAAACGAGTGTTAAACTTTGTAATACCCGAGCGAGAGCGAGGATTGCACATGCATTTGCACGAAATACGTTATGACATATGACATGTACAAATGTCTTTATTGACCATTTTATTCAACTATAACTCTGAGACAATTGTTGCTTAGGAAAATGTGATGTCTACATGTGCACATATGAAATTTTTACTCCAATATGTTGACCATATGGGTTTAAAGGCGCTGTAAATCGCCGTTCTTACTTAAATAAAGTGCTCTCACTAAAAGGTAATTAAGTGTTACGAATGGCTAAACAATACACTTGAATCAATAAAATGAATTTCAAAACAAATGTTAATGGTTCGGTTAAGCATGCGAGTCCCTTTCCCATCGAGCGTCCATTTTAATGTGTTTGTGAACATTAAAATGGCCGCTCGAAGGAAGTTCAAGTGATCTGACTGATGCCTAACCATTCAAGACATTAGAGTTTGAACGTTCAAAATTGCACGAGACCTACAAATCTACCATCGATTGCATTGCTTTAAATCACCACCTCTGCTTTAGTTTCGCAATTGAAAGGAAATCTATGTATAAAAAGTTCCAATCTCATTAAAATCAGATACTTGATTCGTTCCCTAGGCGTATGTGCTAGAATTAGCAAATAAGCCTAGGGAACGAATCAATGAGCTGAGTTTAATGAGATTGAAAAAGTTCTCTCCAACCACCACTTTCACTCCAATATTAAGTGTAGGGTTTACGAACGTTGTTCCTTGTTCCTGTCGAGGACAATCTGCTCCTTTACTCTTCGAGGTTGGTACTTACCAAAGAATCGCGAACATGTCTCTCTGTCCGTGTTCACAGAACATATATACATGTATACATGCCATCATTGTTAGAAGCAACGTTTCTTGAATGGTGAACGCATTCTATAAAGTGCACGAAATCTATGAAAACGTCAAGATTGAATCTCTTGAAATTTTATAATCTGCATGACACTTCTGTAATTTGAATCACTTTCTCAGTCCGTGTGTCTCTTGAAAGCGATCTAAACGTAACCGCTACTTCGTTGTTGGAATTATTACGTCACGCCGATAGTTTCACGCATGTAAGTTAGGTGAACTGGGACCCATCCTCCAAGAATACGAAGAATGCGTAAACCTTTCCCCCGCCCCACGCGTAGATAGTTCCGTCCTTGTAGTTGTAGTCGAGCGTAGCTACGTCGACGTTAGGTTCGCCAAGTGCGGGGAAGAATAGCGTACCCTCCTGTAGGACCTTGTCCTTGCCCGTGGTTGTGTCGAAGACGTACTTGACGTACGTCGGCGTCTTGGCGAAGGATTCGACTGCGTACACGACGCCGCAGATCATGAAGGTGTTGTGAGCGAGATTGCTCGGGTAGCTCGTCAGCCACGTGTTCTCGATCTCGAACGTTGCGTCGTTGATCTTGCTCACCATAATCTTGCCCGCCGCGTCTGGGGTGGTGTAGATCGCCCACAGCCCGTACTCATCAACAGCTAGGTTGATGTCGTTATCATTGGTGAACTCGTTGGGGAAGGAGTTGCTTATCCCGGTCTTGGCTATGTCCAGTTCGCCCATACGCTCCATCCGGCTTAACTTGTATTTGATGATCTTGTTGGATGCTTCCTTCTGGCAGTAGAGACAGCCCCTGAAGACGACGTGGCCCGTCCCCTTGCATCTGAAAGGGAGGTTGAAGGTGATGGACACGTAGTTGTACTCCAGATCTATCTCGGATTCGAACTCGACCAGCCGATCCGACGTGCCAGCCCCTTGCATGATGTAGATAGTTCCGGTGTCGTCGCTCACGTCCTTCATAAAGGTGCCCCGTTTGCCCTTCACGTCGATAACGTCGCCGGAACCGATGGCTATTATCTGTTGGGGGCATTTTCCTGTTGAACATAAACAGTTAAGTGTTCATTAAAGTATTTCTGTTGTACGAAAGTAGGTGCAAATGTTGCGAAGACATAATATTAAACATAAAACAGTTGCATGCAGCTGTTGTACAGACGTAATGTTAGAGTGTCGGCTTGACAACCTTAATATTCTCTTTTCAGATCAAACAAGCGATAATTCTGCATTGCGTAACGTAATTACGACAGTGTTGACAAAACTGTACAGGCTTTAGGATATTTATTTCCATCTCGATTGTTTTTTCTTTCTGCCACTCAACACGAACTATGCGGCCGGATCACATGAATGTTTGATGGAAACATGGTCCCTGTAGATGCGAACAGCAACGATCAATTTGTTGAATGTGTAGGCCTTAAAGAGTCATCGAGTACGTTAGTGTTTCAAATACAAATTACTATTTTGAAAACAAAGTTATGATATCAATCGCGACAGAATCTTCTTATCTACAACATGACATATGATCAATAAATTTCATATCACATTCCGATGAAATTTGGTTTCAACGACAAGTAATTTTCGATTAACGCGCGTCAATAGAATATTACGTCATATGAAGCGACTGCCCTTTATTGTATCATACGTACTACACAGCAACACGCGTTTCAGAGGCGTGCAGGCTTGTCAATTTCACAAGTCGCCATAGCAACCTACGTGAAATTCGCTCTTCTCAACTGTTTTCGTCCTGCAGGTTATCCTTGTTACACATTAATGAATGTGATGACTGTTATTGTCCCCCGCCGCAACGCGGAACGGGGGACTGTGTATTCGGCGGTGTCCGTACGTCTGTACGTGCGTACGTGTTTCACATTTCTTGTGAACGCGATATCTCATGAAGCGTTGCATCCAAAGTCTTCAAATTTGGTGTCGGCTGCAGACAGTTGAAGGAAAACGCAGACACCAATCGATTTTGGTGACCTTGACCTTATTTTCAAGGTCGACACGACACTTCGACCACTGTATTATCTCGTGTTAACGCGATATCTCATGACCAGTTGGACATAATGTCATAATATTTTCTGACAACCTATATTGGCGGATTACGCAGACACCAGTCGATTTTTGGTTATCTTTACCTTATTTTCAAGGTCACCACAACACTTTGACCACTTTTCGAACTCTTGTTAACACGATATATCATGACCGGATGGCCCCAGAGTCTTCAAATTTGGCGCTAGTCTACATTGGGGTATGACGCAGACACCAGTCGATTTTGGTGACCTTGACCATATTTTCAAGGTGACTCTTACACTTTGACCATTTTTCGAACTCTTGTTAACGCAATATTACATGAACCCTGTCTTCAAATTTGCTGATCATCATGACACTTTTTACCAGTAATGCAATATATGAAGTAGCTCCTTTTGATCAAATTATGTGTCTTACTAAACTCATTGTTTTCAATTGGGGACATTGTCAAGTTAGTGGCAAACACTTGTATTAACATGTTTCTCAATGTCCTGTGAATATTATTGACATTTTACCTGTTAAGTGATATTTTTTATTGTGATTATACCAGCAAACCATGACACATATATTATGTATATATTCTCATTGATTATAAAATTCAAGCAAAATAGCTAAAACATTCATTTCAATATTTGTAGGAACGACATGATTGAATGGACATTGTAAATAAATAAACGCCAAAAACTGTATATTTCAATTTCTTTTGGTACTAATAAACTATTTTTCTCATTTGTTTGTTTGTTTGTTTGTTTACAGTATGCGAGTAAACCACAAAGCACTTGAAATTAATCGATTTAATATATTTAGACTTGAAAACACCTTTACTAACTAAGAAAACTTGCGAAAAAGTAAGTGTATAAACATCTTTCAATGATATAATATATTATCAGCAATTGTCCGGTATGTCTATAAACGTACTCAATGGCTCTTTAAGATTATAAAAATTAACCAAAATTTATTATCTTCGTATCTATATAAACTGGAGTAACCTCAGTTTTCGTTAATAACGCAGAATAAATAAACTATAATTTTCTAACATTGTATTTCAAAGATATGGTACATAAATTAACAAATTCCTTTCATATACGTTCATTTAAAATATCGATAAGTGATTTGTCAATTTTCTTAACATGTGAAGTGTTTTTTAGTGTTTTTATCAGTTTGATCCCAGCCCTTTGATGTCGAATCAGTGTTGAAAGGATGGACACCTCAAAAGGGCAAATATTTCGAAGATAAAAGGAATCTGCCATATGTATGAAGAGGTATTTACATACCGAAAAAGTGAAATTTAAATTAATTTGAAAAAATCTAACGTACACGTGTTACCATGAATTTACAAATTGACAAAGTAACATTTAAATGAATCGATATGTACGTAATGAAATCAGTTTAAAACGTTGGACATCGATTTGTTTTTAAGATCTATACTTATGTTCTAAGAAGTGCCAAATGTCTGATGATATATAGTTCCTTTTTTGACAAGAGTGTGAAAACATTAGGACCAAATCGATTCCAGCTCCATAAAACATCACGGACTCGCGCATAAGGGTGTTTGTTGTAATTCTCAAACGTAATGTGTTGTTTGGAAAGTATTTCCCACGGGCTTTTGGGAATTGCTTCATCTTATTTCGGCTATCATCTCCGAGTAGAATTTCGACCTCTTGTGTTTCAATGCTCCGTTTGGAACCGATTTGAAGATGCACGAAAATCGATGTCAAAAGCCAAAAGGAATTAGTCGATTAGAGAGTATTTCAAGGAAAAACAGCCTACTTTACTGTCTTCAATATTGCAACACGTAAACCGACCATTTCCCTTTAAGAAAAAAAACAATAAAAAGTTTTAAAGTTTAAGTGAAAGTGATTTAAGCAACACAAATCATAGCTATTTAACTTTGTTTCACACCTGATTTATTAAGCTAAATATGAAATTCACATTTAATTGAATTTAATAATATTTCTACAGAAAAACGAAAAATAATCATTAATTGAACTAAGATCTCGTTTAGAACTCCTTTAAATACGATTTTGGTGTTAATAATACATTTTTTCACTTATTATGAAGTGTATTCATAAAGAAAGATTTTATTATTATTTTATGAGCTTCGTCAAAGTCATCGGCTAAACTAGATTATCCATTTCCAAACAATTTTTAAACATAAAATGGTTTTCTTTATTTAAAAAAACCCTTCAACAGTTAAACCTTTAAACGACTTCTTTTCCGAAACCAATTTACGAGAATTCCAGAATAACATCTTTATTACATGATGACTTAAGTTTGTTCATTTTGTTAAGTAGATTTAGACACATCGGTCAGGTATGAATCAAATTCATCTTATGTTTTAACATACACCGATATATATTATCTAAATATACTCATTGATGTGTACAGCGCTTTGAGCATATAGATAGCCATTTATTTATTTATTATTAGCAGCTCCGACTTAGTCGGAGCTGCTATCAGTTTTTGCGCAGTTTCCGTCGCCGCCGCCGCCGCCGCCGGTGCGTTTTGTATTCGCTATAACTTTTTTCCTAGAAGGTTTTGAGAACTCATATACATAACTTCTTACTTATGCCCCTGGGGAATTTTTTTGACATGTTCATATTCAAGGTCAAAGGTCAAGGTCACGAGTTCTGAAATCGCTAAAAATAATCCTTGTAAACACGATAACTTGAAAAATTATTTGTACTATCGGGCTCTTATTTGGTGTACGTCAACTATGGAGAAAGGCCAAGATTTGAAAAGGTTTTCGCTAACATCCGACAAAGGTCAAGATCACAGCGAGGGCACGACTAAAGCATGCTTTTGCGAAAATGTCTTATTTTAACTATTAACACTTTGAATCATTACATGCTTGTTATACACAATGAAAAGTGATCACTGATTGTGTGACCTTGAATTTAAAAGGTCAAGGTCACGAAATATGGTCAAGGTCACCAGTTCTGAAATCTCTAAATTACTTTTTTCCATGAAGGTATCAACACCTCATATATATAGCTTCTTTCTTGTACACCTGGGGAAATATTTTGACATGCTCACATTCAAGGTCAAAGGTCAAGGTCATGAGTTCTGAAATCACTACAAAAATACTTGTAAACACGATTACTTCAACAACTTCTGTGCTATCAGGCCCTTACTTGGTATATATCAACTACATGTATGGAGAAAGACTGACATTTGAAAAGGTTTTCGCTAAAATTTTTCCAAGGTCAAGGTCACAGCGAGGTCACAACTTAAGCATGCAGTTGCGAACATTCCTTATTTTAACTATTAACACTTTGAATCATTACATGATTGTTATACACAATGAAAAGTGATCATTGACTGTGTGACCTTGAAGATCAAAGGTCAAGGTCACGAGATGTGGTCATGGTGACCAGTTCTGAAATCTCTAAGTAACCTTTTTCCAAAAAGGTATTAACACCTCATATACATAGCTTCTTTCTTATAAATCTGGTGAATGATTTTGACATGTTCACATTCAAGGTCAAAGGTCAAGGTCATGAGTTCTGAAATCACTACAATTATCCTTGTAAATACGATAACTTCAAACATTTTTGTGCTGTCAGGCTATTATTTGGTATATATCAACTATGGAGAAAGACCAAGATTTGAAAACGTTTTTGCTAAAATCTGTCAAAGGTCAAGGTCACAGCAAGGTCACAACTTAAGCGTGCTATTGTGAATATGCCTTATGTTAACAATGAACACTTTGAGTCATTGCATGATTGTTATACACAATGAAAAGTAATCATTGATGGTGTGACCTTGAAGGTCAAAGTTCAAGGTCATGAGATATTGGTTAAGGCCATGTTAATCTTTTGATCCAATTTTGAAATCAGAAATAGGTTTTAAGAACAAAGTTGTGAAAAGTGACCCCAGTGATGATTCAACTTGTTAGAATAACTTGAATAATGAAAACAATTTTGTCAAAAAATATTCCCATTTTATTTACGTTGAAGAGAAGGCGGAACAGGGAAAGGCGAGACCCGAAGTTTCGGAGCTGCTCAGACCCGCGTTAGTGTTGAGTGTAGGCGGGTTGGATAAACACTAACAAGGGTCTGAAAAATTATGTCACCCGAACAATCTGAATGTTATAACGTATTTATGTTAATGCATGTCTCAAAATATTATTTAAAAAAAAAAAAAAAACGTGACATGGAATAATTGACGTGGATGCATGCTTTATTCATGTTGCGGGATATAAAACAGTTATCACCATCGGGAAGATTTATCAACCCGTATGACGGTGTTTATTGATATTTGTTAATGGTCACGTGGATCAATCAGGGATCGACATTCTTACATGAGGTAGGATAATTATTTATATACCCGGGCCCCCTATATGAGAGGTCAAGTTCTTATTCGTCTTTAAGTACTTTTGGTACCTATTTTAGGCCCGGTTCCTACTAGAGCAAATGCGGTAATTATGGACCTAAATTGAGAAAGAAACTGTTCGCAACGCAAGATTATGGATGCCGAGAGAGAGGCGGCAACGTCATTGTAAGAAGATTGCCTTGAAACATCCCACTGGAAATAGCGAAGAATGAAGCGAGATGAATAACTTGATTTGTAGTGTATACCTGTTGCCACTGTATTCCATATAAACCATTTTGACGGTAAGTATTTTACAGGAGGAAAGGCGGCACATACTGTCAAGCTATGCATTGCAGTGGAACCTTAAAGCCCTGATTGTAACAGTCGAACCAAGAGTGACACTGCGTAGTATCGGACCTATGCACGTTCTCCATGTAGAACAGATACGTTGACAAGACGACCTTTCCGTGTCCTTTCAAAAATAAAATTTCAGACCATTGTTTCCTTTCAAAGAAAAGTTTATCCCACCAATGGATACTGTTCTCTTCAAATTACAACAAGAACATACAAAAACCTCGTAAAAAATATCTCTCATTTGAATAGTGAGCATCAGTGGGACACTGATGACAAGAGTGAATTGGTCATCGCATTTTTAGATCTTTAAACGACTTCTTCTCAACCATTTGATACAGAAAGCTAAAATTAAACATTTTTATAACATGTAGACTTAAGTTTGTTCACTTGGTCAAAACCCTCCCTCAAATATAGGCGTGGTAGGGTTTTGAACTCAAACCTTAAATTTCAGTCCTGGAACTAGTCATGCTACGACGTTCAAATTTGAGAAGATCATCTTTAAATGATGGAGATTACAACCTTTTCTACCGTGAACAAATAAGATTTTAGATTTTGCAATACACCACACTCCTGCCTGTCAGCCTCTCTCCCCTTGTCCCTGTCTCCCTCCCCCCTCCCCCCTCCCCCGCTCTGATTTTACTCACATGAGTATATTTACTTGTGAGTAAATTTGTGCATGCGAACAGGGTAGCTTCAATTAGTATTGAAAGTTGGTCTTGTGTTGTCACTTTTCTGACTGAACGTTCACACGGGGCCATCGAAACAGTTTATGTGTTTTGACCGCACTTTTCGTGATTAAAATGGGGATGCGATATTTAACACGAGGTGGGGAAATAACTTTTGATCAAATATGCATAACCCCAAGTTTTCTAGTGCATTTTGAGTAGGTTTACTGCTTTATCAAGTGCAGCCAAATTAATCCCTCTAGAACCACGAACTATGCTAATTAATGTCATCAGCACCATCAAACATCACGCGACATTCATTTATTCATTCATCACGTTTTGAAATAAGAAGTGAAAAAAAGTAAAAATCACGCATGAACCTGTAATACTAGCTCAACAATTCTCTTCCCACAGAGATTACTCCCTCTGCAGAAAAAATAATGCAGCACAACGAGAACTTGGCAAAAAACGAATAACAATTTAATGGGAAGCAAAATAATATAAGACATAAGATTGGTCATAATTGTAGCGGAAATGCTACACTGACTAAAATTTGAAAATTCCAAAAAATAAAATCCTAAGGGCTACGATCGGTTAAGGCCCGTTCTCACGGCACGATTTGTGGTAACGACTTTAGTTGCACCGTGAAAACATTTAAGTCGTATCGACTCTTGTCACTCATCATCTGATGTACATACAATTTGTGTTGATACTTCAGGGCCTAGACTTTTTAAGCTCTCTTAGCGCTAAGACAGTCGTAAGTAAGACTATCTTAGTGCTAAGAGAACTTCGAACATCTAGGCCCAGGTTATTAATCTAGTGTTCTAGAAATCGCACAATGTGATCGGGCCTTTAGAGGAAGGGCATAAACAGGTGGTTCTAATTACCTTTCTCGTTTGTGTCCAGTTGTGGCCGACGTCGGCGTTTCTTCTTCAGCTCTCTGGACAACATCCGTCGCATCGTAAGCATCGTCTGATTTACGACGGCTATCTGCGAGTAGAGCTCCACTTCCGACCTCGCTGCGCTCTGCAGACTGCGCGCCGTGACGTCCACCATTATTTGCAGAGAGTCCATCATCTTTGACAGTTCGAAGTTTTGAGTCAAGATGGCGGTTCTCATGAAGTTGTATTGGTTTTGAATCGCCGCCAACATGGCGTCTTTGAGCGTTACCGAGTTGTATTGCATTCTGCGCATGTGCTCTATGTCGAACCTCAAGTTCTCGTCGCTTGTCGCGAGGAGTTGCGAAATGTTTGACAGCGAGTTGGAATGCCGCGACAACTTCCGTTTGAGTCTCTCCATTTTCTTCGTAGCATTCCAGATGTACTCCGACATTGGCGTTGCGTGCCGGAAGTCGACAACCTGCGCTCTGGAATGCGCAGAGTCTCTCTGGGGTCTCATTGGTTTCTGGTCTCCGTGTGAGGGAATTAACCCTGCTTTCTGCATCTCGTCGTTGGAAGCGTAGATATTCACCTGCGCATTCTTACCTTGACAAACGACACGAATGTTATTGTCAACAAGGTCCAAATCGTACTCACATTTCCCATTCTTTACCGGCTTTCCAAACATATACTCCGGACAAAGGTAGACAACCACTGCGGCGAAACACAAACAAACTTTAACCAAGAGTTCCATAGCGTCAGTCCGATGCCAACAACGTCTCAAAACGATCTGCACAGTAGCAAGAAGGGTAAGCCTTGCTCAACTCCACGTCAGTTCCATTAGATCCTTCCAGAATGTAACGATCGCCTCACAATCGTTCTCGGCGTCTGTGGAGGGGGACTTAGGGGATCACCTTGCTCATTTACTTTAACTAGATGAAGAAATGAAGCTGAGATGTTTTTCTTGCCGAGGCACACAAACCGTCACCTCAAGAGAAATTCTATTGTGTAAGAGACATCAAAAAAGAAAGCTGCGTTCTCCAGATGTAAGAATTCGTCCCAGTGGGCCAGCTCTTATCGGTTGAATGGATAGTCTGGTTACAGAGAGTCAAGTATGAGGAGGAAACGTTAGGCGACATTTGCCGTACGCATATCCGGTCCCGAGTCTCAGTATGTACTTGAAATGGGACTCCGAGCAGTGGTTATCAAGCTACAGAGTCACATTAACCCTTAAGTGTGGCATTCGGAATAGGTAATTGATCTTAACATTTGCTTCAAACCAATGTTTGAAACAATCCAATGAATTTCACACCATTGTGACAAACAAATGTTGACGATTAATTACAAGTGTGACCAATAAGAGGAAAAACTTCTGCGTATTGCAAGCGATTGACAAAGGGTTAAAGTAAAAAGTAAAATGCGTTGTTTCTTTAGGGAACATTCGCATGCAATAACAACATAGCCAACAGTTCTAATGTATCTATTATTCATGTAATTGGTCTATGTGTTTACAGGCACTGGTCTTCTCGTCGCACGCTCAAGTCTGACAGGCCCAAAAGCTTTTTGTTAATTAATTTTATCCACATGACAGGGAATGTTCATTATTCCATATTGATTTGGTATTTCTCTTTAGTTCATCAAATCAGCGAGACGGGTACAGATGAAGTTCAGATTGAGTGACTCTACAAGCTTTAACAATGTCATTACAATGAGTGAGTTCTTGAACCGATAGTCCTTTGGTGAGTCGAGACGAGTCAATTGATCGATATTGATCGATATTGATTGATATTTTACTTCGACCAGGTTCGAATCTCCAGGGACTTGTAGCACTTTGATAATAAAATAACATTACTATTCATTTTCAGACCTCTTTCAAAACTAGTTCATTATATGAGGTGATGTGAGTTGGGGTTTAACGCCGCCTTCAAGAGTATTTCACTTATATCGCGGGGAGAAATATATATATATATATATATATATAGAAAATAGTAAACATCAGATGGTTTTGACTGGATCAATCTTCTTTAATACAATACTATATTTAATACAATACTAGTATTGTATTAAAGAAGATTGATCCAGTCAAAACCATCTGATGTTTACTATTTTCTATATATAACCTTACTTCACGTGAGAAGCAACTCATCTTATTTATATATATATATATATATATATATATATACGACGGGGAGAAAGCCCTTAACACCACATGGATATGCATTGCGGTGAAACCTGCGAGCATCGGCTGGAACTCGTGAACCATGGATGGTACTGCGCTGAAATTCAGTGTAGCATCGCACCCAAACTTTACTGCGTGTAGAACAGTTCTCTACTGCAGACAAGTTGCCGTGCCCCTGGCGGGATTCCATTATATTATATCACGACAGCTACAGTAGTATTCTTGCAGGGAGAAAGTTCGCAACACCTTTGTTGCTTTGTATTGCGGTGAAACCCGCAAACATTGGTAGGGACAAGCGAACCACTTAACTACAGTGAAGTTCTGTGTTGACCACACAGCATGTGGAACATTTCTCTGCAGAGATAGTGGACATTATAAACATGTAGTTGACCATTTGTGTATATTGGCTATTGGCTTAGATCACAAGGATCATGGACATACCTTTAACAATATGCACGATTACACTAAGGGTTTTAGTGATCTGACTTGGAGCACAGTGGTGTAGTGGTTAGCAACATCCTTACCAAAGACCCACGTTCGAATCTCGGTGGAGGCACCACAAATGTGTGAGCTGGGTCTCTCTATGCGTTGAGTCCCTGGGCAAGACACTTCGTCCACATTGCACTCAGTACACCTAGCAGTTTAAGTGGGTACCAGGAATGACGGGCGTACATGGCTTCTCCGAAAGTAGTTCCGTCAGGGTAATAATGCGTAACGATTTTAGCAACCGCTCTGTAGATTGATACGCGACATAAGCGGACTTTTCTTATATCATCTAAAAACCATGATTATTGTGACATGATTTATTGAGTTAACAGGCCCGCTCCACATTATTTTTTTAATGTCATTCAAGATACAGTAGTATACACAGCGCCAGAGTATTACAGCTGGTGTAAAACACGTACGTCGTTTCTTAGTTGCTAAAGATAAAACTTTGTCAAGACATTTAGTACAAACGGATATAACTTCTATTAAAAGTTGTACAGGTTTCTGTTTTGTTGGATATGTATATTAATATTGTGGTGGATATGTATATTAATATTGTGGTGGATACATCAAAGAACTGGCACTGTAAGCAGAAACGTAATCAGTAAAGCGAGTTCTGAAACAAATGCCATGCGAGTGCATTTCCCAACGAACGGCACATGAACATGGTTCGATTATTTTAAGGTGTTCACACTAAAACGACCGCTCGAAGGTAGTTCAAGTGTTCAGACTGATGAAGCGATACCTAAACACTAAAATTAGAGTTTAAATATGACAACTTGATGGAATGGTCAACCAACTTGCTGTCTGAACTTCAAAATCGCGTGAGACCTACAAATCTACCTCTGACATTGAAGAGTTCCACAAAACAGTCGATAAAAACCTCGCACCATTTTCCTCAAATACGAATAGCTTTCTATCGATGCGACTAAACGGGTCGTGTAACGAGATCTTGTACCTCTACAGTAACGTAACAATATATTGTGTAAACTTTAATAACATTTGAGAAAATATAATAGGCAAAACACGTGCTACAATGCCTTTAATATCTTCTGAATTCTGAACTTGAGAAAGACTTGGAGGCTAGCAGTCCAGTCTGATTAAAAATCGACCTTGTTCAGAGGAAACATTTGCAAAATAACGCATCTTACGGGATACGAACAGGTTCTGTAGATTCCTCTCCACAAGGGCGGTTGGCGAGAAAAGCTTCGAACGAGGGGAGTTCGTATCCCGGTAGATAAACTATTTTGCAACTTTTATTCCTCGGAAAACGGTAGATATTAATCAGACATGTTAGTAGTCAGTGGGATATTTCTGCATCAAATCAATAACATCCCAGAACTATGTTGTCATGTTTTTTGCACGTGCAATGCGTGTTACATCTTCCCGCGTGATTCGCAAAAAAGTGTGTCACCAGTTCGAAAAACATACATTGCACGTGCAGATCGTGCTATTCGAATGACGTGTCATTTTCATTCTGTGTTTAACTGTGAGGATGGTAAATTTCTGGTATTTAAGAAATAGATTTCATTATGTGTTTGTACACTGGCTTATCTGTAAACGGTTTGAAAAGTGCAAGTTAAACTGGTATAAATACCGTGGCTAATTAAAGAAAACAAGGCATATCTTTTGCCAAGACTCTTGCCAGTCTCCATCACTGGCTGATTTAAGCCTTGCAGTATTTCCTTAAGACTGCCGTGCTAGGTAATCGGAGCTCACTATGCATTTCAGGTGCAGTGATCTTAGCACGGAAAAATGAGGGAAATACTGCAAGGCTTAAATCAGTCAGTAATGGAAAATTGAAGTTATGCCTTGCGTTGGGAAGTTGGATAATATTGAAATAATGACTTTTTTTAATCACGAATAAAGTACAGTTAGTTTACTATTCATGAACAGCTATACATATAACATTAAACATATAATCATAGAGCTATTTGTAATACTCAATCAAGAAAACAAACCCATCAATTTATCACAAACATCGGTGACTTGGTTCTATAATCCTACTTTTAAGACAATCTAAACAGTGATAGACTGTCCTATATTGTGATACTTAATTACTGTAAAAATCCTATTGGTCCAATTTTGTTTAACCTTTGAGACATTCTAATCCTGTTTTCAATCACTCCATCTTGACCGTTGATGTCACATTCGCACGTGCAATCCGTGCTCGGGTTGTCGATTTCTGCAGCTCATGTCATTATATAACATAACTCGAGTTTTTCTCTCTTGTGCATCAATACGATATGCTGTGTTTCCTCGAAAACAAGGATCGGTAAAACAAAAATGACATTTATAAAAATTTCAATTAAGGTGTATTAAATGCACAATGACATCCAAATTGAGTTTCTTAGTTTTTTTAAACGATGAATAATGAAAGATTTGTATTGTAAAGACTGAAACATCTATACTCATGGTATTTATGGTTGAAACCCCATAATAGTTATATAGTTATTAAATGTTATTTAAACAACATAACGTGTCAGTTTGGACCACTTGTTTGGTAAAACATGTTACTACTGGATGTCTTTTTGTGAATAGTGTCCTTATGCATTTGCTATTTCTCCATTTGTACTTTAAAATACAAAAAAGAGGAATATAAGAAAAATGGAATGTATTCAAAAGAGTTAATTTCTTGTGTCTTGAGATCTTGGCATTGGTATATTGTTGCAGTGTTTGAGTGTTCGCATGTTGGTTCTAATAAATAAAAGTTGCATTTGAAAAAAAATTCTACTTAACCCAAATTACACAAAATCGTTCATGGAGTATCATTCGCACACAATACATACATGACAAATATTATATAGTTTACATCATGTGTTTGTCCAAGTTAATTTAAAAAATACCATAATATCGAACAATATTAATTGTCCATGAATTTAGTTTGCTAAAATCCATTTTCTGTTTAGGGGTGTCAACCATTTTAGTATATAATAAGGTCAATACAGTATGAATTCATTTGTTAGTCCTCTGCATAAATTGCCAAATGCAGAATTGATTGGAATTACTTTCTAATGCTTGTGTTTACTTTTTTGGTGCATTCTACATATCGTTGTCGTCTTTAAATTTAGATTTTTTTATATATTATTTCTTGGGAGCAATACATATTAATAGTAATAGTCATAAGAAGTAAGGATTCGCAATAGTCGTCCATAAGATGCTTCTTAAAACTGCATAGAGGACCCCTAACTTTCTAGCTTCTAGCATTCTAGCTTTCTAGCATTTTAGCTTTCTAACTCTCTATCGTCACACGTTCTAGCGTTCTAGCTTCAAACGTTCTAGCTTTCTATCTTGTTGCTTTCTAGCTTCTAAGCTTCTAGATTTCCATCTTGCTTCTAGCGTTCTAGCGTTCTAGCTTCTATCTTTCTTACTTCTAGCTTCAAGCGTTTAAGCTTCTAGCCTTTTAGTTTAATATACAAGCAAAATGTAACCAACAGAAGTCTCGATCAGCATAAATAATCGATCAGCATATATCTAGACGGATTTTTTTTAAACACAGGGCATTCAAATCGTTTAGAATAATAACTATTTATCAAAAGTTACCAAGAGTGAATTTGCGAAGCGCACGTAAAATATATCTAGCGAGCATGTTACTCCACGTATGGTTCATTTTTCGTACTCACAACCGTACGCAAAACACTAATGTGCACTAGCCACATGTGGATTCGGTATTGTAAATTACGGACAGATAGACGGAAAGTTTATCAAATCACATCTGATTACATAATCAAAATACATACATTAGCATTGATCAGTAATACACAAGGTGACAATGAAATATGTAATGGGTTGAGCTACACCGAAAATTGATAGTCAGCCCGCGATAATCCGGCCACCGATAATCCGAATCTCGCAGTTTCCAAACGGTAGGAAGATGTAACCAAACTAATCTCTATAGTAGTCCGAACATTTCACTATCCGACGTTTTTGATGAAAAACGGAAGCGTTCGGATTATCGAGGTCTGACTGTATATGATAAAATGTAGATTCAATATTAAAATACAAATAATATAAAACGCTATATTATAATAATAAATACGATTATAAAAAAGAGGAATATTAATATAAAAGTGCATATATATACTTATATATGCTTAAGGCGCTGTAGCACGTTTTATGCATATTATGTTTTCTCAAATTTGCAATTTATTATTAAAGTTCATAACTATTTTGGTATGTATTAAAATGGCCGCTCGATGGGAAATGGTACTCGCATGGCTTAATCCATGGCCATGACGTCACTCTATTCTGTTATCAGTTGATTATTATGTAGTTAATAACATACTGGTCATTGACTGTCCCGTCAAATGGGGTGTTAGGTTTTGACATTTTCAGTGATGGCTAACCAAATATGTACATTTTCCGAGTTTGATGTATACCGACGTTCAAAAGAAACTTGCCCCTCAATTTGAAGGCCTGTAAAAGAAACACAAACTCGAATACAGATATTTTGATTAGTGTATTTGAATACTTCATCATTGTTCATAAGATCATACAAAGGGTTACTCAAACAACACAACGAATCATCAACAAAACATGTCGTGAAGATAGGTGGGGTTCCAAAATACAGTTTTTAAAAGTTTACGGCAATAATCAGGTTATTGAAGGTCTTCAAATGCTGCCATTTCTGGTTCTTCTGGTGGTCAGTATCGTGTGTGTCCTCCGTGTGCGTCCATGCATGCTAATACACGTCGTCTAACGGATGTCGCCAGTCTTCTGATGACGTCACGAGGAATCTGACGCCATATGTCAGAAAGGGCCTGTTCAAGCTGATTTCTGTTAGCTTGAGGATTTTGGAGGTTTCTCAACTGTCTGTCCATATGATCCCATACGTGTTCAATTGGATTCATGTCCGGGGAACATGCCGGCCATGGCAAAACCTGAACATTGTTGTTGGCAAGGTAGTCCTGAACAATTCGAGCTGTATGGGGCCTTGCGTTGTCATGCTGCAGAATGGTTCCTTGGCCCTGTCCACGTAAAAATGGCACTTCAATTGGATTAAGAATCTCGTCTCGATAGGCCTACCTCTGTGCATTCAGGTTACACTTTACTATCACTAACTGAGTTTTCTGGTCACCGCAAATGCCGCCCCATATCATGACACCACCTTGTCCATGGGGGTAGTACTCTTGGACGCACCCATGCAGGTGCCAGTCGCTCTCCTCTTCTTCGGTATACACGGATTCTCCCGTCGGTATGATGAAGTCTGAATCGACTTTCGTCGGAAAACAGCACACGTTGCCATTGACGTTGCTGTCAACGTCGGACAGTCCTTGCCCAACGAAGTCGTGCCTGTCGATGTCTAATCGTTAGAGCAATTCCACGGAGGGGACGATAAGCCCTGATACCCATAGCACGAAGACGTCGGGCGACAGTGCATCGGCTGATACAGTGTCCGAGTGCTGTTGCTGCGGTCGACGTCGCCGTCACAAATATATTGCGAAGGTGAATAACCCTCATAACATGGTCTTCTCGTTGAGTTGTGACCCTAGGTCTTCCTGTCCTTGGCCTGTCGCGAATTGTGCCTGTCAAACGATAGCGTGTAAAAAGTGCATACACCGTTCGTCTGGAACAGCCGAACGTCCTCGCTATATGGGTCTGTGAAGCTCCCATTTCCATCATACCAATAGCTCTCTCACGTTGTTCGGCCAATAACCGTGGCATTTTTTTCGTGTGCTTTTTGTAACTGGCAAGTCGTATGATAAGAGAAAGCCTTTTATTTCAACATTGAGCACGTGCAATTTGTTTGAGGCACGAAAAACACATTTTACCATTTTTTGGAATTTCTCGGACTTCTAGAGCTGTTCAACGCAATGCTCGCCCTATATACCCTTATTGTGTTTTGGCGAATGATTTCAGGCTGGAAACTTTGTGAAACTTGTTTGGATTCGATTCGCACGATTTTTAAAAAGTGGGAAGTTTCTTTTGAACGTCAGTATATTTTGTTTTGGTGTATCTGAATTGGATCTTAAAATATATAAAGTATGACAAATTATTGTTTATAATGCATGAACCTGGATTCGAGTCAGCGCTCCTAGCCATTAGGCTACGAGACGCTCTTACAAACCTTAGGATTGTTTGTCAGTCATTAGTAAGAATCCCGCGTTCTATTCAAGGCCGGTATACGCACGGAGACAGTATGAAATGGCAGATTTTTTGGGGGGACAAAAATCGAGATGTAAACGCAAATCCAGATATTTAAGACCAAATATATAGAGAACAACCTTGATTGTGCAAGGTACATCCCCAAAAATGTCAGTCTTTTGGGATGTAACGGTTCTTGAGAAGGCATTGTCAAACACCCAAAATATGACCTGGTTTCAAATCATTGGGCAAACTGTAGTAATATTCATTGCTAAAAGGTTATCTGACGCTGAAATAGTACACCGAGCAGAGTTTATTGCCATAACGCGAGGCAATCGGGCCATTATTTGCCTTACACTCCCGCGGAACACTCTATTAAAAAAATAATTGTATATATGCATTTTAAAGGAGTATTTTGTTGATTTATACGACATGATCAAAAGATATCAGTGAAATATTCCCAATACACCAATGACTACCTCGAAAGGAAGGTTTCAAACTTAATCATTCATTCCATACATAAAGTAGACATAAATTGGTACCCATACAGACATATGTATATATAATACTATAAAATATATAAATACAGCCAAGACACAAAAGAATGAACACTCATCGGTGTGGATCATTGGTAAAGGCGCTGCTCGACGATATATATAGAGGTCCAGGGTTCGAATCCCACTTTCGTTACTTACAAAGTTTTCATTTCTAATTTGACAAAATTTCCAAATTATCCAAACATTTACAAGTCCATCTGGTTCCGGTAGTTGAATATCATACCACGGTGGTTATGAGATAACAAACCTGCGCAGATGGTGGTTATGGCATATAACACGCAACTCAAACAAAAGAAATAACTTCCAAAGGGATGTAATTCACAAATATACAATTCCTTCTAGCAAGGGCAGCTCTTGGTAGTTAAACAACATTAAACGGGGGCAGACAGGATGAAATCTAATTTGTTTGTATTACAAGAATTGATAGCATCGATAATTCACACATCGATAAAAGCTCTCATTTGTATTGACGAGACACTTTCATCCTCAATTTGATCGTGGTAGTTAAAACAAGTTCTCTTTTTAAGTGGTATATTTGCGTATCGCCCGCTTTGTTTGAAAGGAGAGTTTGAATCTGTTGTAATTGCGTGGCTTATTTCTCCCAATTCTTCTCCTGTGTAGACTTGCTCACTCACTTTTTCATTTTTCAGTTTTGATTGAAAACATATCTTATTCATTTAAGAAGTGGATTGGGTACAAGTTATAATCGACATAATCGACAAATGTTTGACAAGGCTAAAATACAGGATTGTATTTAGATTTAATTCTGCTTTTAAATTTTGAAATCTTTGCTTCAATTTTAAACGGAAATGAACATATCTTGGACATTTTAAGAAGAAATGATAGACATCTCCAACCAAAGCACCACACATGCAAGATTTACTTTCAGATGATATACGATAGAGGTCAGCGTTAAGGGAACTACAATAATTTCTTAACTTACTGTGAGAATGTTCATGTTCATTTTTCAGTAAATCCTGGTACCTTGTTTGTGGATACTTTACGAACAAGGCACTTCAGAATACTTTGTAGGCCTACTCAATAGGGATGAAATGGCTTTCCGCCCATTTCTTTTTCTTTCGTGTTTTCCAAGAATGGAACCAAAGCCAGATTTAGTGTGTAACTCGATGGTGTTCCATTCGTCCTGGTTCCCTGGAGTCGTTCCAAAGTTGAGAGTTGTCCACAAAACGAGTTGTAGAGCTCGACAAAAGTGTGATCGTTCATACAAGGTACTTACACTTTGTATTGGAAGAAGTTCGCTGAAGATGTTGTTTCTTTAGCCATTTGAGCATATATATAAACTACCGGGCAAAAGAAAGGACTCACCTCAGTTGATTTTATCATATGTATGATTTTCAATTACAAATATCTCAAGTTTTCGATGTCATAATCCAAAACTGATAAGTACAGGTGTTTAGTTAGCAGTCAATGAATACTTCTACATGTTTTTTAATTATTTTTTTTTTAATGAAATTTTAAGTTTAATTTTGTATTTAAATTATTGTTGATGATACACAACTGTTCATCGACATATAAGACATATCCTATGTGAAAATAAATAAATGTGCCTGATTCTGCACACATTTAAAACATTTTAAACAGGGCAGGGGTCATGTTGGTGAAAATTTCATTCTTAACCCTGTCTTCATTACAAAAAGATATTTGAACTAAAATTTAACCTCAGTCACCAACAAAGTCATTCAAACTACTGCAGATAAGTATTATTGTATCCTGTCATAGTCAAATACATCTGATTTCTTTTAATTATGAATTAATCGAAATAAACTTAGGTGAGTCCTTTCTTTTGCCCGGTAGTTTATATAGTCCAGGTGGTCAGTAGGTAATAGTTTCAAACAATTGTAACTATCAAAGCTATCCAGTGCATCATCACCACACTTAACCACTTGGCTGGTCTTGGTTAAAGGGGCAGTAGCACATTTTTTGGATGAAATGTATTTGAAAAATAATGTCACTAATAGTAAAACACCCTCCACTCTTCAGAAAATAAAGTTAAAAAATGCATGTTCATGGTTCGGTAAAGCCATGGAAATCGTTTTTGTAATTAGAAATAATAAATTGTGTTCACATTTTAAAAAATGGCCGCCATGCAATTTTTGCTTTATACGCAACACCGTTATTACCACTACGGATAATTGGTTTGTGTAATAAGATATTTACACTATAAGTGGGAAATTGAAAAATGGGAAATGGAAAAACGTGCTGAAGTGAATTACCTTAGATTCTGAAGCGCACAGTGACATTTTATTGGTATGGCGCCATACATTTAGTAGGTCTGGCACACAGGAACTCGATAGCGTAATTAAAACGTAGTACAAAATAACGTACAACCTATATAGTAAATAGAATCTTCCATAGGGTGTAAGTTTTTTAACTTAAGTTTTATCTACGTTTAATTACGATACCAAGTTCCTGTGGTATGGCATTATATCAAGTTCTCCTTCAGATAAAAATGTCATCAGTGCATGTTAATATTCCGTCGACTGTCATCAATAAGAACTTCCAATTTGTGACCACCCACTGTAGATCTATGTGAGGTCTAGTTTTACACTTAGACTCTGATTTTTTTTCTCTATTCTGGAAATATCATCATTTGATTAAATATTGAATAGGAGACTACGAGAAATGGGATGTAAACCGAGGCTCCTTTTCAATATATGTTTTCATTGTCTAAGTGTTAGACTAACATGAGGTTGTTTATAACGATGTAAAACAATAAAGGTGACAGTAGACATCCTTGCTTGAGTCCACACCTAAGTTCAAAGAAATCTGTGAATAAACCGTTAGCATGCACACCCTTTCCCCATAAATATCCCCGCTCGGTATTGCCATATGCCTTCTTATACAATTGTTTACAATCTACAATGTATATATATATAATTCTGAACGTATTCGCAACAGTTTAAACATGTTGGTGTGAATTTCATTTCTTGCCCCTGTCACCATTAAACAAAGATATTTTAACTAAAATCCAACAACAGTCACCAATGAATTCATTCAAACAACTGCATATAAGCTTAAGTATAATTGTATCGTGCCAAAGTCAAATGTATCTGATTTCTTTTAGATATTGAATCAATCGAAACGAACTGAGGTTTGAACATTAGCAAACATATCTTCTATCACCATGTGATAATTCTTAAAACTGGGCGATATGGGTAAATTATATTGAACTTGTGTAATTACACTCCTCCAATGCTTTAACTTGACCTGTACTAGTACCGCTTAAAGGGGCAGTAGCACGTTATTTTCAAATTTTATTCTTTCAAATTTCCCATTTATAGGTAGTTTATGTCATTTATATTTACTTTAGAGGGTAAAACACAAACCAATTATCCGTAGTGGTGATAACGGTGTTGCGTATAAAGCAAAAATCACAGGGGCTTGTATTGTCGAAACTAACGATTACAATGAATATGAAGTCGACGATCCAGCCCCATATACTATAAAAAAAAGTACTTTTTTTATAGTATATGGGGCTGGATCGTCGACTTCATATTTGTTGTAATCGTTAGTTTCGACAAAAGTACTTTTTTTTATAGTATATGGGGCTGGATCGTCGACTTCATATTCGTTGTAATCGTTAGTTTCGACAATACAAGCCCCTGTGGCAAAAATTGCATAGCGGCCATTTTATTGTGAACACATTTTATTATTTTGAATGACAAAAACGGTTCCCATGGCTATACGGAACCATGTACAGTTCATTTTTTAACTTGATTTTCCGAAGTAATAAGTATGTTTTATCATTGGTAACATTATTTTTCAAATACATTCCATCGAC
Source organism: Gibbula magus (assembly GCA_936450465.1). Classification (NCBI taxonomy): domain Eukaryota; kingdom Metazoa; phylum Mollusca; class Gastropoda; order Trochida; family Trochidae; genus Gibbula; species Gibbula magus. The sequence goes on from OW388295.1 coordinate 45,893,915, forward strand.
TTATTTGACCGAAAAAACGTGCTACTGCCCCTTTAATGATGTTAATTAATCAACCGTGATAAACCCATATACTGGCCTACCCCTACATAATACATAAAAATAAGGCGTTCGCGGACTTGAGGACAACGTTTCCACATTAGATATGAAATCTTGGACCTAATAAACTTTTATTTATGACTAGCTGTCTGTACAAGAGAGGGATACAACTCACAATTACCTTCATACGCATGCGTGCCCGGGTCATTGTGATTATGTAATAAATTATGTACGCGGGTTTAGAGTAAGATTCACATTAGTTATTCGAGGACTAGTGAGTTGCATAACACCCGCCATGTCAATGTGTCCAGTCGAATGATTGCACTTAACAGTGTCGTAAAATTCATAGACTGTCGCACATTCTACACGACATTATCTTGAAAAGCAAGTCTAGATTTAAAAGTAATTTCGATTAGGCTCATTTTAATATTAAATTTATATTTTTTTATTTTCAAAAAGTCAGTCTATGAATCATTCACTATAACAGGACTTTATGCACGCTTCGTCATTAATTAGTCAATGGGTTTTAAAAAACGGACATCTAAAACGATCGATTTTAAGCCCATGGACGTGAATAAGTTAACTAAACTAGAACAAAATTCATTACCTAGTTGATGAAATAATGTTCTTCAACGTAAATTTGACTTAAGGTATCAAATGTATTTTGTAAAACGTAAAAATTTAAGCTCTGGGTCTTTTTTAAATCTAATAAGGTGCAGTCCCGGTTAATAACAGGAAATAAGGATTTTAAGCCAGTAGATATAACCCTTGTGGATGAAAACATCTTAAAGAGGGAAAGGAAATTATGTATTTAATGGCCTCAGCATTATTTTTCAGAACTACAATATAATATGCCAAATGCATATCGTCAAACAAAAAACATATTTTGGGTTTTATTAAGAAATATTCGAATTCCAATATTATATGCTAGTAAATATTCATAAATATCCAACATACAAATCGTTTTGTGGAGACAAAAGCGAAATACCAATGACCTAACTATTATCATAATCGAAAGGTATGCAATAAATCAAACAAGAGCTTTACCAAGTCTACGCCATTCTTCGTCACCTTTCAACGGCCTTGACCTCGAGGTCAAACACTCTATTCTAAAAGCGTCTTGCTGTTTCCGTCAAACTCGAAGCACATTTGGAGTATATATTTGGAATCTTACGAACTTGCAACCTCCACAGTTTCAGAGATGGCATCCGAAGGAGGACGAAATGTTGTGATTGCAGTAGATGAAAGCAAATATTCCGAGTTTGCATTTGACTGTAAGTTGATATCCAATATTAGTCTGCGTTTTCTTCATAGGGGCCCGGTGCGAGCATAGATATTGTCTCATTCATTTGTGTACATTAAGTTTTATATATACATATACTGTTTAGTTGTCTAAATTTGATTGCCCTACGTTCTACTTTCATTTAGGTGACATGTTATGATAGTGTTTTTAGTGAAGATTTGTTCTATAATTTGTGACCATTCTCAGGAAATTTGATCTGTAAATTGCACCAAATAAAGATAAGTGAAACTGACAGTGAAAGCCACACATCACCAAAAAACAAGATTCTCCCACAATCTAGCATTTGGTGGAATTTTCAAGAGTTATACAGTAGACCTTAGTTTTAATAGATACCATGTGATGCACAAGACTTAGCAAATGAGGGTATCACTAACAAATATTCAAAGACGGCGCTAATTCTTTAGAACAAGAACTAAAAACAGTTCTATCATCACAAAGGCATCTCAATGTGCATTCCTGATTTGCAAGCAGATGCAAAATGGTGAACATGCTTTTAAAAAGAGGTGAAAAGAATATCAGTTGGCACATGTGCAAATAATTACGTTGTCATGTATATATATATATGCATAGTAAAGGTTCATTGCCACATATCTTCAAGATATAACCAATGTAAACTTGAGTGCCACTCCAAATTGAAACAGACTGTCTGCACATGTTTTAAACACATATTTTACTCAGCTTAATGCAGTCTAACTATGTTAATTTGTAGGATCTGTCTATCTAACTATGTTCTAGCATTGCCAAAATCGACCTAATAACAGATGCAGATATATGGCTAAAAATGTACTAATTTAAATTCAAATGTAACTTATTAAACTAAACTTTAAAGGGGCAGTAGCACGTTTTTTGCAAAATTTATTTTTTCAAATTTCCCATTTATAATGATAGTTTATGTCATTTAAACTAACTTTAGAGGGTAAAACATCTTATTACACAAACCAATTATCTGTAGTGGTAAAAACTATGTTGCGTATAAAGCAAAAATTGCATGGCGGCCATTTTATTGTGAACACAATTTATTATTTTTTATTACAAATACGATTTCCATGGCTTTACCGAAACATGTACACTCTTTTTAAACTTTATTTTCAGAAGAGAGAAGAATGTTTTACTATTGGTGAAATTATTTTTCAAATACATTTCATCAACTTATTTGAGCGAAAAAACGTGCTACTGCCCCTTTAAAGAGCCATTGACTATATTAGAGTTTGTATTCTGATACAAAATTATTTTTTTGATGAATACAATGATACCAATTGCTGGGGAAGTCTTTCAATTACATTATACACATTACAATATCGATTATGACATATATAAGAGAAATAATTTTCATATCATGACAATCCAATGTAATTTGGTTTCAGAGACAGTTTCCCTATTGATTTTTTTTTAGAGCATGCAACTAATGTGGCAACTTCCAAACGCAAGGCATATTTTCTCTTGCCAGTCTGCATTACTGGCTGATTTAAGCCATGCGCTATTTCCCTTGCTTTCTGGTGCCTTGATAGTGAATCGCTGCACCAGAAATGCATAGTGGCCCTGGATTTCTAAGCACAGATTTCTTATAAGGAAATACTGCAAGGCCTAAATCAGCCAGTAGTGGATACTGGCAAGAGTTATGCCTTGCATTGGGAAGTTGCTAATGTGGTGTCATTTGACATAGTTATACAATGGTTTTCTAAGGATGCCAGCCTATCAATTGCACATTTGCATAATATAAGTTTCAAAACGGATTTTAACTTCAATGGGAAAATTAAATAAGAGAGCTATTATCAGATCTTGAATAAATTGTGGTTTGTTTCATTTACCTGCACGTTGTGATTTAGTTTTATCACTAATTAATCGAGCGTAATCGGTGTAGTATGGGTAATTCAAATTAAAAGAAGAAACATTCACCCAATGTGTCTGTGAGTGATTTGTAAACACCCTTTTGATTGGTCTACACCATAGCTCAATAGTCGTGTTACTTCCTGTCTCAGAAATCCATTCGAGTTGTCGCAAGGGTCAGTATGCATTTTCTAAAAGTGCATATGTTGCAGATGCGTGTGGAAGATGTATCTTCATTAGGTACAATAGTATTTTTTAGAGATGGGTGGTTTTATCGGTATGCAGGAAAACCCTGGTTTTTCAATCAAGTGGTACGTACCACGGTACATTGGAGAAAACTGGGGTTTTTATCATTAGAAAAAAATACCCTTTTCAAAATGATATTTGTCAGAAAAATTTAATATCTTACTAATAAAAGTAACTATTCTTTAAATGGTTCTTTAAACCGTTGTTATCTGATGTAGTTTGAATGTATTAATCTCTAAAGAAAGTGTCTGCAATTTGCTAACTGATTGGTTGCATGTTGATATGCTGATATTTCTTAAAGAGCCATCACGGATGTTGATGAAAATATCAAATTTTTTACAAAAATCTATCTCCGTGAAATAAATACACTTAATTTTTCTCTAATTTTTCCAACTTAAAATAAGCCGAGAAATTGCATTAATTAGTAAAGGTGTTTTCCAGTCTAAATATAGATCCAGTCTCTTATTTTCTCTCATTATGGTCTAGCTCACACACAGTAAACAAAGACACGAAAGAATAAAAAAAAATATGAGCAATGAAAGAAATCGAATATATATTTTTTTGATGGTTATTTATTTACCATTTCATTTAATTATGTATTTGTTACAGATCTTGGAATAATTATTTTACCCAACTAGGTATTTTGCTTGAATTTTATAATTAATGAGAGTAAAAAAAATTCATAATTTGCTGGTCTTATCTCAATAAAAAGAACATTAAACAGGAAATGATTTGTATATTCTCGGGACATTTAGAAACATAGTTTGTAAAGCAATCGTCACATTCAGTAATGTGTGACAAGGGTACTTTGCAAATGCGACGCATGAAGCACGTGCAGCATATGGGTTGTTATGGCGACTTGCGCTAGAGACGAGCCTTCACGCTTTGGAAGCGCTTGCTGTTTGTGTAGTACGTATTACGCAAAAAAGGGGACTCTGTTTATATACGTCAGATACCCGTAGCGCTCGCTAGTCGAAGTGATACTTCTCTTTGAAACCAAATTGCAATACATTGTCTTGAATTGAAAATTATTTAACATATTCCATGTTGTAGATAAAAGATTTCTCTTGCGAATGACGTTAAAAGTATATTTTCCCAAAATTTGAAACACTAACATCCGTGATGGCTCTTTAAGAAAAACTTGAAATGATAGTTATGATTTTTCTACTTTTGAATTCTTCATCTTTGGTATTCTATTATACTGAGTTCTGAATAAAAAGACAATTCTACCTGTATATTATACATAACCTGATATTATTCATTTCAAGCACGGCATATCTTGGTAAATACTGTGGTACTTGGACAAAAAAATCGGTATACTGCTCTACTGAAATGTTTGTGGTACCCAACCCTACTATCTTTCAATTTCCGTGTTTTTCATGAAATTTTGATTAGATTTGATACACACAAAAATATCAAATGTCCTGATTTACGTCCAAATCATCTCACTCGACTTGCATATGTATCCCCTAACGCCAAATATTTGACAATAAATTGTTTTCAATGAAACTATAGCAGCGGCTTAATACACGATGAGAAGCCGAATTCATGCGCCCCATTTATAAGTATACCAGTTATATGTTCCATTGAACAGTACCAACCAATATCTGTCTCTTTGTCTGCTGACGCGTGACAGCCACGGAACATTGTCCGGTTTTCGATCATAATCAAGACTAAACATCTTAATGATGTAACTACCTGTATACTGAACAGATTGGCACTAAAAGGGTAATTTTCGACCCTTGGTAACTTTTGACCTATGTTACTACAATAACATACGGAGTGTCCCTTTAAGAAAAATATTTAAATTCATGTTTTCAGATCATTTGGACATCAGGGGGCATGTTTTCTTGTGCAGGAGATAACATGACTCCGAGGTCTTCTGCTCTAAGAAAAAACTAAAGGGAGGGATTATCCCGACCTTGAAGTTTTTCTTTGAGGCCAGAAGTCTGAGAAGTAGTCAAGTCAAAATTTGCATTTATAACTTTTTATTCCTAAATCTTGCAGTATAAAGAGTATGGCTGCCGCTCCCTTTCCAGTGTTATATTGAGGCAGAGAAGATATGACTATAAATAGAGTAATTCAAGCCAACTCTTTCAGCTTGTTCCTCAGTGGTGTTAAGGGATTTAAATTTGAATCTCTCCATCTCATCTGTAAAAGTATATTTTTCGATAATTGTTTTGAATGTAGTTGTGATAAAAAATGGTTCGTTGGTGTGACAAATAATTCTTAGTTTCCTGTAAGGATTTACTTTCAAAAGTAAAAGCTACCAGGATAATTCTCAGAATTAAAACCTCAAAAGAGATTATTCCAAGAAAAGAAGTGACCTACAAAACAATAGGTGAAAATTGACCTAGATTTATGAACACTCTACAGTATTTGATTGGTATACTGATTTAACACTAAACACTACAGTAGCACACATGGTTTATGATTAACTGTAATGGTCAAGTTCAAGGAGGTCAGTCCGGGGTGTGTGCACTTGAATTTGTAGTACCCTCAGTAATATGTTTCAACTGGATTGTGTATATATAACAAAGATTGTCCCCTCAAATTGCGTTTCCTCAAACAATACCCAGATAGAACCTTCTCTTTAAATTGGCAGCTCAGTTGTTTGGTTCTAATCAACTCAACAGGTTTCAGTCAAACATTTCTGTTCTTCTAGCTGTCTGGAATCTAGATGCGATTAAAGAAATGACTGTGGAAGAGACTTACATAGAGATAGATGGGGCCATTATTGTCGAATGTCTGTAATGCTTGTGGATAAGTACCGTTACCGAGGGCTGCAACGAATCCTCTACCTCGGGTCCGTTCAATTATCAATTAACCATTCTGTTCTATTATTTTGGATTAACATATCTAATAACAAAACAATTTTCCTGCATAAAAGATAAAATTAGGAAAAGATCGCAAAACTCAGGCATTGGGAAAGACACCTTTGACAATGGACCATTTTTAGGGCTTTAATCATTTTCAGAATTTTAAAGGGGCTGTAGCACTTTTTTTTGCAAATTTTATTTTTTCAAATTTCCCATTTATAATGATAGTTTATGTCATTTAAATCAACTTAAGAGGGTAAACCCTCTTATTACACAAACCAAGTTTCCGTAGTTGTAATAATGATGTTGTGTATAAAGCAAAAATTACATGGCGGCCATTTTATTGTGAACATAATTTATTATTTCGAATTACAAAAACGATTCCCATGGCTTTACCGAACCATGTACACTCATTTTCAACTTGATTTTTCGAAGAGAAAAGGGTGTTTTACTATTGGTGACATTATTTTTCAAATACATTTCATCGACTTATTTGAGCGAAAAAACGTGCTACTACCCCTTTAAAGGGGCCATTTCCTTTGTAGCAGTATGTGGCAGAGTGAGATGAAAGTGTTATTACTGGCTTCGGCTAGTGTATTATCCCTTTAGCTCAACTGGTAGAGTGCAGGACTGTCACCCGGATTCCCGGTTTGATTCCCACTGGAGGTTATCTCACAATCACTTCTGCTACAAATAGTAAAATTCAAAATTCTAATAGGCTGTTTTTTCATCCAATGTGCAAAATGGTCCATGGCGCCTCCCTTTCCCAATCCTTGCAAGACGGTTTACATTCTCTTAACCTCGTATATTTAACACTACATAATAGTGCATGTTATTGTTTTCATGAAACTCTTCAGTCTGATTAAAATCGCCCTTGTTCCTAGGAATAAAATTTGCAAAATAATATATCTACTGGGATACGAACAGGTTCTGTAGATTCCTCGCCACAAGGTCTGAGAACATCCCGTATAGGCGTGTGTTCCGAACCAGTTTAGCGCAGCCAAAGCCCAGTCAAATAGCTGACCAATCACATCATAGTTTTTAAACGGTCGCTGTTTTGAAAGCATTTGGAACAGACAAAAGGGTAGCTGTTTGGAGTTATCTGCCCCTAACTTCTCGCATCGAAAGCATTTGTTGGGCATCTTTTGATTGGCTACCTGAATTGCACTCGAACACGCTAGTCTACGGACTGTTTCCAGACGGTTTGGCGTGGAAATCTCCGAACGATATGAGTTCGTATCCCGGTAGATGCACTATTTTGCACATTTTTTCCGCGGAATACCGTCGGTTTTAATCAGACTGGAAACTCTTCAAACAGAAACAAAATTTAATATTCAATATACAGTAATACCGTAACTCAGTTACTGTTAAAAATTAGATGTTAAAATTCCTCTGCACATTTTTTTTAATGCAATCACCAGTGCTGTGACATCATCATGGATAATCATTTTCTGTGAGAGAAATACCAGCAGTATCACTGCTAAAAAAAACCTTTGAGCAGTGATAATTACATTTAATCTGATTCAAAATTTGACTCTGTAGCCCAAGTGTCAGTTCTTAATGCACCAAACCAAAACGTTGCAGCTCTACTGTTGCCAAAGCATTCTTTAGATGACTGGGTGTTTAAGCTGACAATTATGTGTTGCCGTGATTGACGATCTAATGACGATCGATGATTCGTCATTTTGAGAGAGATTGTCAATATCATTGACGTCAAATAAAGTCTCAACATAGCGAATTATATGCCTTCATAATGGCTACAATATATTGTCTAAAAAACTGTTATTCTCTCTTAAAGGCGATGTAGCACGTTTTTTGAAAATTTTCTTTTCGCAAATTTTCCATTTATTATTTTAGTTTATACAATATATTGTTACGTTAGAGGGTAAAACATTTCATTATGTATATGACCCGATAAATTGTATCCATAGTAAATGGTTATCCGTTCTGGAAGTAAATTGCGCGACGTATAAAGTGACAGTGGTGTGGAACTCTTCAGTGTGAGAGGTAGATTTGTAGGTCTGCGAATTATAGAGTTTAGACAGCAAGATGAATGGGCATTCCATCAAATTAAAATGACCGCTCTAAGGGAAATGGACTCTAATAGCTTACCTGAACCATGTACATTCGTTTTAGAACTCTCTGTATTGATTGAGGAGTATTATCTAGCCATTAGTAACACTTAGTTACCTTTTGGTGAGACCACTTTATTCCAGTAAGCAGAATGTGCTACAGCGCCTTGAATGTGGTTGTCAATCCACTTCCCATCTTCGATTTATTCAGAAGGTTTTCCCACTAAAATGGCAGTTTTTATTGTATATGTGACACCGTTGACAACTACGAATAATCAGTCATTTAATGGGCTGTTATACTATCTTAATATACCATAAATCCTTTATTAGATGTCTTCCTAAATGAAAGCCTGCCTTGAAAAGATGCCCTTGCCCAGAGCTTTCTGTAAAAAGGTAAACGCCTGCCTTAATTAAACGCCGGGTAAACCAAATTTCAATTCTACAATCACTGCTTCCACTACCGGAGATACCTGTCAATAGTTAGGGGTGCAACCATGCAGGTAGATCACGATACGATACACATCTCAAAACAGCTGCCACGATTCGATACATATCGCGATACAAAGTTTTATTGAAACCTGGGCCTTAAAGTTCAGAAAGTTTGGATCAATCAGTTTTATGTTTCATCAGACAATTTATTTTAATTTCCGATGTTTTCATGTTGAAATACTATAATACTCTAATGAGAAAGCATTTACTATATTTGACAAGATGAGAAATTAATGTCACTGTATATAATTTTGTATCGTATCGAATCGTTTCGCTGGCAAATCATATTGTGTATTGTATTGTACGCCTATGAATCACATTGGACTGGTATATATCGGTGTATCGTTACACCCGTACCTGTCACTACAAGCCTTATTACGAAATTTTTATTTTTTTTATTACGAAATTGACGCCTGCCTTGAATAGACGCCTTTGAAGACAGTTTGAAAAAAATAGAAGCCCGGCGTCTAATTGAGAATTTATGGTATAGTGCATAAATATGATTTTAAATGGCAAATTTGAACATTTAAAAAATGCAAAAAACATGCCACAGTTCCTGTAACATTTCATTTCTCAAATATATCAACATGAATCGATGATAATGAGGATATTTTACTTCTAAAAACATGTGTTGATGTATTCAATTCTGAAAACTGCAGGCAATATCTGCAACAGCTTGACAATTGTTCTGTACATGAGTGAGACCGATGATATGTAGATTGTCATTGTTCAGCCACTGACATCTTTGATCCCATTACATTCCATGCATTCTTGTGTGAACAGGAAGTGCCATTATAGTCAATGAAGGTTTTTAGTCTAGTGCGCAAGCTTAGTTACTGCCTTGATGTTTTACCAAGATTTTTCGTTCCATCAGGACCGTAGTAAATGAAAGCAGTGTTTCATCTCGTCTGTCCTCCACACCCAAGAGCATAATATTCAACTGATGACCAGCCAAGTCGAGAAAATTATAACAAGTCTAGATTCATCAGAAATCAAGGCATCTTAAGGCCTCCATTTTGTGTAACTATAGGAATTGTTTTGAAAGCATACGGAACAGACAAAAGGTAAACTGTTTGGAGTTGTCTGCCCTTAGCTTCTTACAACGAAAGCATCTGTTTGAGGTCTTGTGATTGGTTAACTGAATTACATCAGAACATGCTAGCATATACGGCCTGTTATCAGATGGTTTTGCGAGGAAAACTCTGAATGATATGAGTTTGTAACCCTATAAATGTACTACTTTGCAACTTTTATTCCTAAAAAAAACTCTATTTTAATCAGACTGTCTCATTTCTTTAGTTACCAATTGTCTATTTTTGTTTTGGCGAGAAGTATATTTTTTTCCCCTGCCACGAAGTAGAAGGGGGATATAGGTTTGGGCTCCGTCTATCCGTCCACCAGCCCCGAAGTGGAAGTGGCATATAGGTTTCGTCTCCGTCCGTCCGTGCATCCGTCCGTTCGAGATAAAGGGGACAGCTTTTCTCAGAAACTGTTTAAGATAGGATTACCAAATTTGGTGTGTTGCTTGAGAGCATAAATACCTTGATGGAGTTTGAAAATGAGAAATATGCAATTATTTTTTCCGGAGTTATTGCCCTTGTTCCATATTTTTGGACTCTGTTCATGGTATCTCCATAAGGGACAGCTTTTCTCAGAAACTATTTCAGATAGGATAACAAAATTTGATGTGATGCTTGAGAGCATAAATACCCTGATGGAGTTCGAAAATGAAAAGCGTGCAATTGTTTTTTCCGGAGTTATTGCCCTTGTTCCGTATATTTGGACTTTGTTCATGGTATCTCCAAAGGGGACAGCTTTTCTCAGAAACTTTTTGAGATAGGATAACCAAATTTGGTGTAATGCTTGAGGGCATAAATACCTTGATGGAGTTCGAAAATGAAAAGCGTGCAATTGTTTTTTTCCGGAGTTATTGCCCTTGATCATTTTTTTTTACTCTGTTCCAGGTAATTTCAAAGGGGACAGTTTTTCTCAGAAACTGTTTCAGATAGGAGAACCAAATTTGTTGTGTGGCTTGAGGGTTTGAAATTTAGAATCATGTGATTCAGGTATCTTCAAAGGGGATAACTTTTCATTAAAACTGTTTAAGATCAAATCAGTTGTGTGGCTTGAAGGTATCGATACCTTGATGGAATGAAAATCTGAAGTGCACAAAAATTATCTCTTCTCGAATTATGATTTCAAGACAGTTTTGTGCATGGAACTATCATTGCCTTATTTATTATACAATTTACTATCAACAGTAGACAAGGCAAGCTAGCATTGGGCCAACTCTAGCTTTTATGTGTAATTTAGTGCTATTTTGGAACACGGGCACCGTTTTCTGGCTTCTATATTGATTTCTCTACGGAATAATTTCCCACAGACAGATCGTGTCAGAAACGATGCAGTGATTTCTAGATTTGCACTGGCAGAGAAATTAGCTGGAATGGGACAGTCTTAAGTTCAATAGGCCTACAAAGCGAGATGGGCTTATGTCATGATCCATTGTTTTTGACCTAGCGTCTGTCCCCGTTCATCGTTTGTACACATTTATGTCATGTCCTCCAGAAGTACTCAACTGTTGAGTTGTGTAGTTGAGGTTGTGACCTTGACCTTTGCGCAGGAAGTACTTTTCAAACACTTTAACTTTTGTGATAATTTTTGAATCATCAGTAATAGGCATTAGATTGATTGCCATGAGGTAATAGCACTTTTTACCTTGTGAACAATTTCATATTTTAAACCCAATCTTTGTTTATATCAATGTTTCTGAATAATGAGAAGACTTATGGATGATCATGATCTTTGTGGATCTACAATTGTGCCTCAACTCCTGTCTTACTTCAGTCAAAAGGGGCGGGATAGCGCAGTGGTTAGCGGGTTTGGCTTCGGATCAAGAGGTCCGTGGTTCGCTAGGGGCACGGCAACTTTGTCTACAGTTGAGAACTGTTCTACACGCATTAAGGTTTGGATGCAATTCTACACTGAATTTCAGTGCAGTACCACCCATGGTTCGCTAGTTCCAGCCGTTTCTCGAAGGTTTCACCGCAATACATAGCCACATGGTGTTGCAATAAAACTGCAATAAAACTAGCAGCTGTGATGTAAGTGAAATACTCTTGAAAGTGAAGTTAAACCCCAACTCACTTCATCTCAACTCCTGTCTTACTTAAAGAGTTTAATCAAAAGATGTTGATGCTTGATAATTGATTTTTGTTTAATTAAATTTAAGTTTAATTTGTTTAATTCTTTGTTGCAGTCTATGTGGACAACATTCATCAACCCAATGATCACATCACGCTTGTTCACTGTTCAGAGTATACCTCCATCGTTCAAGCACGTAAGTAGCAAAGGTTTACATACTAACCACTGACATCTTGTGTTGCAGTTTACGTTCAGCACGTGCACAAAGCAGGAGATCACATTACGCTCGTGCACGTCCCTGAGTATAGTCACATGACTCAGTCACGTGAGTACTAACACGCATGCTGCTGTCAGTCTTCCATCAAAAGTTGATTTACAGTAAGCTTATGCCATACCTTGCTGTCATCAGACCTTGGACAAATGGTACTATAACAAAATGATATAGTCCACTCAGAATGAATCCAAAAATCAAAACTGGCAAGAATTCCACAACAAATCTTAGTTTTAAGATCTTAATACAGCGTTCGAAATACCTGCCTGCCCGACCGTCCGGGACGGGTTGTTTTCAACTCGGGCTGCCAGATTATCGTATATCCCTGCCCGATGGTCGGGTTATACTTTTAAGAGAAGGTAATCTCAACATTTCCTAGCTTATGACATGTTTAAGAATTGAGATACTGATTTTGATTGCAGACAACCTCCAATGTGGAAATAAAGATCAATTTCACCCAATCATTTCCTTTATATAGAATGGAAACGTTTGTAATGTAAGATGAACAAACTCGATGTCATTTAGCACAGATTTATGGCTTTTCCCAGAGATCTATTTTTAGAACTGTCTCTTTGCATCACAAGTGAAATTATCACAAATATTTTTAGATTATAAGTTTCAAGGAAGTCAATTTCTTGATCAACAATAATTTACATTTTGTAAATAAGCAAGATTTACTCTGGTTTCAAAATTCTCTCATAAAATAGTTCGTTTTCACATATACATAAATAAATGATGATGGCATCTTGAGTGGAACAATCTATTTCGATGAGAATGATAGGTTATTATTTTTCAGTTTTACTAAAGATACCCATTCCCATTTGCTTACTTTATAGACGATTTAGGGGCAAATATTGTGTAATAATGTTAATTTGCTGATTCATTTTGGAAAAAAAATTAATAGATTAAGCAATATGAAATTTTGACAAGGTAATGAGAATTGCATAAATAACCTGTCACCCCTTTTCTTCAATAAGCCAGACCACTTGACGGGCGACATTCCATATAGTGATGTACATATTTATGAATTGGAAGTCAAAACGTCTAGATGTCAATAACTGATTGTTAATATATGTAAAAGATTTGGTTATGATTGCACTAGTTTTGCAGAGTATTCAAATTGTCTATACACAATTCTGGGGTTTGTTTTAATATAATAGAAATGTAGCCTATGGCTTTGTTTCATTCCTTGTCCTTACCTGAGGAATGATGTAAGAACATAAATGATTTTGCTTAAAAATGTTTTAATAATCTTATTTCAATATTAACAAATAATTGATAGAAAATATAATTGTATTGACATTTTCTAACTTTAACAAAATTAAAATCTTTACATGGTTTATTATAGATCGTCTATATTGATTAACGAAAAAAGCATTGTCATGCAAGTGTTGAAGTGACAGTTTTGGTAACCTTTTATTTATTTTGATACCTAACTCAGGCTGTTTTTATCTGGGAAAATTATATGCAAACATATATCAAAAACAAAAACAAGTACTTTATTGATTTCTTAATGGAACTTCGAACTCTTTATTGTTAAAGGTATATGTTCAGTTGCATTTGAAAATAACAATCAATCCCTGCATCATGATGAATTGCATCTCAAGTTAGTTTGTCATTGTTGTTTTTCTTCTAAAAAGTGTTTGCTTTTTCTTTTCTGACATGACTACATGGTTATTCAATATATTCATGGTCACTGAATTCAAATTATGGGCAGGCAGATTTTTGCCCGGACTGGCAAGTATTTCAGTTAGCCAGTCCTGTGGTCTGGCTTAAAGTTTTGGGAGTTTCATACCCTGCTTAATATGCTTGTCTAACATTTATACTCCGAAATGTATATTTTGTAAAATTTGAAAATGTAAAAAAAAATTGAAATAGGATGTGTTCAAACTGATTTCTATAGCCTTGTTGTAGACTTGCATAGGCTTTTAAAAAAAATACGGATGACAGACTCATAAAAAGCCTATATGTGATATTTGTCAATAAGTGACACTGAAGAATAAAAACTGAAATTTGAAAAATAATTTGAAAATTGAAAAAATCAATTTGTATCAACAATAATTGATTTATTTTATTGTTGAGTAATGATATAATTAAAAAGAACAATTTTGTAATTACATGGTCATGTTAAAAGTGGAGGTATGCAATTACATTGATGAAAAGTCTGCAGAAGTTAATCATAATTATCTATAATAGTTGGGTGGGGGTAATAGCAAGGTATGGTACTGTCTTATTACAGCGTAGCCTTACTGGAAGTCAACATTGATTATATAGATGGTTGCTGTTGTATGCTTGTTGTAGTATGGTACTGTGAAATATGTTAAATGTTTGTTTGCATTGACCGGTAAGTAGCAAATAGCTTTAACGTGCTGTTAACATTGATTTTAGATCTGTGATCTTTCCTTTATTTGTACAAGAAATCTTTTGAACAAAAAATTTTTTGAACTAAAAGTGTTGTAATTTGAATTTTTTAAAATATTTTATTCTTACAATTTTCCTTGCATGTAAATAATCAGTGAAAATAGTTTGAGTAAATATTTAAGAAGTTTTGAGAGAATTTGCTTTGCTTTGTGTGCTTTAAATTTTAAAAAAATAATTAAATAGAAATATTCAAGAATAGATTTATTTCAGCGTTATTTTTCTGACTTTAATTGTTTTAATAATCTACAAAATATGTCGTTAAGATATGAAAAGTTTATAAAAAATGGAAATCAAGATATATGCATTTAAGACATTATATTTAAAAGATAAACAAATTATTGAATATTTTGCCAACGTTTTGCATGTAACACTTGAAAAAGATACTGCAATTACCCTTTACTTATAGCTGAAATATTTTAACGAGTTTTCTGTACACTAATGAGAACTGAGCCCGAAATATAGCAGTGTTTTTCATGCAAATTCTTAAGCTGCTTTGGCACTTACAACTGCTTATTAGCGTCTTCATTATGCAGTCAATATGTTTAGCTCCCAAGGAAGGAATTACGAAACTGGAAATTTGACTACTTACCTACTTAATTAATTACTGTAGTGTCAATCATTCCTTAGACTTGGAGAGGGACTGCAGCGGTTAGAGTGTTCAGCTTCAGATAAAAGGGTCTGGGGTTCGAATCCTGCCAGGGTCACAACAACTTTGTCTGCAGTAGAGAACTGTTCTACATGCAGTAAGGTTTGGATGCAATGCTACACTGAAATTCAGCGTAGTACCACCCTTGGTTCCCTTGTTCCAGCCGATGCTCGCAGGTTTCACCACGATTCATAGCCACATGGCATTGCAGGCTTTCTCCCTGCCATAATACTAGCAACCGTGACATAGGTGAAATACTGTCGAAAGCAGCGTTAAACTCCAACTTACCTCATCACCTCACATTCAGCTGAATTTCTCATATGTTTCTTCAAGCATAAATAGTATCAATGTTGCGCTAAATTTCAGCACAAACCACTCATGTTTCGCTAGTTCAAGGCAAGCCGATTCTCGCAGGTTTCACCGCAATGCATTGCCAAAGCAGAATTGTGGGCTTTCTCTCTAAAGAATAGAAGCAGCTGTGATATAAGTGAAAAACTTAAACCCCAAATCACCTCACCTCACCATCAAACATAAAGCTGATAATTGATACAACACATAAGTCATAAATAATAGTAGATGTAAAGAATCACCTTGTCATAAACCTTTATCCATTCAACAATAAATTGAATGTTACAGAAGATAATCAAGCTCCAGGAAGCCATGACCTACATCGTTTATATCAAGTTAAATGAATTCTTTACTTCTTATATCCTAGACCCATGCCCCGACATCACATAAACATCCCCTAACTCCTGTAATGATTCAAACAGCAGCAACAGGGGGGTAGTAAGATCATCAGAAGTTCGTAAATCGCATCACCGCAATAATTCATATAAAATCATGTTGAGAAGATCCAACGCTCTGTTTATGCTTCTGTATGTCAAGAAACATAATAAATCTAAACCCTCTCTGAACATACAAAATGTTTGGAACATTAAATTATTCAAAATTCTTCTTTGGACTTCTTATCTTGCCATGTGCCTTGCACATTAAACGATCCAAAACTCTTATCCTGGCATCTGTCTCGTACATTAAGTCATCCAGAGATCTCCTTATCATCCAGTCCGTCTCAAAGCATCAAGTAAATATCTCTAAATTGACTGATCTTCTTCCTGAGATTTTGACAGTTTCGACCTCGTTAGTGAGTTAATGTTTTGTTTACAAGGAAGCAAGGTAAGAAACAGATCCAGAAGCTCTTTGTTGATTACACCTGGTGCACGTCTACATTGGGTTTGATCTAGCCTTTAGTTTAGTCTCTCAATGATTAAATACCATAAAATTTAGTCTTTGAAATATTTTATGTTTTCTTTTAAAATAATGGAGATCTTTTCAGAATGTAATTCTTGGTCTTGCTTATCATACGTAATATGTTTTGTTTAGATTAACTGAATGGGGACTTAGACTGTATTAAAGGTGATGTAGCACACTATTCTTCCTGAAATAGAGTGATCTCACGAAAAGTTAAATATGTGTTACCAATGGCTACATAATACACCTGAATCAATAAGAAGAGTTCTAAAACGAATGTACATGGTTCAGTTTAGCTATGCAAATCCATTTCCCTTCAAGTGGCCATTATAATGTGTTCACATAAAAATGGCCGTTTGAAGATAGTTCAAGTTGTCTGACTGATGTAGCGATACCTAAATATTCAGAGTAGAGTTTTAATTATGGCACCAGGATAAATGGTCTCAACTATCTTTCTGTTTGAACTTTCAAATTCACATGACACTTACAAATCTACCTCTCACACTGAAAAGTTCCACACCGCTGTCGCTTTATACGTCGCACCATTTTCTTCCAACTTGGATAACCGTTTTCTATGGATACGACTTAGGTATTGAGAGTCATCAGAAGATGACTTATCCCGCCGGTCCCACAAGATTTTTAAAACACATCTTTGGCAGATAATTGGATATCTAATGCCGGTCTTCAGTTTGTGGGTAATACACATGCTCAGTGTGGAGTCCAGAAGAAGACCCTCTCAAAGTCCAAATCCAACATGTTTCTGTCGAAAAAGAAAAAAGAGAAAATTTTCCGAAATCTGAAAATATCAAAACTCAAAAGGCACCACTTCAGTTAGTGGGTAATACACATGCAAAGTTTCAGGAAGATAGGATGAAGAGTTCTGAAGCTGTGCTCCGGAAACAAACCTGTCTCTGAACAAAGTCCAAATTCAACACGTTTCTATGGAAACAAAAAGAATCTTTTTTCCAGAAATTTTAAAATATCAAAAGGCACCACTTCAGTTAGTGGATAATACATATAGAAAGTTTCAGAAAGATATCACGAACGGTTTTCGAGTTCTGCTCTGGAAACAAAATGATTACAGACGGACGGTTGGACAGACAGACGGATGGACATGGCGACAACTATATCCCACGGTATTACATACCTGTGGGATAACAATATATTGTATAATCTTTAATAATAAATGGCAAATTTGAGAAAACATAATATGCAAAAGTATCTTTAAATCCTCATAGGCGCCTCGGCAGATTAACATGATGATTCTATTGGCAGTATCCAACATCTTGTTTTTTTCATTACATGAAATGAAAAAATCGCTGAAATTTTGCTAATATTACAACTTTTTTAATAAAACATATAGATTGATAGAATGTTGAGTAAGTAACAAATAAATGGGTTTGGGTCAACTGAAATCCCCCTTGCTAAAATTTGATGGCCAACAAGTTAACATTTCTGCAATAGGTGAGCCACAAATATTAATAAATTGAGATAGACGTCATGTAGATAATAAATCATTATAAATCACATTACCAGACATGCCTACCCTTATGATTTTGGCGTAATCGTTACTATTTTTGGGGTAAAATTACGACCTTACGATAGAGTAGAAAAAATACGATTAAATCAAAATAAATTTTATTTTATTTCTCTTTTCATAAATCGTCTGTATTTCTAATAAACTCTGTGTGTGAACTTACCTGTGTTTGTCATTTATTAACAGTTTTGATGAACGAAAAGCTAGTAATACACAAATCAACAGTTACTGTCAAAACCAGGAAGTAAACAAATTGATAAATATGGCAGTGCGCATGACTGTTCAATTATCCATTCGTAATAATTCTGTTAAACCAAGTTTGGCTCGAAGCAACGAAACGAAAGCCCCGAATCGAAAAGAGTTATAAATAATGTAGTGCTCATAAAATAGTTACCTTACTATTAATTGGCTGAAATTACTATTTTTTAAAGGTGCTCCTACTATTTCTTACAAAAGTGGGTAGGCATGTCTGCATTACAAAGTACATAGCCACAATGTTGCTGCTTGCTTTCTCCTTGCAATAACAGTATCTGCCATGGTAGAAGGGAAAGATCTTGAAAGCAAGAGTGGAACCCAAACATCACTTCATTTCAGCGTGATCTTTAGAATCTAAACTTAGTGAACCTGCTTGTCTCAGTTAGTGCGAGGGACGGAGGATGGACTGGATTAGAGCTACAGGCAGATAAGTACATGGTAGTTATGGTACACTGTGCTATTCCTGATCACAGGGTAATTAGAGAAAATTGGGGGTAAAGAAGAGATTGGAGAGGGTGAATTGGAATGCTGGAGGATAATTTGAGAGGGGCATGGGTGATGTGATAGAGGGAAGAGGGGGGGGGGGGGGGAGTGTATGGGAGAGAAGGGATGTTTCAGAAAGTCCAAGGAATGGTGTGAAGAAGTACCGGTATATATATCATTCAAAAGTGACAAGCAAAAATGTTAGCGTGGCTCACTTCTACACCTGGTTCTTCATGTGCGATCTCTTTGATTCTTCCTATTGCCCCAATTTTTCTACAAGGAGAATTGTCACGAATATTTACGTTTTTTTCACATTGGTGAACAATCGTAGACAATTTTTAATTAATTCTTGGAAATCTTAAATGATTCATAGTTGATTCGGCAACATTCCTCCAATGCATGGTATTCGTGAACAAGTTTTGATTTGTCAAAAAATGTTCACGAATTAAAATAGTTGTTGCTTCGTAAACTATTCCTAACTAATTCGGGTGGTTTGTAACAAATTCGTAAACAGTTCTTAGAATTCATGGTGGATAATTTTGATGGTATCACCCTGAATTACTTACGAATCATCTACGAATCATTTACGAATGTCCCGAATTAAGGACGAAACAATTACGATTTAATCACGACTGGAAACATGTCACAATTCATTAAACAAACAGTTTTGACGGTAAATTGTGTCATTCTCTATTAATATACACTTTAGAAAGCGCGGGCATATGAATTTATATAATCACCTATTCGTGGCTATTCGTGATAATTCGGCTCGTAGTGAAATAGGGGCATATAGATCATCTCAAAATAAGTTGATGTGATTTCATAAAGCTTCTACAGATTAAAACACTTGTGTATTGTGTTATATACAAATTCTTAAAAAGTATTAAAATTTGCTTGTGCAAAATTTAAAAGAATCTGATGAAACGTTTTTCTGTAATCGATCAAAGAAAACTTGTCTTTGGAGATAGAAAGAAGTGTTGTGATTCACCACTTTGTTAAAGGGACATAATCATGTTGGTGAGGTCACATATATGTCCAATGTTATAATATGTGTTATTTAATTTTAGAATTATCAACTTTAACTGAAAATAACCACGGTCAATTAGTTCAGTATAACGAAAATACAAACATTCGAAGTTGTGGTCCTGATCGAAAACCGGACAATGGATCTTTGCTTGCTGCAGTCATTAAGTCCAACGAAACTTTAGAAACTTTTATAAAGTCGATAGGAAGACAGATTTGCTTCTATAGTGTTTAATAGGTCTTATAACGTGAGATAGAACCCTTATTGTTGGCTACTACACATGTATGAGACATTTCCTTGGTTATCATTGAAACATTTATATATTTGATATATTAAGTATTTGGGGGTGAATATGGAAGTCGAGTAAGAAGATATAACCTAAACCAGCACCTATTGTAATATGGTACATTTTAGAACGAAATAAAATATCATGCAAAACTGATCATGCCTCTTTAATTTATAGTTAAAGTCAAAGGGAAGAGTTATGATTCATGTAAGGCCACCACTATAGTTAATTCATAGCTAATGTGTTATTGTTACATTATTCTGTTCAATCTCTTTATTCATATATTGTTGTTCCAGCGGCGTTGTTGACTGATCCTGTCGTTGTCTCGGAGCTCATTAAAGAGGAAGAGGTGAAGATAAAGAAGATAGTGGACAAATACAGCGAGAAGATGAAGAAAGTACATGTGAGTATGAGGGGGCACACATGTCAGAGTCCAGAGCCGTACACTGAGGGTATTACTGGGATCCAGGGGGGAATGGTTCAGGGTTTTAGAAAAAAAATTGCATGTAAATTCCATGGACCCCCTGCGTAAAATCTTCTCCCATCACCAATTCCCGTCTGAGTTTGATACCCTCGAGTTCTACCCCCTTTCTTGTTGTTGCCAGACTTGAGAATGTTTGGCGTTTGGGTTTTGCATTTTATCTTGTGATCGTGGCCGGGGCTCCATTCGGACATGTTCTCTTTAATGAAATCCCCACTCTCTGCCTCTAATAAAGCTTGCATTTCCCCCCAGCTCTTTTTCTGCTCGGTCTTGTATCCATGATCAGTGCATTCAGGCGGTGAAATAACACGCTAGCTGGCGAGCAAAGGGAAGCAACTCTAAATAAACTTATAAAAACTAGTGTAATGCAGCAAACTCGCCAAAGTTATTTTATAACTAAAATACTCAGAGCTCCTGGCTAAAACCCTCTCCCCTTTTCAGTATGTGAAATTTATTGAAGTTTATTTTGAAATGTTAACCCTTAACTTGCGAATCCCGGAATTATCCGGGCGGGCTATAAGCGATTCCGAGGTGTCTGTATACGGATCCCGGATCGGGTTCTTAGAAGAATTCACGGCTGTCTAAGTACTTTTCTATCCCCCATACCGGGTCCTGAGTCGATTGTTTCCTCGACTCGCTGCATGAGAATGGCTGTATTTATGCTTCGCGACCCGACATGAGAATGAAGCTTTGTTCAGTGTGTGGTGGGAATATCAAGCAAAATTCACACCAATTTGCGTGTGCATTGTTGACCCGTAACGCATCGATAATTAGCTTTACAAAAGGCCAATTTTGTCGGGCTTAGCCCCCGAAGCATTAATTCGCTTGAGGCTATTTTCACCAACGTGTTTGTATTGCGTCGGGTTTGCCTCGCCCGAGACTGCTATCTGCCTCGCATCTCGCGAGACGGGGAAAAAAATCGCTAACTCGCCTTACTCCCGCACTTCATATCATGTGAGCGAATTGTTTGTTTTCAAAAAAAAATACGGCAAAATAAAGGGGAAACAATGGACTTCATTCCCATATAAAATTAGCAAATGTCAAAAAAATAATAAAGACACAGCAAGCGCCGTGGAAAAGGGCACGTTTACACCGACAATCCCTTTAACAATCAGCGATTTTCACAACTTGTTACACATTTATCACGGCTAAAATACTGAATGCATTTTCATGATTTTTATATCACAATAAACCAAAAAGAATAATCTTTTATTCTATATTAAATGCGCATAATTATTTCACAGAAATAAAGATACAATTTTACCTTTCTGAGAGGCATGTGAAACCAAACGGCACACAAACTAATCAACATATTTTCATCAGTTATGGTTCGAGGTTAGCTTTTATTTGAAAGGTAAAACAACATAACCATATTAGGGTTGACATGTGCTTATTTGTCAACTGGTTCGAGATTATGATTTCTTGGAAAAGTGCGATGAACGACCGTTCGCAATGCCGCATACATGTTGTAAGTATTTACGATTTTATTGGTGGAAATAAAGACAAACTTTACATAGCTATAGAATTATAACCAAAGGTCGCATTCTAATAATTTTTATATCATTGTGAAGCTAGACATCTTGTCTTCAATTCCGTATATAAATGGAATTTTTTTCGTTTCGTATTTATGATGTTACGAGGCCCGAATTAAAGACAATCTTTCGAAAGTAATAGAATAAAAACGAAAAAACATAGAAAATTCATTCAAAGTTTCGGGTGTGAATTAGCCATTTGTGTACGGGTGTCGCTACTTGAATTTGTATTGAACGCCCGTATATAGTCCTTATTCGCCATGTAGATGCGGTATATTTTGTAAAAAAGGTACCGGAATCGCCGCCTGGAAATTCCGCAGCAGAGCTAGTTAGTGTGTTCAATTCTTTATTTCAGTACTGAAAAGGCCACAGGCCTGTAGCTAGTTAGTGCCAAAGCCCAAACTACTGCTGTGAGCTGCGAGCCTGTAAATTCCGCCACAGGGGCTAAAAATGGTAAAATATATATACGCAACGTAAGGGTTAAATAAATGATGACATTCTCATACAGATGGGCAGTAAGGTCAAGTAGATTAATTGAAATTAATTTTAAAATGTTACATAAACTATTAAAATCTTTTACAGATGGGCGGTAAGGTGAAACAGATGACAGGCAAGGTTGGAGAAGCCATTATCGAGGCCGCCAAGAGTGAGAATGCAGCGATGATCGTTACAGGGACGCGAGGAATGGGGAAAGTTCGCCGCACATTCCTGGGTAGCGTCAGTGACTACTGTCTTCATCACTCCCCAGTTCCTGTTCTTGTGTGTCGTCACAAAGAAGTTCATCACGATGAGAAATGAGTCTGTCGTTCTTTGGTCTAAATCTTTGCATACACCTTCATTTGTTGATGTTATCCAAAGAATATGTTAGTCCTCACACGAAATATTTTCTTTATTTCTGACATGGAAAATTGAACTCCTAACCTACATTATCTTTGCATTTTGCGTTTTGAAGATACATCCCCTCATTCTGTTGCAAGAGACATTATTTTAAATTGAACATTTTCATTATCATCAATGACAATCTCTCATTGCTGATTAAGCTTTTGCTCTTGCCAAAGAAATTCAGTTGGTGCTTTTCATCTACATTATAAATTTGTAGCAGAATTTCCATATATTTTGAATTAATTTGAAACTTGGTAATAGTCTTTTGAAATTATGATTGTGTTAGTGTCTTTGAAATGTAACTTGCCTGAAAAATGTACTTTTATAACTTGTAATGAAATCCTTGTATTAATCATGTCTTATAAAATTAGTTTTGCACCAAAAGTGACACAATGGAAGATGAATTGAGAAACTAGATAGGATTGTGAAGCTCTCATAAAATCTCTAACACTCGCATTTCTAATGAAGAAATAAGCAAAAACCCTCATCTTTGAATTACAAAATATAAACGATGGCAATGTTATTAAATTTTCAGCGATCAGGTTAATTCCTTGTGAAATTCAAGTTTGTTTTTCATGAGATTTATACAAACAATACATCACATTATTGTTTCAGAATTTATCAATTTTATGCAAACATCAGTATTGACACAGTCATCCGAATTATTTCAATTCATTTCATATTTTTTTCAAAGATCTGTCATTTGTATTAATCATTTACAAAAGGTGAATCTCCTATCTTTATAATCTCAACTGCATTTTGATTCTTTTTAGAATTATCAACAAATCTCAAATTTGAATCTTGGTTTTGCCGACCATAGTTTCAGAAAAAACTGATAACTTGTCAGATTTGTTTTACCATTTTCTTAAGTTTTGTACTGTTATGGTCTGAGCCTAAGTTATGATCCCCTTAAGCTAACAAAGCTTTGTGCATGTTGTCCCAGGACTAGAATGTTTGTAAATAAGTCACTAACAGTTCAAATTTATAAACTTAAACATGTTTTTTTTTTTTTTTCTTGATATGTTTTGTGAAGCACAAATTTCAATAGTGAATATTTGAGTAGCTTGTTTATCCATTCTCTTGCCACAGAAGTTACTCCCTTCAGTTTTTCTATCCTAACCTCTGTTATATTTGAGCTACTTTCTCGGTTACAAGTGAAGAATCCTCGTTGGTTGCGTTGGAAGTTAGTTGTGCAATCAGCGATGCCGTTGTAAAGGTGACATTTGCCAATGACATGTCATAATGTTTATTTTGGATATAGAAATGTAGGATAAAAATTTCTTGTTTAATGTGTTCCTCGATGAATGTCATTTGAATGTGTGAAAACAGTTGACCATAAACATGCAGATAAATAAAGAAATCAGAAACATAAACTTGTATAATAGTTTATTTGTAATATTTGTATCAGACGTATTCGAATTACATATGCTTATTAGAAAGACCCTTTACAGTCGAAGGCTAATATCTTTGAAGTAACAAGGTCGTTGTGTCAATGTAAGAAGTGATTTCATTGGATAAGAAGCAGGGATATGCTAATGTGGTACCTTTCTCATGGCAAGGGTGTTTTGCTAGAACCAAGAAATATGGCACATTTGGAAAGAGTGTATGAGGGAAAAACTGATTTGAGTTACCTCAGGTGGGAGAGAATGGTTTTATCTGTTATTTTTTTTAGATGTAGTTTATTCCATATTTTTCATTTTTTTCATTGTATATCCTCTTTTCTTTTTGTTGCACTGCATAATGTATATATGTTATATTTCCTGATCTGATTGAATATATTCATGCTTTTTAAATTTGTTCCTTCATTTTTGTACAATTATTTTTTTCAATTATTTTCCAGTTATTTTTCCGATTAAAAAAGCAATCAAGAAAGTTAATACTTTCTTCAAATTTTTCCGTATCATTTCACAATGTGTTTTCAAATATTAAAGTATTCCATAAACGTTGATGGATTACCTCAATTTAACTATTCCCAGTGAAATCCCAAAACAAATTATTGTTATCAAGTTTGTTCCTATTTGAACAACCTCCTGAATAAATAATTCAATCAACATTTTCGGTTTGTTTTCTTTTATTTCCTGGCAGAATCATAAATATACCGTATTTCTGCTCATAAGCGCCGGGCCTCTAATTAAATCTGGGTCAAGTGTAGTTGAAAAAATAAGCGCTGGGGATCAAGGGTAGTTGAAAAAATAAGCACCGGGCCACTAATAAGTGCTTGGTCTAAACCATTAGAAAGGTTTCAAAGGTTTTTATTTAAGAAATAGAAGACGAGTTGGCGTGCTTTATCGTTGAATAAAACATAGCAGGGAGCATACAACACGAAGGGCGCTCTCTGCTATGTTTTATTCTACGATAAAGCACAACAATGAGTCTTCTATTTCTTATATGAGATGGCCTTAAATAGTTACTCGTTTTTCTATAAAATCTGCGGATATATAATGTTGTTTGCGTAAACTATATTTTGAAAATATTAATGCCTCCCGTTGTAGAACACATTCTCTAGCATTGGACAATCGAAGTGACGTAACATATGACGTCATTTGCTAAGCGACGCTCTAACTGTCGTCTAAAATCACCAGCATGTTTTATTGTCTCATAAAGCACGCTGTCGGTCCCATTGACCGCTTGTGTTTTATTGCTGTAGGTATCTTATATTTCTCAATACCCACCAATGGTGGTACATGAGTATAATGAACATACATACATATATACATACATACACCAAGATGGCATTTATATAAAATACATATTATCATAATAGAAAGTTGTCTTTACATTATCATACTTAAGTGTATTAACATCCAAATTGCTATTGATACATGTGATAAACTTTGACAAATTCTTAACATTTTTGCAGTTTTTTTAACATAATTTTTTTTTAAGTGTATAGAGATTGGACCAGGTGTTAACATATTGGGGAATATACAGCTGCTGGTGAAGTGCTTCGGCTTGTTTAGAGTAATGCTTCCTACATATACTTCAATTCCAATTAAGAAATAAACTATGGTACTGTAAATTATAGTTTGCCATAGGTTGCCAGGATTGGGGGTTCGATGGTTTGGGCTTTGGTTTTTTATCATGAGGCCAAAGTTCAAATCCTGATATAAACTCAGAAACTTCATTGGCAGAGAACTGTTCTTTTGAGGTAAGGTTCTAGGGCTGTGCAATATTATCGATATACTGGTATATATCGGTACAAAGTGTGTATTGCAATAATTGCAATATGATTTGTGATATCGCAATATATCGCACCAATGCATTTCAAGTAAAATTAAGTTTAAAATCTTGCTTTTAGGCACAGACACATGGTTTAATTCTCCTAAAAATGTTTGATGTGCAGGAATATGTGTTGGACAAATGATGGGAGACATTTTTTTTATATAAATATCATTAGAATTTGCTTACATATTTACCATAATAACTTGTTGTATATAGTTTGTAAGATCTGAAAGGCATTTTATCAAATATTTCATGTTTAAATCGCATAACGATGTATAAAAGCTCAATGTAGAAGTCATTCAATATATCGCAGTATTATTGCAATATGTGTGCTGTATATCGCAATATATCGCAATATGAATTTTGCCACAATATCCAGCCTTATAAGGTTCTGACTGTGATGCTTCAGTGATTTTCAGCACAGTACCCATGGGTCCCTACAGTTCAGCAGACTCCCAGGTTTCACCACAATGCATATTGACAATGGTGTTGTAGGCTTTCTCACTGCAATAATACTAGCCGCCATGCGAGTGACATACTCTGAAGGTGGCATTAAACCCTAGTACACTTCACATCAAGATGTCAGGAAAATTGTTAAGTCAAGAACCTCTTTTTGGGTTGTCACAACCCGAGCATACATTATCTTATATACATTGTAAATCATAAAAATAAGTTGTATCCTGTTTTAGAAAAACAATTGTGATATGGCAGCCAGTCTCACATCACTTCACTACAAGCAGTGAAGCATGAATTACCATCAACAGATTCCATGGTGCCAATAGGTAACTAATCACAGAATGATTCAAATTCTGAGGATACACTGTATCAAGGATCATTCCTTTAGTCCACAGGGTGTCAACAGTCAAGGCTACTATTAACTTCTCATCAGAACCAACTTACTGAAGGAAGATCAAATTTTGGTCACTTTCATCTTTGTGGATGCTGAACATATTAGTTATTCCTAATTTTTTTTTCGAATTTGGGACTGGTGCCATATATACTGTTCAAAGGGTATAATCAATGCTTTATCAATTGCAAAATAGTGCATCTACCGGGATACAGACTCATATCAGTCATAGGGTCCACGCCAAACGGAGAGGAATCTACAGAACCTGTTTGTATGCAGTAGATGCATAATTTTGCAAATTGTATACCTCGGAACAAGGTCGATTTTAATCAGACTGAATGCAAGGCATTGCAAGTCTCCATTACTGGCTGATGTAGGTCTTGCAGTATTTCCTTAATATCTTAAAATCCGGGCCCACTATGCATTTTAGGTGCAGGGATTCACTATCTTGGCACAACAAACCGAGGAAAATACTGCAAGGCTTAAATCAGCCAGTAATACAGACTGGCAAGAGTTATGCCTTGCGTTTGGAAGTTGCCCTGACCTCTGCACCCCACCACCCCACCCTCCTCCCATAAATAAAGAAAAACAAATAACCAAAAACAAAACCGGAACTTACTCCACCCTGACCCCGTTATTCGCTGTCCCAGAAATTCTTCCCAGCCCACTTCTGACGTGACTGTATTGTTTGTATACACGGGCGAAAGAAACGCCTACCAGATATCTTATCTTACCCCTGCCTGCCCTATAATATTTCAAACCTGGGGAAACACTAACCCATGGAGCAGGATGTTTCTTAAAGTGATTGTGTCATTTCATGACCCCAAAGTTTAATGATATGAACTTAGCACTTTGTAATTCCACATTCAGGTAGCGACTGGCTAAGCAACAGGGGCAGAGGTTCCTTTGGAAGTAACAAAACTAGGCGTTACACTTTGATCAGTGTAGAATCTATCCACAGCCGGATATGCAAGCGCTCAATCGAGAATACCAATCCTTATTTGGATGTTGAACAGGATCTAAGGTAATCACCGGCAATTCTTGCAAACAATGTGGTCATACCATGAGGTGTCATAAATCATTGTTTTGTTTACTGTTTGAGAGGCATTCTAGAAGTTGGTGTAATAGAAAGACACGGATAATTTATGGATGATCAACCTCTGAAATAAAGAAGTTGATCATCCATAAATAAAACATATCTGTCTTTCCATTATTTTGTTTCTAGGAAGATATTTAAGCTCCAGGCGGATGTGCTTATTACTGGACTAACATTGTTCATTTATGTATATATACTGTTGTATTTCGAAGATGGAATATATTACGTGTATACTGCAATACTGTATCAAAACTATAGTTCACTATCGAGTCCAACTGTTTCCCTCTCCTGTAGTAACAGCACCTGACCACGGCAGAGTCAACCCCACAGGAACTCGATATCGTAATAAAACCGTAGATAAAACGTATATATACGTTATCTACGTTTTAATTACGATATCGAGTTCCTATGATCAACCCTTATGATCCTCGCCCATTCCAGGCGCAGCATTTTGACAGAAATGAAGAATTTAAATCATTGACCTCATTTCTGTCATCAATCATATAATCTTAATTCACTCACAAAAGACAGAAATTTTAGCACGCATCCTAGGTGTTTATAACATTTGACATATTTTTCAATTCTTTTGTACATTTAGATGTCAAAATAATTTATAAAAACGTGCTAGCTATTACTATTCCACCGGTCCGTAGGTTATGATTTAAAGGGTGAAATTAAAAAAAATAATTTGGAAATACATTTGACAGTAATCGATATCGTTCAAACTGCAGGAAGCTCTTAAATTGTTTATTAAAGATGCCACGAGAAATATATTAAATGTTTTCTCTCCATTTATTTGAGAAAAAAGTTATCGGTGAAGTTTTTTTCCTGCTCCAGAAGACTGGCGACAACCAGGATGAAGAATGAAATAGATTAAAGGCGCAGTAGCACGGTTTTCCTACTGAAATAAAATGATCCCTCAAAAATATAAATAAGTAGTACCAATGGCTAAATAATAATCCTAAATCAATACCTACACGGTTCGGTTAAACCATGTGAGTCAATATCCCAATTTTCACTAACGTACCAATTTATTGCTTTGTATTGTAATAATAAATGGTAAATATGACAAAACATGCTATGGAATAAAACTTCTTTAACATTTTTTTCACTTTGTCCGATATTGTTGAACGAAGTTTGAATATGACATCACCATGGACCGTGGGTGTAGGGAGTAAGCAAGGAGTATTATTGGTTCCCTAACTATTTAGGATCAAGGATTGGCAGAGACACCCACAACCTCACATCAGAATCAATACAACAGAATAAATAAATTATATTTCTTGGTCTCTACTCAAACATGATTTTATGTGATCATTGCTTGTTTGTCATCTTGAATATATATCCTTACTAATCTTTGAGTCTAATAATACCACAGCGAACGAGTAACCAGATGAATGATAAGTTGGTTAGCTATTCCCAATTCGAATGGTTAATAATTAACTGGTTACTTATTCCCAATTCGAAAAATAAATATTTAACCGGTTACTTATTCCGAATTAAAAACATGAATGATTAACCGGCTACTTATTCGAAATTCAAATGATGAGTATTAATCGGCTACTTATTCCCAATTCGAATGATGAATAATTAACCGGTTACTTATTCCTAATTCGAATGATGAATAATTAACCGGCTACTTAGTTATTCCCAATTCGACTGAAGAAAAATTAATATGTTAGATATTCCCAATTCGATTGATATATATGATATATGGACGAAGAATGAGAACGAAGTGTTTTACCCCATCTCCTTGAAGAAGGTTTTTTTATGGTTAGGTCGATTTGACTTTTGAGAACTAAATACATGTAAGTGTGAATATCAGGATCGTTGACCAGGAAGAAAGAAAGGGGGTTCCCCGAGTATACGCGTGATATATTCTAATAAGGACATAGAAACTAAACTAATTCCTATGAATTTATGTAAATTAGCCAAAAATCCCGACTTTTTAGTTTTTACTTTTTTGGTGATTAACATTAGTTATAAATTCAAACCATCCTTTACTTCGACTTAGAATTCGGAGTAGATTTGAGCAAATTATTCATTGTCGCCTTAAAGAGCCGTCAAGGATGTTGATGAACAAATCGGAAAATTGCCAAAATATATCTCCGTGAAATATATACACCTAATTTTTCATAGATTTTTTCGACCCAAAATAAACCGAGAATTTGCACTAATTAGTAAAGGTGTTTTCCAGTCTAAATATAGATCAAGTCTATTATTTTCAAGCGCAAAGCATTGTGGTCTAGATCGCACAGTGAATACAAAAACACGAAAGAAAAATATCGTTTGTGAGCAATGAAAGAAATCGAAATATATTATATAATTTTTGGCGGTTATTTATTTACCATTTCATTTAATCATGTATATTCTTCAGGTATTGGCATAAATGTTTTACCCAACTAGTAGTCTTACACTCAGACTATGAAAAAAGTATTTATTCTGAAAATATCACCATTTTATTAAATATTGAAAAGGAGACAAGGCTCCTTTTCAACTTAAGTGTTAGACTACCCAACTAGTAATTTTGCTTGACTTTTATAATCAATGAGAATATATTTGTCATAATTTGCTGGTCTTAGGTCAATAAAAAGTACATTAAACAGGCAATAATTTGTATGTTCTCAGAACATTTAGAATCATTGTTTATAAAACAATCGTCACATTCAGTAATGTGTGCATGACATGGGTAGCCTAACTTCCAAGAGGAGCATGTGCAGCCCGTGGGTTTCTATGGCAACATGCGCTAAAGACGAGCCTTCACGCTTCGGAACAACTTCCCAATGCAAGGCATAACTCTTGCCAGTCTGCATTACTGGCTGATTTAGGCATTGCAGTATTTCCTTAAGAACTCTGTGCTTAGAAATCCAGGCCAACTATGCATTTCTGGTACAGCGATCCACTATCTAGACACAACAAAGCGAGGGAAATACCGCAAGACTTAAATCAGCCAGTATGGCGAGACTGGCAAGAGTTCTGCCTTGCGTTTGGAAGTTGGCTTCGGAAACGCGTGCTACTGTGTAGTACGTTTTATGCAATAAAGGATATTCTGTTTATATGACGTCAGATACCCTTAGCGCGCGTTGCTCGAAGGGTTACTTCTCTTTGAAACCAAATTTCATTACATTGTCGTGATTTATTTATCACATGTCATGTTGTAGATAAAAGATTTCTCTAGCGATGGACGTTATAAGTACATTTTCCACAAATATTTTTGTATTTGAAACACTAACATCATTGATGGCTCTTTAAGCTCGACTGTAGTGATCCGAACGTAGATATAATCGGAACATATCGGAAACATCGTAGACCTCATGTGGTCACTCTGTCGAAGACGTTGTCTACCTTTTCACATGTCGGATTGATCAAAAGTTAACGAGGTTCCTTTGCCGATTATTACATAAATATGTCAACAATTGAATTAAACAATTTCAGGGGAAAAATATATTTTTAATAGAAATATCCATCCACAAAATTAACCCCCAAATCCTATGTATATGTATCCAGGCTAACTTGTAAAATATTTTTTAAAACACCCCAAAAACTGAGACATGGTGATTTTACAATTTAAAGGGGGATAACTCCGACGCTTGACAGAGTACAACGTAAATGTCCCTTTTCACTTTAAATAGATTATAAATTTAAAAAAATCTTCTTTGACCTGAAAATGTATATAGATGTTGTTTCTTCTGCATTTCATGCATTTGTTTACTGTGTCCAGCTTTCATTCAGTGTACTGGATCGTCGTTCATATACCTTATGGCATGTTCAGATTTCATTTTGTGAAATAAAAACAAGTTTTAACATAATCATTCTATGCTTGACCCAACGTAACTAAAGAGACAACATGGCATGTAGTCCTGCTCTAAAACTTTGTTTAAAATAATATCCTGGATTCAGTCTATATCGCTATCAAGAAAAGTTGTGACAAGACAAGTCAACTGTATTCATAAAATTAAGAAAATAAAATTTGGAAAGCGTAGCAATTTCAAGAAAGTTGACTTAATTTGAACATACACTGCGTACTTACACCAAGAAACGTATAAAGAAATGTCCTTTCCATTGTTGGTATGTGCATAGTTATATTATTTAGATATGTAAACAAGGAAGTCGTTTCTTCAAACAAATTGGATTTTTACGACGCTCAACCTTTACGATTGCTAGCATGCTATGCAATAATGTTTATGAGTGTCCTACTTTTGTATTCCCTACTAAACTGACGGACAAAAGGGAGTAACACTAACTTGTTTTAGATTAATTCAATATTTTAAAGGAATGAGATGCATTTGATTATGGTACGATACAATAATACCTTTCGGCAGTAGTTTGAATGTCTTAATTGGTGACTGTTTATTTTTTTAACTAAAATATCATTATTTAAAGTAGACAGGTGTTCAAAATGTTGTAAATGTGTGCAGAACGAGGCACATTTATTGATTTTCGATTAAGTACGTGTTATATGTCGATGAACAGTTGTTTAATGGAATATAATTTGGGGGATATTCAAAAAATTTTTTAAAAACACGTAGAGTTATTCTTTGACTGATTTGATGTTTTGGAGTAATTTCCCAAACTAGTCAGTTTTTGAGTACGACGTCGAAAACTCGAGATAAATGACTTTGAAAATTATAATATGATAAATACAAGTGAGTGATATACATTCGTTTGCCCGTCAGTGTAGATTCACCTGATGAAAGAGTAAGCATATACTCCGAAACTCTGAACTGTCTGAGAATAATATTACGAGATGGGCAGTACTTCCGGACATGATATGTTATTGTGTAAGCATCGGATATTCTATAAATTTAAGGACCGGGTCATATAAGGATGTTCTAGTGATATTCGACCTTTACTAATGGGGAACTGCTATAACAAGCCTCAATTTTTTTCGCAGACCTAATGACTAATATTCCCCAATATCTGTGATGTTATCGCCGTGTACTTAAAGCTAGTACATTGTCGGCCTAAGTACATTGTATGTTGGTTATCTAAACACGAGAGATGTGGTACCTGGTAATTATTTCTCAAATTCATTGTGTAATGGAATATGTTATAGCGTGACTGTGCGGTATACCTTACACTTAGTTTGAGTAATACCCGTCTCTGATTGCCTTCTGTGAAAAAACGGGTGCGGACATAGGATGTCCGTTAGGGCGATGGTGGGTGTAATCAAAAGACACATGAGATTTATCACTAAATAGCTGTCACGTGACGAGATGACGAGTCTCAAGGAATCTCAAACAATGCATAAAGCATGCAAACAAAATCATTAGTGTGTCCAATTATTGCAGCGAAAGATGAAATAATCTCTAAAATATAATTAGTGGTCGTCTCCTAAGTTATGCTGAAACTGTAATTAATATGAAAGTCCATTTATTCGTGGAAAAACTGTGATTCGAGTCAATAACATTCATGAAAACCACGCCCAATGAAGACCGCTATTTCCGGTTGATTCACTTGCGCACCGTAACCAGGTATATTTGTAGCGTCATCGCCACTTTAATGCAAATGCGTGCTTGTATTGTTGCTCGTGGTTGTATGAAAATCTGTTTCAAATGTTTTTCTGGTCAAGCACTGATCGAAAACTGAACAACTGTGTTGTCTAATTTCAACAATCGCCATTCTTTTGAGATATGACAACTTCTGAAATAAAAATAATTATGCAGTAATGGTGCTTTAATATAGCTAAATACTGTTCATTATAGTTTTCACGTAATCTGATAAGATATTTGGTAGGCGTTTATTTTGGCCGACAGTGTATCCTTGACTTAAATGTACTTTATTTGGAAAATCACAACTATTTCACGGAGGAGATTATTCCTGAATCGGAAAATACATACGGTATACTATCCATACCACCAAACTATATCCATTGCTATGATAATGAAATCACATGTCATCACATGTCATAATTTATTTGGTATAACCATAATATTAGAATTGGAAATACTATTATTTATATCAAGCAATGGCATAAAAATGGTGTTACTGTACATACTTTAGAGACATAGTCGATGTTGATTAAAATGTATATGATTAAGCAGACTTTTGAAACAAATTATAACATCAAAACAGATTTGTTGACAATGAATGAGTACACAAATCAGTGTCATGTCAGCGAAACAGCAACTCCTGCTCAAAACTTAACTTTCGATTCATTCTTGTAACAACAATAAACAATCAACAAGGCATTTCAGTATTTTATAAAATGTTATTAAATCCAAAATTAACAAAAATCAAAACATGTTCCAAATAGGAAGATATTTAGGTATACAGACACAGAGTGGACAAATCTTAACCACATGGCGAAAATATGTACAAATAGTAGTGAACAAAGATAGTTCCATTTCATAATCACAAACGATATACTAAGTACAAACATTTCACATGTTTATATGTCTGTCAGGATGCTGAAACCATGGAGACAACTATCAAAACGGCTTGCAAATTACATAGAAGGAATTACTGATTTCAATGAAGTGAATATTTTGTTCGGATTTAAGATATAATAATATAAGGTATTATTTTGATGTTATTAAACGTGGAAATAATAACCCATTGAATGTAATTATTACAAAATTACAAAAGGATAGGAATAAATATAATGGACAACAACAAACCAAAATAAATCCATAATGTGTGTTTGCAATTTTTTGAAAATAGAAATCCAAAATTTGTTGTATGTAACTTACCGTAAATTTATTGGATAGCATTTCAACAGGTAAGAAAATGTATTGCTTTAAACAACAGTTAAACGTAAATATAATAGAACTATAACGTTGCCATTAACGATTAGAAATAATCACCAATGTTAATATTGCCCTTGATTCAAGACATACGATTGTAACCGGACGAATATTCAAGGGTTTACGGTGAATGAAAAAAAATCAGATGATATTGATAATAAGACAATTGATAATATTTCAAAGCTCTGGTATTTAGTTTTCATAATATAATATGAGTAAAGAGATAGGAAGCAACGTACCCATATTTGAGGAAATTATTAAATATGGTATTAGAAAATTGTGCCCAAAATCTGATTAAGTTATGAAAATAACAAATCACTATAGCACTTGTTTAAACTACTTGTGGCATTTTGTGTTAAAAGCATAACATCAATAAAAAAAAAAATAAGGTAAATTTTTCCTATCATTATTTACAAGCACATTTTATAAATAATATGAATTTAAATTAAAAAAAAAATCAAGACAACATGTTGGAATTCACATATTAATTAACCTTCAGTAAACGACAATTCAAGAATATTATATAACCAATCAAAGAGAGCATTTATAAAATGATTTTTAAAAAAAAAGGTATATTTTATAACAAAATCATCTCATGAGACCAACGTTGTTCTATCTTCATTTTTGATAGAAATTCAGTTAGGGTAAGTTCTGGTTCTGGTTTATTCTATCTCCACAGCAAGTTTCTTACGTAACTTAGAAAATGATTTTCTTCAACTTTGGTATTTCCTTGGTTCTCTAGATACAACTTTTCAGATCCAAAGTGTTTTGTTTTAACGAAATCATCAAAATTGACGTTTTTTTCACTTTAGACAGTCATTTCAGGTAAAATATTGAAAAAATAATATGAATATATATGAATATGAATATGAATATGAATATCACTTTTTTCTGGTATTATTTCCGATGTAAAGACTACGAGCACGAACAATGACAGCAGTTCATAAAAATGGAAGACATGTCCTCCTATACCGGTGGCTCTTGTCATTCAAAAGTGAATTGGCACAGGAAATTGATAAGTTATACTTGACACACATAGATAAAACATTTGTTCAGTTGAACTAGAGAAACATCAACACGGACAGGGGAATGAAACCATCACAAAGGCGATGGTGACACTGTAGCTGGTCTGTTCAAGATCGGGGTTCGATCTTCAGCATGATTCGATTCTTGGGTCTGATGAACCCCCCTCGTGCAATCTCAATCTCCACCTGGAAATAATCAATGCCACAAATGAGGAAACTTTGTAAATGAGTTTATGTTAACAATACATGGTCGTCTACATTCTCAGTTATGTGGTTCTCATAAAAACTCGCAACCTTCTCTTAGATGGCCTAAATCTCTAAGAACCTATAGATGTATACATGAGGAAATGTTATCAATTAGAATAAATAATCACTAAATTCCTTGATGGAGTTCGTCCTTGTCAGTTTTTAGACTACGTGCACTGAAGGAATATATATATATATATATATATATATATATATATATATATATATATATTAAAAATTCACGCTTATCACTTTACCATTAACCCAGCCACAAACAACGGAACACGAGCAATAACTCCTGAACAAATAATTGACCACCTCTCATTTTCGAACTCCAAGATATGTATGCCCTCAAGCTTCACAGCAAATGTGGTTATTCTGTCTGTCACTAAGCTGTCATTTTCATATCGGATGGTCTGAAGCACGGACGGACTAGAGGTGATAATAAAACAATACCGAATAGTTCGTCCGTTTCCGATTTATAGATGCAGCTGTCAATGTAATCCAAACATTAATGAAAAAGGGATATTTAGAACAAAATAATAAAAAAAACTCCCTACCTCTGTGTCCGGCGACTGGACGAACCGGAACTTGCGCACCAGGGAGGCAATAACCAGTTTAATGTTCAAGAGGGCGAGCCGGTTCCCGATGCAGCTACGCGGTCCGATACCGAAGGGGAGGTAGGCGTAGGGGTTGAAGTGTTCTTTGTTCTTCTGAGAGAATCTGAAACCAAAGTCAAATGGAAAACGTCTGACAAATAGGGTTTACACAACTTTCAGGATCGGTCGTTTTTCTATTAAGTCACAAGAAACTGACATATTAGTTGTTCGTTAAAATTGCCAGTGCATCATCAATGTCATTTTGATTAACCGTTGATAAATCAATAAGTGACATTAATATAAACAACATGATTATATAAATGCCCATTTGTTTTACTTTGTTACTGTTCTTACAAGAGACTATTATCGATTACAACTTCTTTATTTGTTTCTGACAACGTTTCTGGGCTACTTCTTGCCCCTTCGTCAGGAGGATAGTGAGTATAGGTGTTTATTACTGTTCTTTTCGACATGTAAGCGAAATTCGCACTACCCACAATTGTTCTGCAAAATGACCGGAACTGATGATGCATACATTAGAATTTGTTTATGTTTTACTCAAAGACGTCAGTTGAAAATGTTGGAACTTTAACTTAACCCATGAAACCCTGTTGTAAATCAAGTCTGGATTTGGGACTGTACGTCCTGAAATTCCCATTTCTAAGAGGCCCCATTGCAATATTTAACATTGTCCCTTTTAAAGATTAAATTAATTTAATAGTTTTAATAGAAAAGCCACATTCTAAGGTATATGGGATGCTAAATGTTGCAATACTGTGAAGAGTTTTAGTCAGGGGTCATCTCAAACACATTTTCGTATTAATTCCGCACAACATGAACGCCTGTGATCCAATGATTTCGATTTCGCATTCTCCACCCACCTTTCAGGGTCGAATTTCTCTGGTTCTGGCCAGAGTTCCGGGTCTCGATGCACGTGGAAAGTGGGGATGAAGACACTCATGTCTTTAGGTATCTTGGTTCCTTTGATCTCCATATCACACGCCGCTCGTCTTGCTAGCCTGAAAGGGACAGGAAGACTGGGGTAAAGTTGTTTCGAGGGAACATGTCAGTTTGTGTTTTAACTTTGTGAAAGAAGCATATTTCTGTATATCTATTTCCGTTCTGTTACCAGGACGATGTAATACTCAAATATTTACCTAGCTGCAGGTGGGTATTTCCTCTCTGTTACCATGGTAATGTATTATGGTATTATATGGTAATTATTTACTGTTATTTACCATGATAATTATTAGTGTGATATTACCTTCCTGCAGATGGGTATTTCCTTTCTGTTACCATAGTGATATATTATTGATATATTTACAAGGCTCGGGTGGGTATTTCCTTTCTGTTACCATGGTGATATATCACTGATATATATATACCTGGCTCGGGTGGATGACCATGTTACCATGGTGATATGTTATTGTGATATTACCTCCCTGCAGATGGGTATTTCCCCTCTGTTACCATAGTGGTATATTATCGAGATATTTACCTGGTTGCAGATGGGTATTTCCACTCTGTTACCATGGTGGTATATTATTGAGATATTTACCTAGCTGCAGGTGGGTATTTCCTCAGCGTTTCATTGACAACCATATCCAGGTAGGTACACGCCGTCACGTTTTCGTAGGTCAACTCATCCTGCAATGTACAGTGTATCACTATCATGTGAAGAAACATGCTGTTTATTCTTTTTCAGGACAACGAGTGTGAAAAATACGCAAGTGCAGTGCTCCTTTCATGCTCCTCCTGCCATGGTGAGTATTATCGCACAGAGAGGATTCTCATAGCAGATAGCTTATCATTGCTCTTCAACAAGACAAAACTGTTTTCAGTATATTCAACGCTTGAGCAAGTGCGACTAGCCTGTCCTACGTTGTCATGTATTTCACTGTGCAGTCTGGTAACATGCGTAGCTGTGATAGCTGACTGATTGGTAAGTAAGGGTGTACCTATCCTACGTTGTGCTGTTTTTATCTGTACACTCTGGTAATCCTAATGTAACTAACACACTGTACGATGTGATAATTTCAGAACAAATAATTTTTTCATAGTCTTTCAAAGTGTAAGACCAAGGTGTAACAATACATCGTGATTTTCGCGATATTGACATCGTGACCATCGCAATATTAAGCAGTCTGATTAAAATCAACGGTTTTCCCTTGGAATAAAAATTGCAAAATAGTGCATCTACCGGGATACGAACTCATATCAGTCGTAGGTTCCACGCCAAAAAGTCTGATAACAGCCCGTAGACTCCCGTGTTCGAGCGCAATTCAGGTAGCCAATCAAAAGACGCCCAATAAATGCTTTCGGTGCGAGTAGCTAGGGGCGGATAACTCCAAACAGCTCTCCTTTGGTCTGTTCCGATTGCTTTCAAAACGGTGACCGTTTAAAAAAATTCGTTGTGATTGGTCAGCTATTTGACTGGGCTGTGGTTGTGCTAAACTGGTTCGGAACATTCACCTATACGGGGTGTTCTCAGACCTTGTGGAGAGGAATCTACAGAACCTGTTCGTATCCAGTAAATGCATAATAATTATAACTCGGAACAAGGTCGATTTTAATCAGACTGCAATATTAAGTATCGATACAAAAACATTCTAGACAATATTTTGTGATACAAGTATCGGGTAGGTTTGCAATACATCGATGTATCGCCATCAATGATAATATATCCCACAACCATTTTCTTACTAATTATAAAATTCTCTTGCAAAATCAATTAAAGAGTTACATCAATCCAGAGTTGAATATCTTAAATGACAAGTTGTACAGAGTTTACATCAGCTTATCCAGTTTTCCATTGATGTTATTAGTTCATTCTATGTTAGGTTTAACCTTTGAGGTGAATTCGTTAGCATTTCATAGTAATAACTTGGTTTTGGGATATGTATCGTATCGCCACTCACGCATCGTGAAAATAATCGTCTCGCATGTTACTTATCAATACTTACTCAATATATCGTATCACTAGGTAAAACTCATATCGTGATATATCGTATCACCCACTGACCGCAATACACAGCTCTTGTGACTTACCTGTCCTATATTCTCCATCACTTCTCTGTACAATCTTTCCTGGTAATCCGGGTGAAGAGCCAGACTGTGGGCCAGGAATGTCATGGTGACGGTTGTGGTGTTGTAACCGGCTGTCAGGAAGAACAGAGCGTTTGCCAGGATCTCTTCTTCCGTCAGACCTGAAAACATGTGTAATATCATAATGTTATTAAGTATTTCCGTATTGACCGAGGCATACGTCCAGGGCCCGTTGTATTGGCTCTGGACGAAGTCGATATACAAATACAAATATCATACTGTATGCACATGTGCAGATATTATGTACATGACACTACTTTATTTTACCATACCGTTACGGTCAATAAACTATTTTATTTATTTATTTATTTACTTATTTACTTATGTATCTATAATAATTCATTTATTACTTTTTACCGCTACGATCATTATTTATTTATTTATTTATTTATTTATTGCCTTTCTACCTACCTCTCTCTACTTTTGTGATATCCTCTCCTTCCACCTGTTCTTTGTGACCGTTGAGTGCCAGTTGGAGGAAGTCCTTCTTTTGCTGTGTCAGAAAAATATTGTACAATTATAGTTTACCCTAAACATTCCCTCATACCGAATTCCTCGAAAGCATTCCAGGGGTTCTATTTCCCTAATCACCCCCTTAACACTGGCTTCTATATCGAAACCTAGGTTCTTTACGAACTCGGAAGAAGTTCGAAGTTATAGACTCTACTTGTATATTACATTGGTTGGCAAAATAAATGATACAACATACATGCAATGTATCTTAGTTTTGAGTGATAAGTAAACACCTGAAAGAGAAGACTAAACACAACATTAAGAAATCCTCGTTTTGAAATCTATTTTACAGACAGGCGAGAGAGGAGAATGACGTAGTTTTTATGACGTCATATCGTAATGACGCGTAAACGTCCAAGAACATAAATGATGTTTCAAATTAAAAGAAATTACTAACCGACGAATTCTGTTTCCTCTCTTGAATAGCTGCATGAACGAAGGATGAGAAGAATTTCTTTGCAGACTTTGGAGGAAGTTGTCGAACATTCAGAAACTCCAGAAACGTTAGTGACCATGGGAAGATTACTGAAGAGAGAGGGAGAGCGAAGAAATATAACATACATTATTATAAGAAGAAGAAGAAGAAGAAGAAGAAGAAGAAGAAAATAATTTATTTGGACTTGAACCAATACTTTTAAAACCGACCAACAACTTTTAATATTTCAAAGAAGTAATACATTTTGTGCTGATCATGTTTGCGGATATAATTGAATTTGGACTAAATTCGAGGATTAATATACTTAAATATTTCTGTATACGATTTGGATAAAGGTGACAGCGTCAGTGTTAAATGACACTCGCGCAAAATGTCTATTTAATTATCAAACTTACATTCTTGTTTTTCAAATGCAATTCTTGTCACAGATTAGTTTGAAAAGTTTCGCTTAGTTGAAATATACCATTGATGACACACAACCGGCCTATTAAAAAGCTACATTTCAATAAGTATAATTTGCAAAATGAAATTGGTTCAAATGGGCGGATTACAGGAGGCTTGTGACAGTTTACTGTGCAATTCAAAATTCCAACGAACTGACTGTCGAAGTCCGATGACCTGTCCTTTTGAATAAGTACCTGTACAACCAAGAACTATACCTTACGTCATAATGTCACACTGACCCAGGAGTCACCACCAACTCACTTTATCAAGTCTTTATCTTATATCTGGATCATAATATATGGTGATGCATATGTTTCACAATATATACCAGAACATACGTTATAAACAAACATAAAGCATACATACACAAAAAGACAAATCTCTACTTACAACCAACTACCAACACCAGGGAAGCAAACGAGAAGTTGACGGAAGCTTTGGCGTGCTTTACGAATTCATCATTCGGGTTATTCTGCGAATCCACATCGATGCCGAATCCCGTAGAACCAATGGAATCCATCGTGTAGGAAGCAAACAGTCTTCACGAAAAAAAGGTATTATTTATTTTACATAGGACTGGGATACTTAAGGAGAGGGATCTCTTCAAATGAATTTAATTATGTTGATTTGTCAGTGACAGGGTTGCCCTCAACTACCAATGGTGCAAATATCACCGTTTGTATCATTGTTATCCTCCTCACCATCATCATCATCCTTACCATCGTCATCATAATCATAATACTCGTCATCACCATCATCATCATCATCATCATACTCGTCATCATCATCATCATCATCATCATCATCATCATCATCATCATCATCATCATCATAATCATCATCATCATCATACTCGTCATCATCATCATACTCGTCATCATCATCATCATCATACTCGTCATCGTCATCATGATCATCATCATCATCATCATCATCATCATACTCGTCATCGTCATCATCATCATCATCATAATCATCATCATCATCATGATCACCTTCATCATCATACTCGTCGTCACCATCATCATCACCATCATCATCATCATCATCATTATCATCACATTCGTCATCATCATCATCATCATACTCGTCATCATCATCATCATCATCATACTCGTCATCGTCATCATCATCATCATCATCACCTTCATCATCATACTCGTCGTCACCATCATCATCATCATCATTATCATCACATTCGTCATCATCATCATCATCATACTCGTCATCATACTCATCATCATCATCATACTCGTCATCATCATCATCATCATCATCATCATGATCACCGTCATCATCCTTGTCAACTCAACACTGAATGTGCATGCACGGTTTCATGTAAAATAAACGAAAGTACATCGAAACGTTATTGAAACAAAATTGTTATTGTATCAAATTGTATTTGTTATAGCTCTGCCTGTGTATGAAGTCACCATGACAGGTCACATCGTTTTGCCTTCAGTGTATAATCCATTACAGTTGATTGTTCTTAAGAAAGTGAATGATACTATAATGGCATTGCTGTGGACACAAGGCCCGTCAGTGTATTAATAATAGCACTTTAGTGTCTTCAATACAAAATAAATTGGAAATTCATATTGTGCTCTTGGTACCCAGCAGCCACAGTGCAGCGCCAGTTCAAGCGTTGTTCTATCCTTATAATGCTGAGCGCCATGCAAGGAAGCAACAACTCCAATCTTTTAACGTCTTTTGGTATGACACGGCCGGGAATCGAACCCCGACCTTCCAGGTGATGTTAAAACATAGAATACTGTATTTGTGTAACAAAAATGACAAACGTGAACGTAACAATACCTACTTTTCAACATCAACAGACTTGGATTTAGCTTCCTCCTCGAAGTGTTTGATCAACACGACAATGGATCGTTCCATCAGGGGGATCAACTGACAATGATAATGTGAAAATATGATTTATAGGTATTTAGATATTTTATGAGATTGAGATTGTTGTGGTTTTCTTTCTCTCAGATATTGAATCAACGACCCATTCAGACTCTGAAAAATGTATTTATTCTGAAAATATCACAATTTTATCAAATAGTGAAAAGTAACCAGGCCTTGTGACGTAATACACAGGAGTCGCTTGGCGTCTAATAAGAAAACTCCACTAGAAAAAGCCTTACATAACTGCCTTAATAACATATTTACCTTTGTCCTTATACAACAAAATTAC
Organism: Gibbula magus; assembly: GCA_936450465.1. Classification (NCBI taxonomy): domain Eukaryota; kingdom Metazoa; phylum Mollusca; class Gastropoda; order Trochida; family Trochidae; genus Gibbula; species Gibbula magus. The sequence continues at coordinate 45,937,390 of OW388295.1, forward strand.
ATATTACATACAAGTTTATATACACTGGTCCCCCGTTTAATTGTTCATCAAGAAGTTAGGGCATTTTAAATTTTTTTAAAATCCAAAATAAAGTTTACTTTTATTTGCAAGAAAATGTGAGATGCCTGCAACAAAAAACGAAGTTCCGGCAGTGCAGTTTACCTTCCTGAGTTTTCCGGAAGTGAATACGGTGGTGAGGACGCCCCTGGTGAGTCTCCAGTGAGATAGGTCCCGGATGTTGGGCAGTGAGTCTCGTAACATGTCATCTTCAGGCATCAGCAACTGAATTGGAAAACACCTTACAGAATGGAAACTAGTTTGTCCTTATGTTTGTCCATTCTATTTTATTGCAAACTGTGAAATTATTTCTGAAAACTTCAATTTAGAGACTCAACACTTTAGAATGGTATATATCTGTATTTATCCAAAAGGAGGTTTATTTATTTTATTACAAACTATGACATTATTTCTGAAAACTTCATGACTAAACGTAACTTTAGAAAGATATCTATCTGTGTATTTGTCCAATAAGACGTTTATTTATTTCATTACAAACTACTATATTATTTCCAAAAACTTCATGACTAAACGTTACTTTAGAAGGATATATATCTGTGTATTTATCCATTACGAAGATTATTTTCCTTTGATCGTTTAGCAATGATACATTTTATATTTCGAAACTATGGCTTTATCAGTAACATCACGAAATACGATCAGTAGTTTTCTCCAAAGGTTCTGTTGGTAGGTCGACAGCGAATTAAGAAGCCATGGCGGATGGACATAACATAATGGTGCCATCTTAAAGGGGCAGTAGCACGTTTTTTGCAAATTTTATTTTTTCAAATTTCCCATTTATAATGAAAGTTTATGTTATTTATATTTACTTTGGAGGGTAAAACATCTTAATATACAAACCAATTATACGTACAAACTGTTTGAGAGGCATTCTAGAAGTTGGTGTGATGAAGAAGACAAATATTTTATGGATGATCAACTTCTTTATTAACAAAAGCGACGTTTCGGTATAGATCCTTATACTCTGATATGCTTGATAACGGTATAAGGATCTATACCGAAACGTCGCTTTTGTTAATAAAGAAGTTGATCATCCATAAAATATGTGTCTTCTTCAATTATACGTAGTGGTAATAACGGTGTTGCATATAAATAAAAAAATGCACGGCGGCCATTTTATTGTTAACCCATTTTATTATTTTGAATGACAAAAACGATTCCCATAGCTTTGCGGAACCATGTACACCCATTTTTAAACTTGATTTTTCGAAGAGAGAAGACGGTTTTACTATTTGTGACATTATTTGTCAATACATTTCATCGACTTATTTCAGCGAAAACACGTGCTACTGCCCCTTTAAGACAATGCGGTTCTCTTTGCAGTCACAGGAAAAGAGAAACAAGCTCGGTGCTCAATGGATATACAGATAAAGATCAACACAAGTGGGTGGATACAAGATATTAGTTGGCTATAACACTCCTCGATCACACCACCTCGGCGTCACCTCACGCTAGCTCGCTGCAGTATATTGTACACGCTATTTGTCATCGCGTCGCCTGTTACATTCAAATCCACTATGTACTTGAAATGCAAACCTACTGCGTGATTTAGATCATAATCTTCAGAACGGGTCAGTTTGTTTACCTTATGGTTGCTAATTTGCCATAAGCAACCTAGTAAAAATTACACTAGTGACGTCATCATATTTTTTTCACTCAAGTAACCTCAAATGTGCTACCTCAAATGTGCAACCTCAAATTGAAATCACCTACATTTTGTATAGTTGAAACTTTTAATGTATTTTCCTATGATAGTCGGCCTTATTCATGGAGAATAATATTAATAAAAGTACTTTCCTAATGTGTATCCCCCAAAACAAATACTCATCCTGTAAATTTTCGGGAGGATTTTGATGATAACTAAATTTTAAATATTGAAAAGAAATATGTTTAAAAACACTTACACCTCTGTCAGGGAAATTGAGAAACTGTTTGACGAACATTTCCTTAATCATATCCGGGTCAGACACGAATAGAATTGGTTTCCGACCGTGAAACGTTCTGGAAAAAAAATTCCATTTATTTTATATACATGAAATCCGTAGTTAGATAGATGAGGTATACACTACGGCTGATAAACAAACGTATATTCAACAAATAATCACATTTTGTTTTTCTTAAGATTATTCTTATGATAAGTAGATTGGGAAGTATAACAATACAAATACTGACAGCTTTAGAAACAATGTTTGGTTTGAGTTACTCTTAAAGTATCAATTTTAAATGATAAAATTAGGGAAATTGATAACACTTTGGTCAATGAAACAACCAAAAACAACCGACCCAACAACACGGCCATACTGCTTCATAAGCTCGGGATCAAAACCAACTATTCCCTGAAATAAATATAACTTTTAATACATATACAGATATTTCTTTCAAATATGTGGTTTTAAAAATTAAAATTTCATGAAATAAAAGGAAATCTTCATGAACTTGACAAAACTGTTGCTCGCGCATTTAACAACGAAAACGCACAATGAATAGAGTGTATATTAAACAAGAGTTAAGTTCAAGTAATAGTTCGTTGATACAAAATTACAACCAATCCACCTATGCTGCATGCGCTTTACAAGATAAAAGATCGGACCTTTCGGACATTTTCTTTTTTGTCCATAAATCATTACCCTAAAACTTGTCCAAAACTCAAATACCCATGTTATATAAAATTACATAATTTTATATTATATCATATACTGACCTTCAGTCTCAGATCGTTTAACACTCCAAATAAGCCTGGTTCTGGTCCATCGATTCCGAGACGCTTGAAGACACAATTGGTCCATCGTATATACCTTGAAGAAGATATCCAATAATTGACTTAAATTGGGGCTAGTAGATCCAACGTAATAGCTTGAACTACACGCACAAAAATCCCCATACTAATTACAAGATAATTCAATCCACAAGTGATATATACGACTGAAACAAAGATACATTATTTCTTCAGAAGCCAACTAAACTAAATCTGTAATTTCAAAATATAATCTGTTCATATTTCCGAGAAACAAAGGTTTTAAGAAATAGTCGTTTTCGAATATTACGAGATAGAAGAGTCAAAATTGGCTTTTAGCTTCTACAGTAAAGTTTAAGAATTTTTTTTTATGTCGACATCATCTTTTAATGTGTAAAATGTTACATTTTATGAATTTATAAGTTAAATGCCAAATATACTGGCCAAAGAAAGCTTGTACAATCAACTATAGCATAGCATCACAGGTGAGTCAAAAAGTGTGAGAAATGAGTTAGACGAAAAAATACCAAATATTATACAAAAAGTTTGTATTTACTTAAAAGCAAGTGTGAAAATGTAGGTCAATCATATGCAATGGTTGCAAGTGCAGATTCTAAGTGAAAGTGAATGTTTAGAAAATAATCAACAATCAACAATAAATAATCAACAACGGTTGTTATTAAAAATCTGAAGTACAATTCTGACGAAGCTAAGGACCAACAACTAACACACCATTAGGCGTCGTATACTGTTAACTGTTATCAGAGATGGTTTCACGCTGCACATCGGTGTAGTGATAATAGGTTTACCATCTCCTTCAAAAATACTCTTTTTAACAACGCAAAAGAGAATGCCCGCAACAAGTCAGCTGTAGTTACCATGAAACCTGCCAGTGTCGGTGTAACATGAAAAGTGTAGGGGATACTTGGTACATTAACAATTTTGGTTAGTAACGACGAACACAAACTAAGTTCACAAAACACCTAGATATTTAATCAATTATATCAAAATTTAAATTTAAAGTGATCGAAAACGTCACTGTCCCCTTAGAGGATAACATACGAAAATAAATTAATTTCCCTAAAACAAGTAAAACTTTTACAATTTAATTTAAGTCTGCATTCTCTATTTTAAAGCCATGGTGTTCAAGAGCTCATTTATGATTAACAATTGATAACATATATATATAATAATTGATATAATCCGTCATGTATGGCCTGAAGAGGCTGTGTAGCTGAAAACGCTCGCCATTAAAATTGATCATTTCTACTTCTAAAGCCATTATAACACCTGTGAAGGTCAATTTACAGTATATTATTTCATTTATTTACATTGACGATGAATTTGTAAGAGTCGTTTAGGACTGAGAGTTTAATAATGTTATCATCTTACAATATTCCGGAACACACATATACATTAAAGATAATGAAATATACCAAAATACTTACCAATAGAATAAAAAGATGGACGTTACTCCGGCTCCTATTAGGAGCGTGCTCAGAGAAAATTCCCCAACCTCCATGATTAAAACTCACTCACAGTCTGACGAACATTTTCTCAGATAATGAAATTTCACCGAAAAGAAATCTATTTCTAGAATCCAGTAAAGTCCGGCTTTCAACTACCGCCTAGCCAATGATTTGTAACTATAAGTAGTCCGTGTGAGTGACAGATAAAGCAAGCAGCAACATGAATTATAAAGCAGAAATCTTTAGTAATCATGAACCGTATTTAGAGTGTCATCCTGATGTTAGCCAACCATGTTCATAATACTCTCGTCTATAGTCTTTCAATATTATCTTAGACCCAAACAAAGTTTGAATTTAGCTGTTTTTCTTTATTTTCATGTGAGAAATGATACAAATAAGTTTTTGTTTAATTGTTTTACAGGAACTATGGGGCAATTAAGCTGACCTATCATACAAATATTGTTTTAAAACGTGTTGACAACATGATGACGTAAATTACTAGAATATCGGAGACAGATTTCCTAACCTACGTCTTTAAAAATTCTAATTTATATATTTCTTAATAGTCGCGCAATATCTGCACAATATGGAAATAAAGTTTTTTTATTGTCTTGTATTGATTATATGATTTTTGATTTATGAATTTATCTACATGTAGTAATCTGTATTGAATTTATACATTAATCAGTAAGTAACCTGTCAAGGTCAACGTTTATAATATTTATTGCATTGTAAGGGGTAAGATTTGATTGTTTCATTGACATTCTCTAAGTTGAGATGATGAAGAAACAAAACATTAAAATAAATATACAACTTCTTAATTATATACGACGCCTATACAGAATAAAGAAGTTGTAAATCAAAACAATAAAGGTATCATTTTGAATGTTTTGATTCGGTTGTACCACCTGCTTCGTAACGTAAGTATACATACATGTCATATCAATTGCATATCAATAGAAGAGTTTATAAAAAGTAGACATTTCCCACCCAATAATTTTCTAAATATTATCTGTAAACGTAAGTATACATATATGTTACATCAATTGCAAATTAAATAGATAATAAATAAAAAGAAGAACATTTCCTCCCAATAATGTTCTAAATATTATCTGTAAACGTAAATATATATGTATATAGGTGACATTCATTGACGTTAATAAAAGAATAAATAAAAAGTAGAAATTTTCCTCCTCAGAATTCAGAAATAAGTTAACGGGCCGTCCTGATGAAGGATTTACATGACAAATGTATATATCCGCCCTCAAGGAGATAGTTTCCACCTAATGCCCACATCACGGTTAGTCCTTATCACGCATTTCCGAGGAATCGTTCATGACGTGTAGACGTATCCTGGTAGTAGTGTATCATACACATTCCTCTCATAATGAGACATGGTATCCTTGATAATTCAAGCTGAGAACTAATATAGAATTATCGAATACATTGAAAAAATTCTTTGCTTTAAAAAATTCAAACATACTTTTACCATCTTGAAAATGTTTTTCTATACCAGTGAAATAATATATTATAAGGAAAGAAAAAGGAGAAGCCATAACAGATAGAAAGATCAGTTTTCAGTTATTCAAAATAGTCTTTAGAAATGTTTTGCCTGACTTGAACTAGGATGTCGACAGGGAGATCCTATTTCACCGTACTTGTTCATTGTTGCAGTGGAGATATTAGGTAATCATATAGTATGATAAGGACAAAGCCGGATATAATAGAACGAGGTCACTATGCGAGTAATACTCAGTTACGTCTAGCCGCAATGCAGCCATGGAAACACTACTACACCAAATGTAGGACAGTTGATACCTTATGGTAAACGTTACAGTTTTGGCATTTTTGAAATGTCCGAGGGTCAAGTTTAAAAAAATACATTTTTATTTTCTTTTGTGAAATATTCAGTAAGTGATTAAATGTGTCTAACATACATCATACATGTGCTCTTAAACCTATGCAATGTATTTGTGATGAATGTGTTTTAATTTATTCAATATGGATACTTTTATTCGGAAATTAATGAAATTTGATTTGTAAAAAATTCACCCCTTCTGTCTATTTCACTATGCCAAATTTCATAAACATGCAGCACTGTTGTGACGATCACATAGTACGTTTGAGAATGATTGTTTTACACATTGATATATCACGATTCATCGTCAATGTATGTGGTTTAAGTTTAAGCAATAATAATTTAAGCATTAGTTTTATTTATACTTTAAAAAGTTTATCCTTGATATATATATATATTGAATTGAAAAATGTACATACATTTTAACATTAAGTTATTTATTCTAATGTTGTTGACTGTTTATCTGATCATGATTATCTTTTTTTGGAAATATATCTGCAAGGGGGATATTTATAAGAAAACTACTGAAACTAGATGAAAATGATGTGTCCCAAATCATGACTCAACCACTTTGCTTGACTCATTTCTTTAAATAATTATTCATTATTTAAAACATGGTTTAACTGGTTTTTGTACATAGTATTATATATAAAAGATTGACAAGTATACAGTCACAAATATTCAAAAGTCAAAAAAACACAGAGCCTTTTTTTTCTCCAACATGTTTCATTGGTATCATCAGGGAGTAAAGATATATATATGTGTGTGTGAGTGTGTATATGTGAGAGAAACGGCGTTCCTACTTCCGAAACCACCGTATCAGCCCGAGGACTGATATGGGGTATGGTATGAAAAATGACATGTTGTAACCTTTTTATCATATATCATACTTTTACAAAAAAGGCTTAAAGAAATATTAAGATTAGGATATTTCTATGCGAAAAGTTACTCCTTGATTCCAACAAGACGAATAAACCCTCCATCATATCATCTGTTAAAAATCATTTGAGCCGTGCCTTCTATTCAATTGTCCAATTATATATTTAATAATGTTAATAAAATAAAATAGTTAAAAGCATCAACACCATCATTGTTTGGAGACTACTCTGAAAAGAACTGACACTGTTTCGCTTGTGACGTCACCACGACTTAGCTGTAAGGAAAGGGAGATCACTCTTATTAACGTCACCCGGGCTGATATTGATATGGATTTGCGGACCGGGCAGCAATATGGGTGTCGTTTCCTAACCTCTATCACATATGCAAAACATTCCATATCATTGATAGGTATATGCTAAATAATTATTTAAAAAAAATGGATATTTCAAATAAGAAACAAGTAGTTCCACTATAATTATTTAAGAGTACTGTCACGTATCTGAGGAGTATAGTTATGCAGTTCTTGATCATCTCCTGAAGTATACCATTTGCTTCAGTTTTGATTGTAAAACTTTCATACTTCACTTTGCTTGTAATATCTCCTATAGTTTCAGCATTCAAGATATTGTGTAATACAACATGTTATTATATGATGGACGAGTGTTCTGTTTTCTGATTGGCCGAGACGGATGGTCATCGACAATGGCCAAACGTTATGTTGACCGCGGGAAGCGTCACGCGAGGGCGACATAACAATCCAATGACCTGGAGCTAAAAATAGATCACCGCTGCGAGGAGCTTAGCAAGGATTGCTGTTTAATTCAAGTTTCCTGTTCATGTTTAGTTATTTAAGAATAATCTTAATTTTTTTTCAAAGTGTAAGATGTCATTAAATTTAGGTTAGCAAGTAAAATTAGAAAAAAAGAAACTTAAAAAAAAAAAAAGAATCTTTGAAAAAATAATATTTAAAAAAAAAAAGATTTTTGAAAGAAATTTAAACCTTCATGATTCATATAATAAACAATTATTGACTTCACAGTTATGTTCACCGAGGCGATAGCCGAGGTGAACATAACTGTTCCGAGGTCGATAAACCATTTGATTCACCGATAACTGAAGTCAACAATTGTATTATATATAATGTGAAAAAAAAGAAGAAAAAAAAGATTGTGTATATAAACATTATTTCGGTGAATCATCACGGTTCTTCACAAAGTGTTAGCAATATTTCAGGTTTTCCTTAAATATCTTCCTTGTGTGTCAAAGTGAAATTATGTTGCATGTTATCTTCCCATTCAAATGTTCAAATATTTCCTGCTATTTATGAGAACTTTGTCATTGTTTTAGGAGTTAACTTGTGAAGTATGAAAACGCTATTTATCTTCTGCGTCGTAAGTTTTCTTATCTCTGTGTAAGTATTCTTCGCGTGTTTGAATTATGACGATTTACCGTCCGAACCGGTGACCCGCACTTTAGCATCCAAACATTTGTCCCGCAAGAGATATGAGATATTGTTTGAGATAAAGAGGATACTAAACGACCTTCTATTTAATACCATTTATATTAAACGAGTTAATGATTTTGTATAAAACGAGCGAGTTTATTACTCGCCCACCTACATGTATAATCCAGCGAAATCGCCGACATGGCTCTGAAAATACGATTCCCGCAAGTGACCATTGCAATCCCCTTATGTCGTCATAACCATAAACTATGTGACGTCATACTTTGGGAGGTATTACACTAGTTTAATATTGCCGTATTAATATTACACTGCAGTATCTTACACGGGCGAGTAATAACAAGCAATATCATTGGGGGGGGGGGGGGGGGGGGGGGGGGGGGGGGGGGCACGTTTTGACACAGCGCCCTGTCACCGCCATTAGACATCACAATGCTTTTAACACATCACGTAGTGATTCATAATGCTATGATGACAAAACCCAAATGACATTTATATAATACGATACCATGACGACATAAACATGCCATCACAGTGCTATATGACGTCACGGCAGTTGAAGTCTACGGACAGAACTGTGTTGCAGAGAGTGTATTGAAAGTAGGCCTAATTAAAATTTATTTTGGATGATTAATATAAAGAATCTAATTCTCGTGCCTTCTGATATCAACACTCGACATGTATAACCTTTATCAGCACACGTGTTAAATATATTTATCCAAGGCTCTGTATTCATCAATTTGTAGTCTTCGTCACACTGTGTCTTTGACTTTCGCTCATTTCATTCCACACGAAGCAGCTGACGACATCCGTTGTGTTGTTAGGGGTCACATGTTCAAACGTTATAAATGGTGTTACTTTATCGAGAGGTACCGACTGTTACCGAAAACTACCATTTTGATGATAGTCGACTTAATATATTGACGATATGAAGGTAAAAGTAGTGATTTCTGATCGAAAACCGGATAATGCATCGCGATTGACGCGCGCCAATGAGTCAAACGTATTTTTGGAATCTTATTTAAAACAGACAAAATGACAAATTTGGTTTTATAACGTTTAATGGGTCATTTAACTACTGTGCATGTAAATGGGACGTGCAGTTTCGGTTTCTACACATGCATAATGATGTTACTCGATTTTAATTGGAAACTAGTAATTATGATATATTTGGTGATTGAGGATGAATATGCAAGCTGAGTGAATTTATTTGTACTGTAAAAAACATATATGGTGAGTTGGAACTTAGTAAAGACAAATAAAATTGTATTAAACACAATGAATGTATCTTTAATTTACATCACAGATTGTAGTAGAATTGATATTTGGGTTGACATTTAATTTGCACACTTTCGTAAACTACAATGCTCGCTAGCACTACACAGATAAATCGTTTTTAATACTTCATTATTCATTTATAAAAATAGAGCCATGGGCTCTGTAGCTCATCATTTATAAAAATCAACTGATCATTCTGGAAGTTCAACATTTGATTCATTTAAATTCTTGATGTAAATTAATCTCAATTGAAAATGAATTGAATGATCAGATCCTCAATGTGCCTAAACACTTACATCAAACTATATCTAAAACAGGTTGGAAGTGTACAGACACAGGTTGATGAGACGAGTTCCCTCCCTTGAATAACACGTAAAATCACCCAAAAGGTTCACTGATGCTCCCCGCTCAGAATGTGTAAACATGTTTTTTACAAATCCATTTCCATTTTATCGACACACTGTCCTTTTTACACTGACGAACAAAAGAAACCCATTGTATGAGACAGTGTTGGTGTAAATTTCATTTCCTAGCCCTGTCTACAGTAATTAAACAAAGATAGAAATAAAACATAAACTATTAACCAATATTGAATTAATCGAAAATCACACAATGTAAACTTGCTTTTGAACGTGTATTTATGCAGTAAATTTTTAGAAAACTTGTGAATTGAAAACTTCTCAACCGTTATTGCAATCTCAAATGATTTGGAAACAACTTTCAATATCAACATCATAACAACAATTCCGAATTGCAACAAAAGCAAATGCTTTACCAAATTATTATTATCAATTAATTACGGTTCCAAATCACACACAGATTAACTAATGTCTTTTCATTTCACAATGAGCAAAATGTTTTCATAATAATATACTTTAATAAGATTGATATATAAGTTTTCCTTCTCTTCTCCGTATATGCATTTTTGTACTTTATGTTGTTTCTATTCATTGATTGTGTTCTATATACAGCTTTTTATTTATGGTACTGGAGCGGCGTTCAAATGTGTCGTAATGGCTTGTTCGCCAGTTCGCAATTAAAAATATATTTAAGCCAAAACAACACATCCGTGTAACTGGCGCGTAGCTTTGTCCCAATCGTGATTTCTGAAACATATCATTCTAATTTAAAGGTAAAATGCTTTTTTACAAATAACAGTTAAAAATATCATCAGAGAAATTAAATCATAAATGTACACTATGAATTATATATCTGCTGATCCAATGGTTTAAAAAATGTTTGGTTTCCTCACATTCACACCATAAGTGTCACAGATTTCCAGTCATATCTCTACATAATGAACCTACTAGATTATCAAGAAATTTCATTCTTAAAAGTTCTTTTTTGGTATAACCATGTTCAAATTAAAACTGAAAATCTTAAAGTTTAACATCCTTCATACTTCTTCTATACAGATACAATATATTTTAAGTTCCTCACAAAATCCTTATTTTCAAGTTAACTCTCCAATGTATGGCATGTTAACAAATGAATTTAATGTGTTTCTTCACTGGCTAAAAAGTTAAACGGGTGAACATGCCGAAGCTTGTCGACGTTTAACTTTCAAACTGTTTATATGCCAGTGAAAAAACATATGAAATCCATTTCTTATAAATTCAAACTTTGCAATTTAAGAGCAGTTTTCATTTGTATTTAAAGTTGTATATAAAAAAACCCATCAGATGCAAACCATATACACTGCATGCATATTACAACAAATGTTTAGTCTTGTCTTCGATCAGGCGTTAAGCTTCGTCTACAATAGTACCGCATCGATCATGTGTCACTGCGCGCAAAACGTAGATAACAGGAAAACATGTTTTAATTAAATTTATGGTTCTAAAATGCTGTTTTAATTGAAATTTTAATCGAAATACAAATATAATTCTCGTTTGAAGGTTTTTTAAAGGTGTACATACGAAAACAGCATGTGATAGAAGTGTCTTAATGGCGCAATAATACATGTAATTATAAAGACGTCCTACATGTGATACTGTATAAACTTCAAAGTATGAAGGTTAACCTTATCAGCTGTTAATCTCGTGTTTATGAGAATGTATATGTCACATGACCTTGTTTAATCCAATCAGCAGAGAATTTATCTGTTTAAATCTGAATTTATAGGTAGTTAAGCATTGTCACTGTCACATTGTATCCATCACTGTCTGATTTAAGCTTTGTCGAATTTCCTTGGGGTTTCCGTGCTTGCGAATCAAAACCCATTATGCATTTCAACAATCCACTATCAAAGCACGGAAAAGTGAGGGAAATGCTGCAAGTTAAACCACAGTGATGGAGACTGAGGCCAGTAATGCCCTGCGTGAGAAGGTGAACACTGATCACCAGCCTCTTCTTCTTGATATGAATATGACACAATCGAAGCAATGGAGTTCATAGAATATAAACATTCATAACACAAATAAGATAGCTATTTCCTTACTTTAGACATTATTTTTATGCAACAATTCCTTTGTCTTTAACAAACACCAGCTCTGCTGTAAAATCAATCATTCAACAGATGCCAAGATGAGGGAGATATCGCATAATCGTCGACAGACGCGCAACATTCGAACCATATTTCGGGCTAGTATTCATCCTCGGCCAAGGGCGGGTAATTTGAGTACATATTCTTCTGATAAGGTTTCCCATGGGTGATATAGTGGAGAGTAACGGAGCATACATTGTATATAAAACCATGGGTAACCGAGGATGGCTAGTATTGAGCACGACACGGTACAGAACAGCCTTACTGTACGTCATACCTACGCATTAAACTGTAAAACTTCGAAACTAAAATCAATCTCGGAAACAAATCCCCTCTTCTTAGCTTTAAGACTCAGAGGCTCAAAGGAGGCAATGTTACACCGGAACCAGGTATTCAGCGTGTAACCAGGCCAAATCCATCGCGCACGTTTTCGGTCAACCGGAAATAGTTGGTGATAGAAATCTCCACTGAAGAAGAAGAAACCTCCTTCATTGAAGAGCGCAGCCGAGTCGAGGGGTGGAAGATAGGATAAGACAGGGTCCTTGCTCATCCGCTTTACTTTCTTCGTTTTATAGGTATTCCTGTGGACTTGGACCTCCCAGATGAAGTCTCCTGAGAATGAAGAGGAACAAAGTGGGTAGTAGGATAGTCAATCTCATTGAAGTAAGATGGAACGTAACAATCGTACATCGCTGTGTTTTTGATCTGAGTACTGCACCAAAGAGGTCATGACCCAAGACAATCAGCGACGAGGCTGGAAAGCCATCGGACCGTTGCACAATCGGAGTGGAAGTACGAAACACAAAATTTAATGTCATATCTAAGATGTCCTCTGATTGGTTGACGTTTTGAAGGTGAAGGTCACCTGACATTTTTATATGCGAGGTAGTACTCCGATCTACGAACGAGTGTTACGTTTGCTTTGATTTAAATGAGGTTGTAGGATAGTGCATCTCTCCAATGATGAAGGTAACTTTAGCACGGGGAAGCAACTGGAGTAACGAATTGCATGGGAATCATTCCTCTGTTATTTCTTATCCTTTCGTTATTTTTCATGCTAAATATTTCTGATACTAACTTATAAATGAACTTATTATTTAAGAACTGAAATTTTCTTCATATTATAATATACGTTTAGCCGACGACTTTTTCTAATTGATAAATAGTTTTTTATTGTAAAGGTGGTAAAGTCGACTTATCACATTTCTCTTAAACGAGGCATGAATTTAGAAACCTGATAATGCACTAAACCCTACCAACCTTTTTCCCCATTTTACCTACTGTATATACACATTGCTCCGCATTGAACAGCAAGCAACATGCAATCCAAATAGGTTGCTCAACAAAGACAAACATTTTGGTTCTTTACCTCCGTTTCGCAACACTGACAACAACTATCTATAAATCTATTATATAAAACCCACCTCTTGTAAGGTAGAATGTATACTTCTTCTTCAATCGGAAAGCAGCATCTATGAACTTAGTCTTGATCTTGAACTCTTGCTGTATAGTTTTCGGGTACCCTTTCCTCACCACAAACACTTTAGGTTTCCACAGATGCAGAAAGTTCTCTCTCATGTACTCATACTTCCACACCAAGTTATCCTGAAGTTGGAAAATAGGATCATTTATGAATCAGTAATGAATGTATGACAAATCTTCAAACAACAGTCTACCTTCCCATTCCTTTGCTTATTTTCCTATGTTAGTGCTGGACCTGAACTTTGGGCGCCCTACTGTGTTAGCACAGGGAAGTTAAGGGAATGGGGCAAGGCTTGAATTAACCACTAATGACAACCACTACTACTGATGCAAGTATGCCTATGGTAGGGGTTGCCAATAAGCCAAGGAAGAACAGTAACCACGGGAACTCTTGGACTTAAGTTTTAATCATGAGGAATAAATAAATCACTTACAATAACCAATAAGATTGTAAAGGACCTTGGATTTGGGGTAGGGTTTGACGGTTTTGGTCTTGGTTTTCCTCCCCACTACCCCAGGTCCTCATCTACTCACAAACACCTTTACCTTGTACCCGACCTTTCACATAAATACTACATAGTGTCACACCTTGAAGAGCAAGGTGATGTACTTTGTCCGTCTCGTCCAGCGAGTCTTGTAGTGAAAACTGACCACAGCGTCCACTATTGGCGGTCCGGGATTGAACACACTGTTGATTGATTTAGGGTAGTCGAGCTGTATTTTGAATTTCTTGAATAGGAACACTTGGGAACCTGAAAACAATTTAAAAGGACACATTTTTGCATTTTTTTACATTTTTTAAATTGATGTGTTTCAAACTGTTGCATTATACTTTTTTGAGTTAGAAATCGATAAGCAAATAAATATAGTCATAGCACATTAAAAGGCCAAAAAACTTCTTAAAAGTTTCATTATCATAAATTCATAAAATACATGGTTTTAATCACACTGTATGTCAGATGATTTTTGTATTGAGAGGGCAGAGTTAAAAAAAAGAAATCATATGGTTTTCTATGGTAAAACACTTTAAATGTTTGTCTTATTTATAAATACTGAAAGGTATTGAAATAAACCTGATTATCGAATTGGAATTGAAAGTACCTTTAAATCCATAAACATTTCCGTCAGGTGCCAGATCCACAGCGTCTAGCTTCCCGTCACCTCGACAGAAGGGATTCGGGTGGACGGTGGTTGTTAGGGTAGTGGGGTTTGGCATGGTGTTTGGCCGGTTTGGTTTCTTGGTCCGTTTTTTTCTAGTAATAGTCTTCTTCGTGGTGGTAGAGGCAGTAGAAGGAGGTTTGGGGGTTCTTTTTGACGGTTTCTTCTTTTTCGTCGTAGGTTTCGTGGGGACTGGAGTTGGTTTTTGAGTCGGTTTCCTTTTTCGTGTTGTTGGTGGTTTCTTGGTAGGCTTCCTGCGTCGTGTTGTTGTAGATTGTGTTGTTGTGGTGGTTGATGCAGTTGTTGCTGATCCAGGCGCACCTGTTGTTTTGATAAATACTGGTAACACAAGAATTATAGGTATTCTGGCGGATATAAGTTCTGTCATACAAACATAAATGACCACTGTTTCAATATTTGCGGTTTATGTGTTGAATCATTTCGAGTAAAGTCCCTTGCCCAAGGTGACACCATGAGCCTCTCAACTCATGTCTCAGTGTGGGGCAGGGAATCACCCTTCAAACTCTCAGTTTTCATTCAGCAATGAGGCGGGTAACCCACCCATCCAGCGAGCCACGCCCGTTGTTGCTGAACTTAACTGATAGCCGTCGACTTAGCTATGCACAGGACCACGTTTCTTCTTGGACATTGCAATGCTCGTCGTATGGTATTTAAATCCTTGAAAATATATTATCATAAACATGCTAATTAAGAAAGAAGACCAAAATGCGAGCCGGGAAGCGCTA
Source organism: Gibbula magus (assembly GCA_936450465.1). NCBI lineage: Eukaryota > Metazoa > Mollusca > Gastropoda > Trochida > Trochidae > Gibbula > Gibbula magus. The sequence goes on from OW388295.1 coordinate 45,953,019, forward strand.
TTAGTTGATCGTTGGATTTGTAACAGAGACATATGTTGTTCGTATGCAAGTGAGAAATACCCCCGTTCAAACAATGTTAAACGACTTGAATACAAATCGTCGCATTGAAAAAGAACATTTAAATTAGTATCCGTCTCTCCGTCCGTCCGTAATCATTTCGTTTCCGGAGCACAGCTCCAAAACTCTTCATTATGTCTTCCTGAAACTTTGCATATGTATAACCCGCTAACTGAAATAAAAAATTTGATATTTTCAGATTTCTGAAATGTTTTCTTTTCGTTTCAATAGAAACGCGTTGGATTTGGACTGTGTTCAACGATAGACCTGCTTCCGGAGTAGAGCCCCAAAACCCTTCATCATACCTGAAACTCAGCATGTGTATTACCCACTAACTGAAGTAGTAGATATAAACTGAAGTACAAAAGAAACTTTACACCCTATTGTTTCACTCATACAGTAAAAATAACAAAACAAATTGATATGATAGAACCGGGATATTATTACATATTCAATGTTGACTGATTCGGCAAACAATCATACTCGGTTTTTTTCCAACATGCAGAGTTAGAGTCACTGAAAGGATCAAGGGGTATAAAATCATTTTTACACCAACATGACCCCTACCATGTTTATAATGTGTGCAGAATGAGGCACATTTATTGATTTTCACTTAGCAGATGTCTTATATGTCGATGAACAGTTGCGTTTTATCAAAATTAATTTTGGAAAGATTTATGAATCTAAAATTTTATTTTTTGCCAAAAAAATTAAAACCACATAGAATTATTCCTTGGCTGATGACTAAACGCCTGCATTTTTCAGTTTAAGAGTACGACTTCGGAAACATAAGATATTTGTAATTGAATAAAACCAACTGAGGTGTAAAGTTTCTTTTGTACCTCAGTTTACAGTTATCTGTCAAAGATGTGTTTTACAAATTATGTGGGACAAGTTGGATATGTCATCTTCTGATGACTCTTGTCTATTCTCCTCCGAATATTATAAACATTCGACATTGCACCCCTTTCTGCCTATGGTAGGCCTATGGCGGTATATTACGTCATGATCAAAAGCGATACATCAAACGAGTTTGAACAGGAGTACTTTTTGTGCGTGGGTTTTTTGGTTGGTAAAGGTCGAGTGATTTACCGTAAAGCCTCTGTATATTCCTGATGTCCGAGGGGTCAAGAGTTCCGTTGCCACAGCCCTGGGACCAAGGCCACATGATGGACCCCTGCTTGTTCGAATGGTCAAGTCCTAGCGCGTGTCCGAACTCGTGCACGGCCACACAGAACAGCCGCCTCCCTGGGGAGAGTGACCAATATATATATATATATATATATATATATATATATATATATATATATATATATATATATATATATATATATATATATATATATATATATATATATATATATATATATATATATATATATATATGTATATCAATATATACCTTATAAATCATAATCATTCCATTGAAACATGGACATTATTGATTTGAACACAACGCCACTGTTAAGCTCGTGAAGTAAGATTGAAGTACCATTGTGACTTCATCACATTTATGACATCATGATATAATATTCCTCATTTTGAATTTACGTCAATGGTAATTTCCCGTAATACGTTTTTTTCAAAAGCTACACTAACCTGTGTTGTCAATATCATATGTTCACATGCCAATGTAGCTCATAGCAAGTTTGTGTTATATCTTGAGACTTTATTTTGTCTTATTTGTTAGTTAAGAAAACAAATGACATTTCAACAAAATCGAGTTTTATTATATCCTTTTAGAAGACTATTTTTAAGTTCGTGTATCAACACTCGTAAACGCACTCGTTTTTACTTAACGCAGTACAAGCCTGTTTGTATCTATTGGCTAACCTCCTTCCTACCTGGTGCCCTGTCGTCAAGTTCTATCGTCCAGCGTTCTGATTCGTCGAAATGTGTGTCTCCACCAATCAGGTTCTCGGGATAGGATGGTGGATAGAACGCATGCGCAAGAACCCCTCCTTCTCCATCAAATGGATTATTATCACCATGGACACCATGCACAAACGTAATCTCAATATCGACGCCGTCCTTGACCTTTACAGGCGTGAAGGTCAACGGTGTGACGTCAGCCCAAACCTGAAATTGTAATGATAATGAATATTTTGTCGTATATGTTTGGTTGTAGTCAATGACGTCACATTGTTGCTGAGGGGACAGGCTCATTCTGGAGCCGACTTAACGTAGATGCAAGTCGATATTGGTGAATATGCAAGGATGAATAGAAAATTGTTCTTTTCTTGACAAAAACCATGTTTATCTCATCTTGTGAGGTAGAAACTTTAAATATTATCACTCGTGGCTGCGCCGCTCGTGATAATATAAAATTTCAACCTCACTCGATGAGATACCGGGTGTTTTTTTTATCTTGACCCATCAGCTGGATATAGACAGATACATGTACATTCAAACCAGGTGGAATATGTCTTTAAGCACGGGACATTGTCTAAGCCCTTCAGACTCCCATCCAGGAATACTAATATCATTGGTTAACTTAATGATACTCTGCATAAGGTTAATAAACCAGTAAAGAGCCTGATATAATAAAAATAATAATACAATGGCAAACAGTAAAATGTACTTTCATTCTATAACATTACTATATTATATAGCGATGTCAAACTTGTCAATGCCCACCTTAAAAGCTTCAGCGAGAGTTCGGTCCACGTGAACTCGCGAGAGGTCAGGTGTGTATCTCGTGACAATGTACGTTAGGTTGTGCTTCTCCCACTTTAATTCTAAATTAAAAAAAAAGAAATAAAGCAAATATTGTAAATAATACCCGATACATGCGTTTCGTTGGAAATGTAGAAATATCGATTTAAAAATGTTTTGGTTCAGATATTTAAATTTTTACTAATATCTAAAAACTAATATTCATAACAAATCCGTTTACAGCATATTGATAGATAGATTGAAAGACACTGTTGTTCAGAAACAATATATTTACATATTTTAATTAAACTTACGTTCACAGATGGCCCATGTTCAAGATGAAATAATTGGTTTTCGAATTCATAGGAATGTAAATTGCATTAGTTTGAAGAAATCAATGAGACAATATTTCGTTAAAAGGAGAATTTGAATCACATCAAACAGAACGAAAACTGAAACAATGAGGTTGAAAATGTCACCAACTGAGTAATATAAAAGGTGAGATGCAATCACCTTGTTTAGAACCAACATCTTCAACTATCGTTCGATGGTTTGAAATACAATCACGTTTGTAAATTTAATACATTGATCAATGGTTTGCGTTCACATATTGCTTAACAAAACGTCTACTCATAAAACTACTCTCATGATGACGATAATCATCATTATCACCCCCTGTGTTTCTTCGATACCGTCCATCCTGCCTGTTGATGACGTCAGGGACCCCACATCTGTCCTTGCCCATCCACTTCAGAGTTAACTCGTCCAGCTTGCCTGTAGAATATTTGTTAAAATGACACTTATCATAACACATTACCACACGATTAACTTTTTGATTAAACTTAAATTGTTACCAGACGATATTCAAAATATGTTTAATCAAACACGGTATACTCAGTACATGTGGTATATACATGGGACATAACTATTCATGAGTAAATCAATTCGTTTTACTTTTTCACTTTTAAATTATTGTGGAGCTATACGAATTTTTAAAATCATTAAACAAAGAACAGTTTGCACAGATTATTCATAAAGGTAAAAAAATAATTGTAATTGCATGACACCGCTATTGCTACTGAACAGGGACACAGAAGCTACAAGCCTTAAAGAGGATGTGGCACGTTTTATGCAAATTTTACTTTTTTTCCAATTTCCCATATATAATGATAGTTTATGTCATTTATAGTTTCTTTTGAGGGTAAAACTTTAACATTTAACAAACGAAGTATCCGTAGTGGTAATAACGATGTTGCGTATAAAGCAGAAAATGTATGGCGGTCATTTTAATTTTTCATTCATTTTTAAACTTGATTTTCTGAACAGAGAAGGGAGTTTTACTGTTGTTGCAATTATTTTCAAATACATTTCATCGACTTATTTGAGCGAAAAAACGTGCTATAGCCCCTTTAAATTGAAAAATGTGTATACGCAGAAAAATGGTAATACTATCCTAACATTTGTGATGGAGTACTTCAGGGAGATACCTTGCATATGCAACACGTGTGGTCTGTGACAAAACATCTTTTGAAATGGTCTATCCCCAGTGGTGGATCGTGGCGAAATCATTTAATTTAATTATAAAGCCTTCGGATATCAATATTTATAACAATTCTCTTAACTCATGGATGGCCTGTTTTTCTATTGACGGTACTGCCTTTGTTATCCAGAATGTACCCACAAAGAGCCATCAAGGATGTTAGTGTATCAAATACAAATTTAATTATCATTTGTGGAAAATGTACTTATAACGTCAATCGCTAGAGAAATCATTTATCTACAACATGACATGTGATAAATAATTTTCATATCACGATAATGTAATGGAATTTGGTTTCAAAGGGTAGTACCCCTGAAGGAAACGTCACCATACAGAATACATGATAAATCAATCCACGAGTGTTAAACACGGCTGAAACAGAGCTACATTATGTCTTCGGAAGCCAGCAGCTAAATTTGAAATTTCAAAACGTTATCTGTTCAAATTTCTAAGAAACACACGTTTTAAGAATCGTCGTTTTCGAATATCATTAACTAGAAGATGTAGGAGATTGACGGGAGGCTTTTTGGCTTGTTTAATGACATCCTACGGTAAAGATGCGTCAACAAATTTAAGTCCAAGATGGTTATTCATGTTGACAACATCTTTTAAGAATTGAATTTCGATATTTTTTCAAACTTTATGTTAAACGATAAATATTCTGGTCAAAAACCATTTTGAAAAAGCGATTTCAACACCCCAAGTGTACTTGAAAAAAAAGAAGTAATTACTCTGATGTATGAGATTTCGGGTAACTCTTCGGGAAATCATGTCCCTTTATAAAGCATTCAAAATCGACTCTCTCCTCCAGCAGTAGTTCGTTTTTTACACTGTTGAAATGTCGTGACGTTTCTTTTGAGGTTGAGTGTACTTCATTTCTGTTTGCGGGTTTGTTAGAGGCATTCTGATTCGACTGTTTGAATACGTGATATATGCAGAGATGGGTCGGAGGAAATTGTATCATTTGGTAACTTAATTTTAAATTTTACCTGTCACTTGTATTCGTGCTAGCTGTTGAAAGACTGAGATTGCGTCTTCCAGTGTCACCATTTCGTTAAGTCCGCCCACCCAGGACACAGCAACAGAGATGTAACCATACCGTGTTAACCAGTCCTGGAGGAAATATATAATGTTTTGTGTACATATGTAAATTGAGGTGCAAAAGAAAGTATATCACTCAGTTGTATTTATCATATGTATAATTTTCAAAGTCACATATCTCGAGTTTTCGACGTCGTATTCAAAAACTGACTAGTTTGGCAAATTAGTCCAAAACATGAAATCAGTCAAAGAATACCTTTACGCGTTTGTTTGTTTTTTAATTAAAATTTTAAAATTTAAATTTTGAAATTCCCCCAAATTAATTTTGACAAAACACAACTGTTCATCGACATATAAGACATACTCTGTGTGAAAATCAATATATGTGCCTCGTCCTGCACACATTTACAACATTTTAAACATCGTAGGGGTCATGTTGGTGTAAATTTCATTTCTTACACTCGTCTACTTTAAATAATGATATTTAAGTTAAAAAATAAAACAGTCACTAATTAAGACATTCAAACTACTGCCGAAAGGTGTTATTGTTTCGTGTCATAATCAAATGCATCTAATTTCTTTAAAATATTGAAATAATGGAAAACAACTGAGTGATATACTTTCTTTTGCACCTCAGTTTATTATATGAGCATATCAGTAAACATCTTAGTTCAAAATCATTATTTATAATAATGAAATACATCATGCAACAGCTGGGACAGTTCGTTTGGTTTCGGATTAAGAGGTCAGGGTTCGAATCCCGTAAGGGGCTCGGCAACTTTGTCTGCAGTACCGCGACGTGCGATACCACACAGGTTTTCAGTTCAATAGCGCCCATAACTCACTACTTCCAGTCGCTGCTAGCAGGTTTCACCGCAATGTATAGCCGCGATGATGTTGCGGCCTTCTCCCTGCAATAACACTACCTTATGTGAAATAAGGACGCAAACAACGTTAAATCTCAAATAGTTTCACAACACCATCGTTCAAAAGATACCATAACTTGTGTTGATGTCCTTTTATCTAATTGGTCATATTTGATCCTTCAGTTGTATACCTTCCGGTTTCATTTTCGATAAATCGTTCCAGGTGGAGATATATCGGAAAGTTATCGAGGTTGCGGCTTACTGGAAGGTTATTCAAATCTGACAAATCAAATATGTAAATGACATAATCGAGGGAGGATGGGTCTTTGCTTTAAAGAGAGGCTTCTATCGGGGATTTTTTGTGGAAACGAAATTCGAGAGGATATTGCCGTTTACACATATATTATTAATACATATTTAACCACGATGTAGGTGAAACATATCACATATTTTGATTATTAGTATTTTCCAATTTGATAAAGCCCAGCGCACATTTGTTGAAAAATAAAAACAATGAGAAGTGAAAACTTCGCTATGACACACCACGACATTGTTGGTTAGTCTAACGTCCTTTCTTACTTTATGATACTCTATCAATTTATATGTTTTATTATTTAAAATATATAAAATAAGCAAAATACAGCTTGTTTATATTTTTTTATCTAACGAAATGAAAAAAAGCAAGATGGCGGCAAGTCGGAGATAGAAACCTGAATGTAGACAATTGAGACATATTTTTTCCTTTGTTATGGGCTGCATGCATACTCCGCTTGCAGATATCACGTATTCTGTGAAAAAAGAAATAAATGATACGTACCGTAGCTTCGAGAACGTTACGAGGTTGATGCGGGTTTTGAGGCGCACAGGTGACATTATGTGGATGCGAAAAACCCGTTTTAAACACGCTTAGTACTAGGAGTAAGCCGAGGAGTGAGTTTAACTCCATCGCTTTTACTTTATTATAACCTGAAGCATTGTCAATGGGTTCTGGTGTCATATATATAGCCTAAGTAGGTATGTCCTGCCACAGGATGTTTATCTTACTTATACTTACTTGTCAATACTTACACATGTCTACGTACCTAATTTAAAGTGGTGGTTCTATTAGTCGATTGATAGACTACGATGTGTGATATTCATTACTTTTCTTTTGTGTGAGTGTTAATATAAATTTATAATACAATAACTATGGTGTTTGATTGAAGATTAAGGACTGCATTCAGCATTATTTTGGAAATTAATGTGGTATATGAACTGTTATACCTCATACCTTCATTGAATCTAAGCGGTATTTATTTGCAGTAAGTTGTTATGTGTCAGTATTATAACTTAAAGAAAGACATGAATCTATTTGTGTGTGACACTAAACATATTTTATTTCAATAATGTCGACGCTGTAAATGTTTATTTTATGAAATATGTCAATCTCCTTACATACTAATTGTGTGTCTGTATCATTTGGGAAGAAAAACAAATCATAATAATTACTGTACCATTTATTAATAATTTTATATTCCAAGGTGGTAAAATAAATCCTAAATTCCCAAGAAGTGTACGACCCTTTACTATCACTGGAACGGAATATAAAACCATAAAACTATGAAAGCCTTTTTGCGATGTAAATTCCAAACTTTCACAAACGATCACTGTGCGAAGTTTGGGTCTATGGTAAATACATGTAGCCATTGACACACTCAAACTCATTTTGTTCGGTCGTTTATATCGCGCAGATATTGAAAGCATTCGTAAAAGGATGCTTTTATTCAGAGTAGGACAGTTTGCTGTAAATAACATATGCCGCTTGTTGCTAATCGTGATCTCCTGCAAAATGCACAACGTACGATCTCTAGTCGTGTATGGATAACTAAGACTTCATATTTGAGTGGAAAAGCATAACTAACAGAAAAGTATCAGTAAGAAAAAAATATCAGTTAGAGAGAAAGGTATCAGTTAGAGAAAAATATCAGTAAGAGAAAAGTATTAGTAAAAGAAAAACATAAGTACATGTAAGGGAAAAGCATCAGTAAGAGAAAAATATCAGTAAGAGAAAAAAGTATCAGTAAGAGAAAAATATCAGTAAGATAAAATTATCAGTAAGAGAAAAATATTAGTAAGAGAAAAAAATATCAGTAAGAGAAAAGCATAAGTAAGAGAAAAATATCAGTAAGAGAAAAGCATCAGTAAGAGAAAAGTATCAGTAAGAGAAAAGTATCAGTAAGAGAAAAGTATCAGTAAAGAGAAAAGTACCAGTAAGAGAAGAGAAAAGTATCAGTAACAGAGAAAAGTATCAGTAACAGAGAAAAGTATCAGTAACAGAGAAAAGTATCAGTGAGAGAAAAGTATCAGTGAGGGAAAAGTATCAGTGAAAGAAAAGTATCAGTAAAAACAAATATCAGTATCAGTAAGAGAGAAAAGTATCAGTGAGAGAATAAAATCAGTAAGAGAATAAAATCAGTAAGAGGAAAATATCAGTAACAGAGAAAAGTAGCAGTAAGAGAAAAGTATCAACGAGAGAAAAGTATCAGTAACAGAGAAAAGTATCAGTAACAGAGAAAAGTATCAGTAACAGAGAAAAGTATCAACGAGAGAGAAGTATCAGTAAGAGAAAAGTATCAGTAGGAGAAAAGTATCAGTAAGAGAGAAATATCAGTAACAGAAAAAAGTATCAGTAGAAGAAAAGTATCAGTAAGAGAAGAGAAAAGTATCAGTAAGAGAGAAATATCAGTAACAGAGAAAAGTATCAGTAAGAGAGAAATATCAGTAACAGAGAAAAGTATCAGTAAGAGAGAAATATCAGTAACAGAGAAAAGTATCAGTAGGAGAAAAGTATCAACGAGAGAGAAGTATCAGTAGGAGAAAAGTATCAGTAGGAGACAAGTATCAGTAAGAGAAGAGAAAAGTATCAGTAAGAGAGAAATATCAGTAGGAGAAAAGTATCAGTAACAGAGAAAAGTATCAACGAGAGAGAAGTATCAGTAAGAGAAAAGAGAAAGTAAGAGAAAAGTATCAGTGAGAGAAAAGTATCAGTGAGAGAAAAGAGAAAGTAAGACAAAAGTATTAGTAAGAGAAAAGTATCAGTAAGAGAAAAGTACCAGTAACAGAGAAAAGTAGAGAAAAACTAATTATTGTAAGATTTTTAGAGGTCGAATCAAGAAAATTCCTTTTCAACATTAAACATAAAAAACATTGCATCAATACTGCGAAATGACCTTCATGTTCTAGGGCGGATTTGCTTTTGAAATTTGATACAATATTCATTCTTAAGAATCTTCATTATTATACCATTTTTCAAACTGACTTCATAACGAGTACCTTCAATGAAGCTCTTTGAAGTGTTCAAAGATATTCATTGAATGTACTCGTTATGAAGTCCGTTTAATACTGTAGATTGAAAGAGCTTCATTGAATGTACTCGTTATGAAGTCCGTTTAATACTGTAGATTGAAAGAGCTTCATTGAATGTACTCGTTATGAAGTCCGTTTAATACTGTAGATTGAAAGAGCTTCATTGAATGTACTCGTTATGAAGTCCGTTTAATACTGTAGATTCTTCAGAATGAATATTGATCAAAGTGTAGTCACTCAACATACCCATACCTACACCAACATGACGTTTAGACTAAAGCTAAAGCACATAACAAAGCGCCCACTCATCCGAAGAGTTGTATTTCGCGTTGGTTACGTCCTTTGACTGCAAAGGATCAACGGAAGGAAAACATTTTATTTATTCATTACAAACACTTGTCATTCATTGAACATAATACTTGTCTTAAAGGGAATAAAGTACATTGGAGTGTTTCTAGTATTAGGTTATTTTGTCAACATATATGAATAAATTCATTTTCAAACCAGGTACCTATGTCAATTGCTGGTAGAACAGAGGCAGATTTAAGTAAGCTCTCTCGTCCACGTTTCACAACATTGTGCATGACTTTGTCGAAAATTTGGTATAATTGTATTATTTGCCCGTTAGTATATAAATGTCCATGACGAGGCTGACGCTTCACTGCCCCGAGACCAGTGGCCGTGACCGGTTCGGCAAACAATCAAACAGAATAAGGATAACTTCATATATGAGGATTAACTCTGGATTCTTTGTTCATTGACGTTGAGCTTACGTCTAGCTCGGCAGCCAGAGTACTTAGTAAATTTGAGTACTCTCCGGAGATACACATTCATTCATTCATTCATTCATACATACAAACATACATACATACATACATACATACATACATACATACATACATACATACATACATACATACAGACAGACAGACAGACAGACAGACAGACAGACAGACAGACAGACATACAGACATACAGACATACATACATACATACATACATACATACATACATACAGAACGATTTGCACAATGACAGAGGTCAACAGAATACTTTCATCTTCTTCAGTATATTATTTTTTGAGGATGAAAGGTATGCTTATTCGTTTTCCCCCTTTATGAATCTATTAGAGATTATATATTAATGGCCTGTAGTAAAAAGTTGGAAGGCTTTGAAGTTATATCGCTCAGCGAACAGTTTTATTCTGTACTTAGTAACACCGTTTACAATGTAACATTTGATAGTGTCGGGACCTGCACAAATATTCTTCTTCCGTGATAGTTTATTAAAAAAACATTATTATATGTTATATACCTGTATACTTATTTAATGCTTCATTATATGTGGTTGTGTCTCATAAATCGTTGTGCGATTGGGTGTTCAATCATTAGAGACAAAAATAAAGTTTTTTGTCTGTCTGTATGTCTGTCTGTTTATTGCTACGATACTAGTAGTTGTAAACCATATCATGGTGAAATAAGGGAAGAAAGAAATGAACTTTATTCACAGACTACACGGTAGCATTCTGAGGTTTACAAGAGTTGATTTCTAATATATAAACAATACATTGTATTTAATAAATATACTTGTAGCACGTGTTGGTATAATATTGACAATTAGAGTATGAATTTTATTTGTTATAAAATAAATCATATTACATATTAAAGACTTTGCAGTATATCTTTTAGGATTAAACTTTCCCCTTCATTTGTTGAAAAAAATTACAACGGAATAAATAATAATACTCATCTCCTATTACATTTAAGGCGCATAATGCACATTTTCTATATTCATAATCAATCTTATATACCAACTTCCAGTTTCCACAGGAAGACGATGGTTGGACAGTCTGAAGTGTAATTGATTGAATAGATACTTTTCAGGCAAGTGTTGTAAATAAAAGAGGTCGCAAGACGTTTTTTGACCGTAAATTTTAGAGCAAGAGAACAATAGGATAATGTCGTCACTGTACTGTTTACGTTTCTTGCAATCTAAAGTGTAATTGATTGAATAGATACTTTTCAGGCAAGTGTTGTAAATAAAAGTCAATATCAAATTTATTTTTAATCATCTTATAATATCTACACTTAGAGGACATTTCAATATCTGAATGCCATTTTTGCATAAAGAGGTCTGCAAGACGTTTTTTGACCGTAAATTTTAGAGCAAGAGAACAATAGGATAATGTCGTCACTGTACTGTTTAAGTTTCTTGCAAATATTGTAGGCATTTCTAATGAAAACATTCATCTCTTAACCAATAAATTACCAATGTGCCTTCTATTGTCCTAGATAGTATCATTGAAATACTCATTGATTTCCATAAACAGGTGCCCTTAATACTATCAATATTCTTAACCTAACTGGTTGATTTTGCAATACAACATGAAATAGCCGCTAAAAACTAAAAAACTAAATACGAGAATACTTAGAGACACCAAACACCCAAATCCCCCCCCCCCCCCCCCCCCCACACACACACACCCCGGATAAGATAATATAATGGCAATATTTCAAAGCCCCCCTTAAAATTTCTCTAGCCTCTTAATACCCCCAAAATAATTTTTATCTGATATACCCTCTGAAAAACATTTTGAAGTACCTTTTAAACTACTTTGTGAAATATGATTTGGTATGCTCCGAGTATTGTCCCTTGAATTGAACCTTTAAAATATTCGCTCTAAACTTGCGGCCAAAAGAAACGCTACAACATTTTCAACAGCGAACACAAATTCTGCTAACTAACAGTCACTCTTGAATGTCCTTGATGAGTATATGTTTACTAAAGAAATATTGAAAATTTCACTCATCATGTCATCATACGTGTATGCGTACGCCTGTTCAAACAACAATGAGGTGTTAATAGAGCTACATGTATTTCAATTATAGATTACTTTCGACAAACTGATTATCATTTAAGTTTAACATTTATCGACACAATGCGCCTTATTGGACTTTAATTCGTTGACACATCGTTTCTGTAGGACGGCATAAAACAAGCGAAAAAGACATATTTTACTCTCCGATCTCGCATCATCATCATCATCATCATCATCATCATCATCATCATCATCATCATCATCATCTTTATTTCCTCCTTTATTTGGAGATTAGATGTTGAAATTACATCATAAGACAGTGGGAGTATGTACAAAACAATGGGAGGTGTTAATTTAGTGAAAGGTTAGTCAGAGATTAATGATTAATAATAATGTTCATTGTGAGTGTGTCCACTGTCAGTTGCTTGACACACTTCGGATGTTGATGATGCGCTGATGTGCCAGTTGTGTTCATTGTCATTGCATTGTCTATTTAGATAGTCAGGCGCGATACTTGTAACTTAAATGCAAACGATACATGTACGTACATTATCAGAATTTTCTATAAGTGAAAATCTTTTTTTTCTCTCACGAAGTTATTTGCAATGTCTTTCAGGTTGAAAAACACGTTGGAATAGAGAGCAAATAAAAAAAAAATTCTCCCTAAAATTTGAGGGGGGCTACGCCTCCCCCCCCCCCCTCCCCTAGCCCCCCTGTTGCTACGGGCCTGATCTTTAGTACCTTCAAACATAACCCTATGATACCTTCTAAATTATTATTTGACGTACCCTGAAACATATATTGATATACCCGCAACATACATGTATCCAATGAAATAAACTAAAAAATAACCACAATAAATATGAAATAAACAAGCCTCAAAGGATCCACTTAAATATTCGCTCGAAAAATATAAACGATTGTCAGAATATTTTGTAACTGTCAAGTCGAAAAATAATCCTTAAACCAATAAATTAACTAACTTGGAATAACCGAGTATTGACAGAGCGGATGTAAGTTATACTATTTGTCTTCAAGCATTAACAGTTCCCGTGCCTAATAGAATAGTCAAATACCACATGGGTTGTTGACAGACATGTCAATCACGGCGGAAATGATACATTTCACGTGCTATTGTGATTACAAACTCTCTCTATGGTAAAAGCGAACAGCTCGCTTTGATTGCCTATCACTTAATTATTCAACACAGCTCTTACAGAGCTTTATACAATGGAAGCATGGCAACCACACGTATATAACGGGAGTTAAACAATGACAGTCAATTATAGTTTAACCGTTTGTGGGAAAGTACGGTGTTTATTGATTGAAATATACATGCATTCTGTTGACGACTGCCCTGATGAAGTGTGCGGAATGAGCCGGGCAAAATGAAATTGACACTCAATTTGGCAAGTATTTTATTTGATTTATATAAATTTACAATAACGATGGCAATATTATTTCAGTTTCAGAAAATTCTACACAGAAATGTAACTTAGTATGAATCTTTATTTTCTTGAAATCAATGTTTTAGTTTTTGTTTATATTGTAAGCCGATTTAGCTTAGATGACCCAACGATAGAATCTCTTTTATGAATCATGTTATTAGAATTCTTCATTGTTGATGTTTAATATGTTTATGTAAAACAATAATTCCGAAACAAAATAATGTTGTAAGTTGTTGTTATATTGTTATATTATTTTAAAGTAAAAGACAATTCTTTTATTTTATTAGATTGTTTCCTGATTTCGAATAGACGAAATATAAATGTTTACCCGAGGAAACGGATCGTGTGATTGTAACAAAACGAGAGTGAATTTTGGTGACAGTCACCGGTTTTGCTGCGACCAGCAACAATGACGTCAAAAACAATAATCGTTAGTAATCGTCACAGACGATGAAATATCGGAACTTATGATGGCCGAGAGGTGCGATTTTAATTTCGTGTTAAAATCTCGGACACGCAATCATAAAATCAACTTCACGAAAAATAGTTGAAGCTAAGTCGCGAAATCGCAAAATCGCTATTAAAATTAATGTAACAATGCCAATATCATAACAAGGAAGTATTGTCATTATAATACTTTATACTGTTTATATTCTGAAAAGGTTATTCATAATAGATTACATAATTATTTATTTTTCGCACTAACATGTTGATGGTCCTATGCTATTTACAAAGTGTTGGTTCCTCAATCACCTACGGAAATTTCAGAACATTTTATAAATGATATCTTCTTTCAATTAATTTCGCAAGTATATCAACTGATTATCAGAAAATAAAATATTTGTAACTTTATTAAAGAGGGAAAAAGCAACAAAAAAACCTTTTCGGTTTTAAATAATTCATAGTTTAAAAAGAACACTTTGAGGATTTCGAAACAGCATTATACGTCATTTTATCGCTTTATAACAGGAGATATCGCTTGTATGAGATCAAGCGATATCTCCTAGGAGATATCGTTTTGGCAGTAGATTTTGCACAATGCCCTGGCACCGTAACTACATGATATCACAATGCTATGATGTCATACTCATAATGACGTCACAATATTATTTTTCTCAAATTTGTCATTTATTATTAAATTTTATGCGATTAATTGTTATATTAGATGATAAAACATCTCATTTCACGACCCGATAAGCCGTATACATAGAAAACGGTCATCGGCATTGGCAGAAAATTGTGCGACGTATAAAGCGACAGTTTTGTGAAACTCGTCAGTGTGAGAGGTAGATTTGTAGGTTGTAAGCGATTTTAAGAGTTCAAACAGCAAGGTGGTCGACCATTCCATCATTGTAACATATCTAAAAATCTACCTGTACCATACTTTAAATCTACCTAAAAAATATAATCTATATTATGGAATATATGTAAGTAAATGTTGTCCAAGTGATTTCCTGTTGGTTTTGATTTTGAATAAGACATTATTTATTGCAATTGTTTTCTTTTTTCAATCCTGAGAAAAATGGACATTTGTATTCAAAGAACGTAACTGTCCTATAACGTCATGATCGAATGTGCTTTATCGTTGAATAAAACACAACAGGGAACATAAAACTGCTATGTTTTATTCTACGACAAAGAACAACAACGAGTCTTCTATTTCTTCTATTGGATGCCCTTAAACAGTTACTCGCTTTTATACAAAAACCGTGGAGATATTATGTTGTTTGTATAAAATATAAAAAAAATATTAATGCCTCCCGTCGTAGAACACATTCACCAGCATTAAACAATCAAAGTGACGTAAAATATGACGTCATTTGCTAAGCGACGCTCTAACTGACGTCTAAAATCACGAGCATGTTTTATTGTCACATAAAGCACGATGTGGGTCCCATTGACCGCCTGTATTTTATTGCCGTGGGTATCTTATATGTGGAAATATGATCAATCTGATTAAGCATGAATCGAAACTATTTGATACATTCAATTGTATCCCTCATTTGAAGTGACATTTGTGAATAATTTGTTCAATGAATCAGACTTTACAGATTAACTTTGTTGGCAGAAAATGACACTTTGACCTACTTTCTATTGATGTTGCTGATTTGTCATAATTTATCGACTTTAAATAAAACTAAACGGAGTTAATACCACATTTTCATGGGTCGTTATTTGAGCTTTAAACGATCCATTGTCATTTAACATAGTCATATTTGGGATAACACTACCTTCAATAGTACAAATTATTGTACTTTTTCGGGCCGAGTCCCATGCGGGATTCGAACCCACGCCCTCAGAGTAAGGCAACTATCGCCAGCATTGACTGTGCCAACAGCTTACCACACGATCATTTCACCTCGACAAAGTTCGAGGTCCAACGATCGATAGTTAAGCTAATTTTTACATTCGATACCCCTCTGATTGACGTAAATTGGCGCAGCTCCAAAGGCTGAATGCATTAGAAATACTTGCCATTTAGATAGTGAAGAAATATAACATGGTTATATTTGGGATAACACTAAAAAGTACAAGACTTTGTACTATTGAAGGTAGTGTTATCCCAATATAACCGTGTTATATTTCTTCACTATCTAAATGGCAAGTATTTCTAATCCATTGTCATTGTTTTGAACAACTGTATTAAAACATCATATGTTGATTTTATTCAAAGCATGTATACGTGTATTCAAATATACAATATGTTATTAAATAATCATCAACAACAACGCGTGTGTTAAATGCCGATATTTAAACTGTGAAAATAATAGCAACATACCGTTAAAATACTGTCCATCGTATCAACGTCATCAGAAAGTATACAGGTATAACTACCCACTGCTTAGGAAGGAGTGCAAGTCTGACAAGTGTTTGTTAGTAAATGGGTATTGCTTAACTTTTGCTCAAAATTGTCATTGACATCGCTTTCATTTGCTCCTTTGGAAAGTAACACATTATTAAAAATGTGATTAGAAATTCTTATTTTTGAATTTCAAATTCTAATTGTTTTGAGATATCCACATCCTCATTGAGCCAGATTTACCATTGACGTAAAAGTTTAAATGCTACCATTATCCAATTCTCTCTTTTAGATTTAAAAATTCCATTTTTCAACATCCTCAGTTTCTAGGGGTAACGTTCGAATACAGAGACATCTTCTTGATCCCCGAGTCTACCCTGACAACTTCCCCCACAAGTCATACCTCACGCCAGTCTCTATCACTGGCTAATTCAAGTCTTGTTTCATTTCGTTAGCTATTCTGTGCAAAGGTAACAAGTTAGATTGGCAGTAGCACGTTTTTGGCAAATTTTATTTTTTCAAATTTAGCATTTATAATGATAGTTTATGTCATCTATATTTACTTTAGAGGGTAAAACATCTTAGTACACAAACCAATGTTCCACTGTGGTAAAAACGGTGTTGCGTATATTGCAAAAAATACATGGCGGCCATTTTATTGTGAACACATTTTATTATTTCGAATGACAAAAACTAATCCCATGGCTTTACGGAACCATATACTCTACTTTTTTAACTTGATTTTCCGAAGAGAGAAGGGTGTTTTACTATTAGTGACATTATTTTTCAAATACATTTTATCAACTTATTTGAGCGAAAAAACGTGCTACTGCCCCTTTAATTCACCTTGACTTAGTAATGCAATTGGAAATATCTGGAACACGAAAGGCGACGAAATGCGGCAAAGTTTAAATTAGCCAGTGAAAGATACTGACCCGAATTATGACTTAAGGGGAAGTAATCATCCTGACTGTTTTCCAAATTTGCTGTTACTAGCTTTGAACTCATCTGATTGATACACTGCTTAGGACATTCGCAATTGGTTTTATTAATTGGTAATAATTGTGTTCCGTATAAAGCAAAAATTGCATGGCGGCCATTTTATTGTGAACACATTTTATTATTCTGAATGACAAAAACGATTCCCATTGCTTTACGGAACCATGTTGGGTTTTTTTACTTGATTTTCCGAAGAGAGAAGGGTGTTTTCTATTAGTGACATTATTTTTCAAATACATTTCATCGACTTATTTCAGCGAAAAAAACTAGCTACTGTCCCTTTAAATTAAGACTTGGCATTTATACAATAAAATGTTATATTCTCTGTTTTGATTCAAATAAATCTCTTTAATAAACGAATTGAAACTATCGATCTGTATGCTGGGATCTGATTAAAACTTGATTTTACCTTAATGGACTGTTCTGTGATTACGATGTTGACTTGTACTGTACTATCTGTATATCTGTATACTCGAACCATTAACTATTTGAGTTGACAATGGATGATTCTGACGCTGCTATGGACATTACATAATGATGTTTGAAACAGTTTTAGATCTGTACTGAAAGGTCATTATTGCTATTTTCGAGATTTTTTAACGACCCGACTTTTGAAATCGACCGATAAACAAGAGATGGAATATGTGTAATCCATTTTGATAAATTCACTGCGTCATGGATTTTTTTGCAGATGCAGTGTTTCTAAACTTGCTTTATTAGAAAGTTCAGGTATTTCAACAGTTCAACGAAATTACTATAAACTGCCAATTAAAAGAAAGTTCTCATCTCAGTTGGTTTCGATTAATTCAATATTTAAAAGAAATAAGATGCATTTGACTATGGCACGATACAATAATACTTATCTGCAGTCGTTTGAATAACTGAATTGGTAACTTTGGTTAAATTTTAGTTAAAATATCTTTGTTTAATGAAGACAGGGGAAAGGAATGAAATTTACACTTACATGACCCCTACCATGTTTAAATGTTGTAAATATTTGCAGAATCCGGCACATTTATTAAATTTCACATAGAATATGTCATATATGTCGATGAACAGTTGTGTATCATCAACAATAATATTTTGGAAATTTAAATTAAAATTTCTTTTTTTGGGGGGAAATTAAAAATCATGTAGAAGTATTCTTTGACTGCTGACAAAACACCTGTACTTTTCAGTTTTAGATTATGACATTAACAACTTAAGAGATGTGCAATTGAAAATCATACATGTAATAAAACCAACAGAAGTGAGTAATTTCTGTTGCCTGGCAGTTTATATTAGGAAATTCAGGTATTTCAACACAGTTTAAAGCAACTCAGCAAAGTTATTATACTTATAAAGTGCATATTTAGCAATGTACATTCCACGTACATTTCCGTGGTAATTCCCCAAATCCTCCTTTTGGTTTGGCACCAATGAAAAAAAGATGACTTGAATCTTTATTTTTTTAAAGTGAAAAAATATTTATGGTTTAAACAGAATGATATATCGGAAAATCGTGTTCTCATGTTCACATAATACATTTACCAAATCATTCTCTTCCCACAGAGGTTAATCCCTTCAGATTTCCAATCCTACCCTCTGTTGTTTTTCGCTGGAAATCGAGAGCAGAACCAAAGTCCCCAAGCGGTGGAAAGAGAAATCTCATACCGTATCTCTGCTTTTTAACCAATGAAAACTCATCTTTCAGTGGCCGTGTCGACGGAGTGAATTAAAAAATATAGGCATATTACTCTGAAGGGTCTTGCTCATTAGCATATGTCATTCGAATATGTCTGATGTAAATAACGCAAATTAACTGTTTTTGGTATTTGTCTCTGATTTGGTCTTCCTTATTTATAAGTATGTTTATGATCAATAGTTTTCACAAAATCAAATAGCATATTTCGAGGAAAATACAGAAAATACAGGAAAACGAGAAAACGTTGGCCTTACGTTTACTTTATCATTATGACGTGTCATTGTCAATGTCACTTTTACAACGGCGTCGCTGATTGCACAACTAGATTCAATTGCAACCGATCAGGACATCCCTTTCTGCCCCCCCCCCCCCCCCCCCCCCCCCCCCGATATCAAGCGTAAAGCAACAGAGGGTAGGATCGGAAATCTGAAGGGAGTAACCTCTGTGGGAAGACGCCATACCATTTAACACATCACGGCTTCCTCTCTGTGCAATTAAATATGGATATGACACGTGATATCAAACATCAGTGATGACTTGGCACTTATCTCATACTGAGAAAGCTCATGAAATGTTTTAACCGCCTAGCTTGTAATAAAACGTCATCTTAAAGGCGCTGTAGCACGCCGTTTTTACTTCACTAAAGTGCTATCATTAAAAGGTAAATACGTGTTAGCAAAAGCTAAATAATACTCCTCAATCAATTCTAAAACGATTGTTCATGGTTTGGTTAAGCCATAAATGCGAGTCCATAATCCTTCGAGCGGAAATTTTAAGGTGTTCACATTAAATGACCGCCCGAAGGTTGTTCAGGTGATCTGACTGATGTAGTGATATCAAAACACTCAGAGTAGAGTTTTAAATATGGCACAATGATGGAATGATCAACCATCTTGCTGTCTGAAATCTCAACATCACATGTAACCTTCCAATCATCCTCACCCAATGAAGATTTCGACAAAATTGTCACTTAAAGTCCACGTGTAATGAATTTTTCACAATAATGACAGATTATTACCTCTACGTACATTGTACACTCAAGAACAAAAGAAACATCAACATACAAAATACAAGATATTTCAATCAATGAGTGATAAATACGTCTGAAACAGGGTTATGTCATGTCTTCAAGGCCCAACAAAACTAGATATTAATTTTCAAAGCATTATCTGTTAATTCATCTCAAAACACAAGTTTTAAGAAATCGTAGTTTTGGAATTTCCTTAACTAGACGAAATAGGAGACGTTTAAAGACGCCCTACAGTGATTATGCGTCAACAAACTTAATTAATTATTTATGTCGATGACATCTTTTATTAATAAAATTTTCACGTTTTAAATTGTTTTAACTTAAATACCAAACATAATGGTAAAAAAACTGTCTTGAAAAAGCGATGTCAGCACCAAGCATCCAACTACATTTGAACACACATACAAGTCAAAGTATCATACTCTGATGTATGAAATTTCTTTTGTTCTTTATAATAACAATATTGCGAAATTACGTCGAATTATGACTATCGCCGATAATGAGACTACTCCAGTGACGTCACAGGAGTCATCGCTTCAGGGACCACACCAGGCAGATTTTCATTCTGGTCACCGGGGCTAAATTAGGCGTTTGTTTTTAAAAAGCCGTATATACGTAATTTATGGGCCGATTTCAGAAATTGAAAATCGAGCAATTGTCAAATTGACATCCTATTTTAATGAATCCGAATGTGACCATATGTCATTGCATCTATCATTTAATATGTCGCACCGGTTTTCTTCGAATACGGATAACCGTTTTGTGTGGATACGGCTTATTGGATCGTGTAATGATATGTTTTACTCTCTGATACCCCATTTCACTGAGCTACGACTTCCAAAAATCTTCACGACAATACCCGACTTTCACGACTATTCCCGAGTGAGTCGGCAAGTATTTTAGATGAAGGGCTATTCCCTACTCTGGATACGATACGACCAAATACGGCTGACAAGACGACTTAATAGGACGAAATAAGAATCAGATACGACCCCCGTACGACTCGATCACGACTGTATACGACTTGATGGCATTTTTAGAATTTCCGGTCTAAAAGTACGAACATTGCCCTACTGAAAACGTCGGGAGTGAGTTTTAGAACATGTTCAAAAACCCACTCACGGCTAAATTTGACCTTTCCGTTTAATACCCCTATTTCACTGACCTGAACCGTTGCCGACCGAAAATAGTCAGTTAGTCGACTTGTGTATGTGAGTCCTCAAGAGTCTCCAAGAGTCTTTAAGAGTCGGGAGGTCAAATTTAGTTGGGAATGGGTTTTTGAACATGTTCAAAAACTCACTCCCGACTTTTTAAGTCGGGCGATACTCGTACTTTTTGACCGGAAATTCCAGAAATTCCATCAAGTCGCATTCAGTCGTGATCTAGTCGTAAGTGGCTCGTATGTAATTCTTATTGGGTCGTATTAAGTCGTCATGTCAGTCATATTTATTCGTATCCAGTCGTATTGAGTTGTGGTGGTCGTATGTGAGTCGGGAATAGGTCTTCCCCTAAAATACTTGTCGACTCACTCCCAACTTATGCCAACTCACGTAAGACTTACCAATACTGAAAGACGACCAGTGACGACCTGTTCCAGATTAAACACGACAATAAGGCCAAATAACCCGTATCTGATTCGTATGTGACTCGTAAAGGAGTTGTATCTTGGTAGTGATGAGTCGCAATGGTCGTGAACCAGTCGTAAACTAGTCGTTTTTAGTCATGAGTGGGTCGGGTATGAGTCCTTGTCAGAGTCGTGGTGGCGGATTAGTGTCGGGAACGAGTTGGCATTCAGTCGTGAGCGGGTCAGGAGTTCCTCCTCACTATGTCGTAAGAAAGTCGTAGGTAACTCGTAGAAATATCAAATTTGACAATTTCACCCCAAATGTTCCCCGACTCATGCCGACAAAGTCGTAGCCGAAAAGATGGGAAGAGTCGGGAAAAGTCGTGAAGACTTTTGGAAGTCGTAGCTCAGTGAAATGGGGGTATTAACGACTCTTAAAGACTCTTGAAGCCAACTTAGGGGGACTCACGAACTCACGACTCACTGACGACTTACCGACTACTATCGGTCGGCAACGGCTCGAAGCTCAGCGAAATCGGGGTTTAACTATCAATCTACTTTGGAACCTTTATATGCCCCAAAAATATTCAACAACCATCATTTAAGCATATTGCTAACACAGTGGTTAATTTTTCAGTTTTATAAATCACATTTCTTAATTTTCACGAGGATGGTACTAGGTAACGACTACTCGAGTAGATAGATATTAGTGATATCACACTATAAACAAAACGCATCCTATAGTGATATAGTCAGTTCTTGTCGTAATGATATTTCTCTTTTCTGTTATGCTATTCAGATTTTAGCGGTGTGGATACACGTGCTTCCAAGTAAGTTTGACACGCTTTCTCAACTTAATAATGTTTTATTAGCTTTCTGAAATTTTAGATTATTTTAATTACTTATTGTACTCATGTAATCTCAAATAAAACGGTTCATATACACCAAAGAAAAATCTTAATTTAATCTTTATCTAATAAAATGTTTGATATAATCAGTGCCGAGATCTGTAGTGATTGAATGTACTCGATATTAGTTGGCCGCTCTCCTCCCATTAGCACCAATCATTCATATATTAAAAAAAAAACATTTTGTGCTTGTTAAAAGCGTTAACATTCCTACCAAATAAGAGGAGACAGGCGACTGAATTAATCTACAATAAATTTCACATTTAAAAGATAATCCCCTGACATTCAAAAGTCTTAAATGTGTAAACAATGTGTGCATGTTCTCCTCCATGTCCGTCTTGCAGTGCGGTCATGTGGAAGCTATGGCAA
Source organism: Gibbula magus (assembly GCA_936450465.1). Classification (NCBI taxonomy): domain Eukaryota; kingdom Metazoa; phylum Mollusca; class Gastropoda; order Trochida; family Trochidae; genus Gibbula; species Gibbula magus. The sequence goes on from OW388295.1 coordinate 45,976,143, forward strand.
CGAGCCTCCCCAAACAACCTACTCCGACGGGGGATTTGATGCAACGTTCCCGGGGGATTCAATAACTTACCCCGTCGTGACCACGACATATCCTATGATGTTTAGTGATCTTCTCGTCTCACAGGCTACAAGCACTTACCCATCTCAACCTGCAACTACTGATATTGCTACAGACCAACCAATTACTGATATGTCCACTGCAATAACTAATCATTCCACAGCAACGCCGGCAATAAATACAACGTCTGCCTTGAACACAACTGGGTATTTGACAACTGGAACTGATATTCCTACCACAACTGATATTCCTACCACTGACCCTCTCACAACTGATATTCCAACCACCGACCCTCTCACAACTGATATTCCAACCACCGACCCTACCACAACTGATATTCCAACTATCGACCCTACCACAACTGATATTCTAACCATCGACCCTACCACAACTGATATTCCAACCACCAACCCTACCACAACTGATATTCCAACCACCAACCCTACCACAACTGATATTCCTACCACTGACCCTACCACAACTGATATTCCAACCACCAACCCTACCACAACTGATATTCCTACCACTGACTCTACCACAACTGATGTTTCTACCACCGACCCTACCACAACTGATATTCCAACCACCGACCCTACCACAACTGATATTCCTACCACTGACCCTACCACAACTGACATTTCTACCACCGACCCTACCACAACTGATATTCCTACCACTGACCCTACCACATCTGATATTCCTACCACTGACCCTACCACAACTGATATTCCAACCACCAACCCTACCACAACTGATATTCCTACCACTGACCCTACCACAACTGATATTTCTACCACCTACCCTACCACAACTGATATTCCAACCACCAACCCTACCACAACTGATATTCAAAACACCAATCCTACCACAACTGAAGTTTTAACCACCGACCTTCTCACAACTGATATTCTAACCACCGACCCTACCACAACTGATATTCCAACCACCGACCCAACCACAACTGATATTCCAACCACCGACCCTACCACAACTGGTATTCTAACCACCGACCCTACCACAACTGATATTCTAACCACCGACCCTACCACAACTGATATTCCAACCACCGACCCTCTCACAACTGATATTGTAACCACCGACCCTACCACAACTGATATTCCAACCAACGACCCTACCACAACTGATATTCCAACCACCGACACTACCACAGCTGATATTCTATCCACCGACCCTACCACAACTGATATTCCAACCACCGACCCTACCACAACTGATATTCTAACCACCGACCCTCTCACGACTGATATTCCAACAACCAACCCTACCACAACTGATATTCCAACAACCGATCCTCTCACAACTGATATTCCAACCACCGACCCTCTCACGACTGATATTCCAACCACCAACCCTACCACAACTGATATTCTAACCACCGACCATACCACAACTGATATTCTAACCACTGACCCTCTCACGACTGATATTCCAACCACCAACCCTACCACAACTGATATACTAACCACCGACCATACCACAACTGATATTCGAACCACCAACTCTCTCACAACCGATATTCCTACCACCGACCCTCTCACAACTGATATTCCTACCACCGACCCTACCACAACTGATATTCCAACCACCGACCCAACCACAACTGATATTCCTACCACCGACCCTGCCACAACTGATATTCTAACCACCGACCCTACCACAACTGATATTTCAACCACCGACCCTACCACAACTGATATTCTAACCACCGACCCTACCACAACTGATATTCCAACCACCAACCCTACCACAACTGATATTCTAACCACCGACCCTACCACAACTGATATTCTAACCACCGACCCTACCACAACTGATATTCTAACCACCGACCCTTCCACAACTGATATTCTAACCACCGACCCTACCACAACTGATATTTCAACCACCGACCCTACCACAACTGGTATTCTAACCACCGACCCTACCACAACTGATATTCCAACCACCAACCCTACCACAACTGATATTCTAACCACCAACCCTACCACAACTGATATTCCTACTACCGACGCTCTATCAACTGATTTTTCAACCTCAACCCAGCAACCAACAACTGTTGCTCCTACAACCCAGCAACCAACAACTGTTGCTCCTACAACCCAGCAACCAACAACTGTTGCTCCTACAACCCAGCAACCAACAACTGTTGCTCCTACAACCCAGCAACCAACAACTGTTGCTCCTACAACCCAGCAACCAACAACTGTTGCTCCTACAACCCAGCAACCAACAACTGTAGTTTCAACAACACCAGCCGCTGGTTAGTACTTAAGTAGTTTTGTAGTTAATAATGACCCGGTGCCGAGCGGTTATGGCATATATGGCGTCAGCCCGAGCAGATTTTATTGCCATAACGCGAGGCAACTGGGTCATTATTTGCCTTACACTCCCGCGGAACACTCTATTTATAACATAATTGTATATATGCATTTTAAAGGGGTATTTTGTTGATTTATACGACATGAAAAAAATATATCAGTGAAATATTCCCAATACTCTCATTACTGACTCGAAAGGAAGGTTTCAAACTTAATCCTTCATTCCATACACAAAGTAGACATAGATTGATACCTATACCTATACCTATACCTATACATACATATGTATATATAATACTAGGAAAAATATCAATACAGCCATGACACAAATGAACGAACACTCATCGGTATGGATCCTCGTTAGCAACATTGGTAAAGGCGCTGCTCAACGATATAGAGGTCCATGTTCGAGTTCCACTTTCGTTACTTAAAAAATTTTCATATCTAATATGACAAAATTTCCAAATTTTACAAATCCATTTGTTTTCGTAGGTTGAATATCTCATAACCGACCATGGTGGTTATGAGATATCCAAGCTGCGCAGATGTTGGTTATGGCATATAACCTGCAACTCAAACAAAAGAAACAACTTCCCAAGGGGTGTAAAAATATATATTCGAAACGTGTGTTTAAATTTCAAGAACGTATTCTGTGAAATGCAACCTTCAGTTCTCAGTATATTACGGGACGAAAGTGAGGTAAACATGTAATGCTTTCTCCTGCAGGATGTACCGGTCCCGCATGTCAGAACGGGGAGGGCACCTGCAGGGACGGCGCGTACACCTGCACCTGTCTTCCTGATTTCACCGGCACCCTATGTGAGAAGGTAGGACAACCTGAAGAACAATATAAACTGCCAGGCAAAAGAAAGTACTCACTTCTGTTGATTTTATCATATGTATGATTTTCATTTGCAAATATCTCAAGTTTTCGGTGTCATAATCTAAAACTGAAAGTCAGCAGTCAAACAATACTTTATGTTTTAATTTAAACAAAACAAAGGAAATTTAAAATTTCTGCAAAAGATTTTTTTGATGACACACAACTGTTCATCGACACATGATTACGACACATATACAACATTTTAAACATAGTAGGGGTTATGTTAGTGTAAATTTCATTTCTCGACCCTTTCTTCATTAACAAAAATATTTTAGCTAATATTTAACCAAAGTCACCATTTCATTAATTCAATTCATTCAAATTACTGCAGATAAGTAGTATTGCATCGTGCCAAAGTCAAATGCATTTGATTTCTTTTAAATATCGAATTAATCGAAACCGATAAATCGATACTTAGTATTTGTTGAAAAACACATCGGTTGCTGAAAATGCTATATTTTATAGATTGATTTGAACATTATCTGGTCATTAAGGTAAACTTAAGGTAATAAGGAAATTACGTTCGTACAAAATGATGCCGGTAAAATGTGCCGTCTTGGACTTCAAATCGATGACGCATCGTGGCTATAAATTGCAATAAAACCAAGCCGGAAAGACATATTGCACTGCGGGCGGGAAAGCGCAGTGGTTTGCGCGTTCGGCTTCGGATCAAGAGGTCAGCTTTGTCTGCAGTAGAGAACTGTTCTACACGCAGTAAAGTTTGATACACTGCGACACTGAATTTCAGAGTAGTACCACCCATGGTTCGCTAGTTCCAGCCTATATATATATATATCCCATAAACTGTTTCTTCTAGTACACGCCGCTCACGGCCGGAAACACCATTGATCCAACATCAGAGGGTTCCTTAAGCCAAACAGAAGACGTCATCAACAAAGTATCCCAGACAGCTGAGGAGACGAAGGACATCAGTATACTGGTCAGTTTAGTTCTATTGTTCTGTCCCTTCCTTGAAATCCATGCAGGAGAAGAGTCTCGTTATTTGAGTTGTCTCATGAGTTGATGTAAATGAATACATTACGTTTGAGATTGTATACACAGAGACACTGATTTCGTTTTTGTGTTTGGTCTGTGTTGAAGGCCTTCTCTTCTATGAGCAAAAGTTCCCCCGCAAGGCATAACTTGCGCCAGTCTCCTTCACTGGCTAATTTAAGCCATGCCGCATAATAATAATAAAACTAACATACAAAAACATTTATATAGCGCCTTATTTGAGACAGAAATGAATCACTCTAAGGCGCTGTCCTTAACTTCAGTTAATGTGCAGCGCCTCACTGAACTAACACGGGAAGTTAGGGACATGCGGCAAGGTATACATTAGCCAGTGATGGAGACTGATGCGTGCCAGACATGCCTTGCAGGTGAAGGGTGAGCAAGGAAAATGTACAATCTTGCATTTAAATTGTATAATTGCGAGAGTATTTAACCACGATTACTTGTGTCTATCAGCATTTCAAGGCTCATTGCTAAATTCTTTGATCTAATTTAAAATGGTCATTTAACTCAGGTTTCAATATTGTTTTAACAACACACCAAACGAGAAAGTGACGGTAAGTTTGTATCCGTGCTCCAAACAACAATGTTATTGCATAAGTCAAGAAGCCGGTTGATTACTAGTTTTAAACAGAACATAATTACATGTGAGATATTGACGTTCCGGCTATTTTTTATTTTAGAGTTTTAAAGTGTTTAATTCAATAAAATGAATATTAATCGAGAATCACAAACGGAACAAACTTTGTATTACAGAAGGACACATCAGTCGCCCTGAAAGAGTTGGTCGAGATAGCTTCAGAAGCATCATGGACAGAGCAAGAAATTGAAGAAACTGGTCTAGGTAAGTCTGTCACTAAACTAACAAATTGAAGAAACTGGTCATGGTACGTTTGTCACTATACTAACAAATTGAAGAAACTGGTCAAGGTACGTTTGTCACTATACTAACAAATTGAAGAAACTGGTCAAGGTAAGTTTGTCACTATAATAACAAATTGAATAAACTGGTCATGGGAAGTTTGTCACTATAATAACAAATTGAAGAAACTGGTCATGTTAAGTTTCAAAGTTTGTTACAATAATAACAAATTGAAGAAACTGGTCAAGGTAAGTTTGTCACTAAACTAACAACTTGAAGAAACTGGTCAAGGTAAGTTTGTCACTAAACTAACAAATTGAAGAAACTGGTCAAGGTAAGCTTGTCACTAAACTAACAAATTGAAGAAACTGGTCAAGGTACGTTTGTCACTATACTAACAAATTGAAGAAACTGGTCAAGGTACGTTTGTCACTATAATAACAAATTGAAGAAACTGGTCAAGGTAAGTTTGTCACTAAAATAACAAATTGAAGAAACTGGTCATGGTAAGTTTGTCACTATAATAACAAATTGAAGAAACTGGTCAAGGTAAGTTTGTCACTATAATAACAAATTGAAGAAACTGGTCATGGTAAGTTTGTCACTATACTAACAAATTGAAGAAACTGGTCAAGGTACGTTTGTCACTATAATAACAAATTGAAGAAACTGGTCAAGGTAAGTTTGTCACTAAAATAACAAATTGAAGAAACTAGTCATGGTAAGTTTGTCACTATAATAACAAATTGAAGAAACTGGTCAAGGTAAGTTTGTCACTATAATAACAAATTGAAGAAACTGGTCATGGTAAGTTTGTCACTATAATAACAAATTGAAGAAACTGGTCAAGGTAAGTTTGTCACTATAATAACAAATTGAAGAAACTGGTCAAGGTAAGTTTGTCACTATAATAACAAATTGAAGAAACTGGTCAAGGTAAGTTTGTCACTATAATAACAAATTGAAGAAACTGGTCATGGTAAGTTTGTCACTATAAAGACAAATTGAAGAAACTGGTCAAGGTAAGTTTGTCACTAAAATAACAAATTGAAGAAACTGGTCATTGTAAGTTTGTCACTATAACAACAAATTGAAGAAACTGGTCAAGGTAAGTTTGTCACTATAATAACAAATTGAAGAAACTGACCAAAGTTAGTTTCTCACTATGATAACAAATTGAAGAAAGTGGCTAAAATAAATGTGTAACTGTCATCAAAATATTTTCATTTTATAGCAACTCGAGGTAGGTCGCGAGCTAAAGACGTATACTGAAATAGGAATGTCCACACATTTTTCAATAGTATGACATTTTGACTTCCATAACCAACGTAATTTATTGTACGGAGCTGGATATAATTAAGGAAGCAATGCTTTGATCTTTTAAATATAAAATATACATAATTTAGAAATAAATTATTTGTGATAGATAATGTTTACCATACTGCGGTTTGGTCTGACCATGGTTACAACGTTCCGAGAGTTGCGTACGCCGCTTGCAGTAATCAAGTACAACCATGGAAACGCGATTCTTAAGGTATAGTTGACATTTCAGATATCCTCACAAGCACCGATAAAATCCTGTCTTCAGTTAAGACACTACATGAAGAGGAAAAAGCGGTATCGTGTGGGGTGAATTCGACAAATACCTGCAAAGTTGGTGAGCAGGTGAGATAAGAAGTCTAATTAAATGATGATACTCATTCGAGAAACATAGAAACATCCCAATCTCATTTAAATCAGATCGAACGTAACGCTCGCACCCTTGCGTTTGCGAGCGAGGTACGTACGGTCTGATTTAAATGAGATTGAATATATCCCGGAGCCAATTTTTCTGTTGCAGATAGTTTTTGCCTTTATTTACGGCTACAAAGTTATAACATTATAATTTCTGTATATTTGGAACATGTCGTTTATAGACTCGTTCTTACTGAAATAAAGTGCTCTCGCGAAAATGTAAATAAATGTTACTTATGGCTAAATAATACCCCTGAATCAAAAAAAGAGTTCTAAAAGGAATGCACAATGTTGGGTTATAAAGCGAGTCCATTTCCCTTCCAGCAGCCAATTTAAGGTGTTCATATTGTCCCGCTTTTCCGGGTTTCCATTTTTAGCGTGTTTTATCCTTTACTTCAGTACACAAACCAAAAACAATGTTGTGGGAAACTTGTATTGTTCATAATTATCCAAGTTCATATCGTTTGAAGGGGGAACTCACTAGATCACTCGAGCAAGCACACTTATGTGGCAAAAGTCTTTGGTTAAGCTTGCAATCACCTTGGGAAATTACTGCAACTTGATGCGATTTAATGGTTTGTAGAATGACCTCTTGCTCTTTAGACTGAAGACGTTGTTGCTGCCGCCACCAGTAACATCGTTGACCTTGGCAGCGTTGTGATGAGGGAGAAAACTGAAGGTGTCGTGTCCCTCCAAACAGATAACATCAAAGTGACGTTCGTCAAGACGTCGGCGGAGGACATAGGGGACAGCAGCGTCGAGAACTCTCCTGACGTCGTCATTCCAACGTCACTCTCAGACACCTTTGCAGAAAAGAGACTCGTTTTGACGGTAAATATTTGAGACAATAAGGGGAAAACAATAAAATGAATTATTTTGATATTTGATATTTGAAAAAAGTTAATGATTCATGCCAAAAGGCATTGTCTTCCACAGCAGTTACTCCCTTCAGATTTCCTATTCTGAGATTGGAAATCTGAAGGGAGTTACCTCTGTGGGAAGAGAATGGCAAATAGGTTCAATATTCTGGTAAATGTGATGTTTTTCCAAATTCAGAGAATCGACATCAATAAAGATCTTTATGAACACGCAGCCAACGACATCAACATCCCAGGTAAAGTCGTCCAGGTTGTTATGACAACGGATCAAGGAGAAACGGTCGGTGACATTGACCCCAATGATGCCATTGTCATTAGTGTGGACGCAAGTTCAAATGAACCCTTCAATGACCTTGAGCTGTCGTTTGTCGAAACGGCCTTGACCGCTATTCAGAAGGTCACCCCTAACGCAGGTCAAGTGATGATTGTCGAGTTTGGAATACCAGTGGGGGGAGGACTTGTGATTAAGGGAAGATTCGGTGAAATACCGAGACAATTTGACAGAAGCTTCGAGGTTCAAGTTGGCGGAACAATCCAGGTAACCCTATCTAATGGGGCCGTACAGTTTCAGCTGAAGGATAGTACTTTTGTGGTGATTAATGAGAACCCGTCGGATTCTTTGTACCTCGTCGTGGAGTACACAGGTACGTCCAAACATTTAGTACACAAATATATTACAATCTATGCAGCGGCTTCAAGATACAACTATTGCTTATCCCAGTTTCGTCCACAGAGGTTACTCCCTTTAGAGTTTCACCCTACATTTATGTAAAGATTTCAAGCATTGAGGTCCAAGCTCCGAAGTCAAGTGCAGATAAGTATATGGACGAGTTCGAATTTTGGACAGGATATCTGTTTTAATAACTATACTTTAAAGGGGCAGTATCACGTTTTTTGCAAAATTGATTTTTTCAAATTTCCCATTAAAAATGATAGTTTATGTCATTTAAATAAACTCTAGAGGGCAAAACATCTTATTACATAAACCATTTATCTGTAGTGGTAAAAACTATGTTGCGTATAAAGCAAAAAATGCATGGCGGCCATTTTATTGTGAACACAATTTATTATTTTGTATTACAAAACGATTCCCATGGCTTTACCGAAACATGTACACTCATTTTAAACTTGATTGAGAGAAGGATCTTTTACTATTGGTGAAATTATTTTTCAGATACATTTCATCAACTTATTTGAGCGAAAAAACGTGCTACTGCCCCTTAAAATCAAGATTAGAATCGAAACGTGGTCTTCCAAAGAATGGAAAAATGTATATCCATCAAGTTGTCATTATTCTTTAAGAATGAAGTGTAAACCAAGCTATGTTTAAAGAGGATCGTATGGCTCCAACACCAAGAAGAACATCTATATTCGGCCAAAACCTTTGCAAACTGAATTTCCATATGAGCTGTCACTCAAATTTTTATGATTCGCTGTTAGTCACAGGGGCTGGCATTACTGAAAACAAAAAGTCCTAAATAAAATAAAACTTCGCCTCTGACAGCTATCTACATATAAATAAATTATATGTAGGTAGCTGTAGAGGACGAAGGTTTTTTAATTATTTAGGACGTATTGTTTTCAGCATATTAATACATTATATGTAAGTAGCTGTCAGAGGACGAAGTTTTTGATTAGGACGTATTGTCTTCAGCAAAACCAGTCCCTGTGCTGTTAGTAACATTACAAGAACATATACCACGTCTCAAAATCCCATTTTCGTCTTCTGCACAAGAACAAGAATCCCTAAAATGCTATTAAAACTTGCTGTGTTCTCAACAGCGGAGATGTTAAGATGTTGATTTGGTGATCGTTTGATACTAACATCTATTTCATTTTCGAAAGCTCTAGGTAGCTGAAACCTGAAACAGGTTTCTTGGATATTTAGGATATTAAAATCATAAATGTTTTAACCACCCGACACCAAAGCCTGTAAAACAGAGACACGCCCGAAATCCAATTCGTCTTCTGCAAACTAACCTTTAAAGAAACTGTCAAGCTGTTCACAAGTTCTTATAAAGAGGAAAGGTTAATGAGAATTATCCATTGTGTACAATCCTGTACAGCTTTTCATCTTAGAACAAAGTTTTTTTTATATTGTGTTTATGCCGTTGTCCTAAAGCCCCTAATACTGAAAATAAATGAATTTGACTATTATTAACTGTAGATTTGGTAACCATACTACCTAAGATATTTCTACTCCCAAAAACCAATTTTCATCTTCTCAAAACTTCCAGAGATTTCTAGAGGGCTGAACTCGTTTGGCATGATGTCATATATTCTTACGCCTGATTAGCTCAAAGCCATATATTGCGGTTTTGAGAAGTGACACATTACGACGGCAACTAAAATATATTAACAAAATGCCTTTTTAAAGTCATTTAAACTCTCACTTGAAACAAGGTTATATTTAGTAAAAGTACATGTTTCGCACGTGTCACTGCATGTGATGTTACATCTTTAATTCATGACTGTTTTAAAAGATCAAACGCTTGAGTAAACACGGGGAAGAATTGTGTAACTTGACTGAAACCTACCTATTAAGGTACATCTATTATAAATTTGAAACTACAGTTTTAGCGCAACAACCATTATCTCTTGCGAAACCAGACAGCAAGTACTAAGTGTTATAAGATGAATAATTAACCGAAAAACTTCGTTGCGAAGTTGCCTATTTATCTAGTATGTGTTCGTTAATCCAACACTATTATTTACTGCTTCCGACCTATCAATTTCCTCTCAAGGACGGAGGGCGATAACAGCTAACGGTGTATATTTATTAGTTCAACCTCGACCCACACCGAGTCAAATCCCACGGGTCAACTTTCAGCATGGCACTGGATTCAATCTCATATGCAATCATCGATTTTCGTTTACTGTCAATTGTACTGGTCATTGATTCTGCATCTAGCTCAAAGTGCTGTTATTGTGCATTGTTTCCGCGTAAGCTTACACTCAGATGACAGGTATTCAGGCAGTTTGTCCAGATCATGTTTCGCGTATATAACTGATGGCCATGACTTCGCAGATCTCCTGGAGATAACCAAACTAACTAATTGATAGACTTCAGTGTATTCCCAAATAAGCAGCCGTAATTACGGGAAATACAATTGTTTATGCAATAGCAATAAATCTGTTTAATAATCTCCTAATATGTAACGTAAACATTCATAAGCCGTGTCACTGATACAAGATACGTTTTAGTCTGCTCTATTTCAGGAAGGATATGACAAGATATGCTAAAATACTCACTCAACTGCGTATGTCAGTACATGTATATTTCCGGTATTGAAAGGTCTGCAGTACAATACATTTCAATGGTAATACACGCACATGTAATATAATGATGATTACAATTACACTGTCGGCCAAAAGAAACGCCTACTTGATTGTCCTTAAATTGAACGATGAAATAATTTCTGAAATATAATTAATGGTGGTCTCCACGTTATGCTGAAATAATGATTGATACGAAAGTCAATTGAAATCGTTGAAAAACTCTGATTCGAGTCAATAACATTCATGAAAACCAGGCCAAATAAAGAACGCTATTTCCGGTTGATTCACTTGCGCATCGTAACAACGTACATCACTTTAATGCAAATGCATGCCTGTATTGTTGCTCGTGGTTGTATGAAAATCTGTATCAAATGTTTTTCTGATTTTTTTGTGACATGTGAACCACTGAAAATTAAATATATTATGCAAAAATGATGCAACTTCATAATGCTGTAATATTTCTAAATTGTTCATTATAGTGTTTACGTAATCTGATAAGATATCTGGTAGGCGTTTCTTTTGACCGACAGTGTAGGTGTAACTTACATTATGTTTGAATAGATTCTGTTCTAAATAACATAGAATGGTAAATAAACATAGCCAGATTTTGAAGAATTACTCCTTTTTAGACGAAATGAAGGCATTTTTCAATTTAATCAATGCTTTATCGCTTTAATTCTTGTGAAAAGGTGCATTGGGTATATCCATAAACCTTTGCGGTCGTAGTATGCATAGCCTGTATGGTTTAATGTATGGCAATCCAGAATATAGATCTGATATACAACTGCATATAGACAACAAATATAGGTAAAATCACGAGGTAAAACTTTACGAGGTTGTATAAACTGTAACACTCAATATTTTGTTATCATGACTGTCATATCATTCTGTACTTTCTGAACCAACGGAACACGTTTTTCAGTAATCTGATTGATACACTAGATATTAAATTACATGTTCGAATTGTAATGATTGATAACGATGATGATGATGATGATGATGATGATGATGCTGATGATGATGACGTTATGGTGGTGGAACTATGCTACCGGGCATGACTGCTTAAAAAATTTTGACATTGTGTATCTGTCTGAATTGAAATAACCTTTAATGAACAGTTTCTGATATAATTTCTTTTTAAAATTTTGTTGTTGTTTATGTTCATGGTCATGAAGTATACTCATCTGATCTTAGTTTTTTCGGGGAAATCAAGAAATTCATTCATTCATTCATTCATTCGCTCAATGAATATAAGAAGTATCACTGATAAAGGTTATACATAAGTGCACGTGTCCATCAATTCTTTTTAACTTATGGCCATGCATGGTGCCCGGCGTCCGTCCGTCCAGCCGTCCGTCTGTAAACTTTTCACAGTTTCGTCTTCTTCTCCAGAACCTATTAATCTAGGGAGCTGAAATTTTGTGTACAGACTCATTGGCCAATGGGGATTCTAAATTGTAAAACTGGTGACCCTATGATCCCAAATAGAGTCACAGGGGTCACGACTTTATAAACCTATTTTCATCTTCTTCTCCAGTTCCAAAAAGTCTAGAGAGCTGAAAAGTTGTGTGCAGACTCCATGGCCAATGGGGATTCTATATTATAGATTTCGTGACCTCGTGACCCCGAATAGAGTCACAGGGGTCACAACATTAAAAAAAACTATTTTCATCTTTTTCTCCAGTTCAAAAGGTCTAGAGAGCTGAAATGTTGTGTGCAGACTCCTTGGACAATGGGGATTCTAAATTGTAGATTTTGTGACCCCGGGACCCCAAATAGGGTCACAGGGTCTTCTCCACAGGTCACAGGTGTCATGACTTGAAAACCATCTTTTATCTTCTTCTCCAGGATAAAAAGCTGAAATGTTGTGTACAGACTCCTTTGCCAAAGGAGCTTCTCAATTGTAGATTTGGTAAATGTATTACTTGAGGTAAAATAGATATTCAACCTTAGATAATAAATCAATGAAGTATTGATGAGCTACAGAGCCCATGGCTCTATTTTCCAACGTTTATACTATTAATACAATTATAACACAATCCTAATTAAAAAACAGAACTGGTATAAAATTGTGATATATATTGCAATAATTCGAGAAAGACAAGTGTACATTTAGTACAAATTGAAAACAATGTGAAGTGAAGTTATTCATCGGTGCTACGAGTGTGACATGATTTTGGCCTATAACAAGACGTTTTCTTTATCAATTTAATGATACATTTCTTATAAAATTCTTGTAAAATTGTAAATATACACCATTTTTCTCTCATTTCATGTAATGCACTAAAACATATTTTCAAATAGAACCCTCTCTTTAATTAATTTACCTCAATTCTACTTTCACATTCTGTTATAAATAAAACAAGACCACGAATACTTTACAAGAGATTATAAACTCGGTGAGGAGGAAAGGGTTTACAAACTCTGGTTGAGTAGAAGTGTTTTCTCCAACTAATCAAGAGTTTAACCTATAACTTAAATTACAACAATATACAACCTCGATACCATCACGAGGTGATACCTTATTATAGATACACGGTTTAGTGAGTGAGTTGACCCCTTGCTGCCTAAACCGTCTATACGACAATACATCAATACTATGGGAACCATTTTGCATGATAAAGTGATATTGCAGGTGCAAATATACAAATAATACAACGTTTATGTTTCACCCAATTTGAAATAAAGGTATTGATTTTGCGTCATACCTGTTTGATAATTTGATAGCAACGGAATCATTCGACAAACCCTTTTAAAATTATTACGGATAAACGCTTAAACGGGGGTCCTGTCGCCATCTTGGATTTTTGCATTACGTGAAATAAAACACGCTATATTGTATCTAATTTTACAACCTTTTGATAATATAAGACATACACTGATAAAATATTCACAAAGTAACACATAACATGTAATAAAACTAATAAACAATTGCTTTCTTGCTGTAGTGAAGTTTTTACCCACTCGCAGCGCCGATGAATGGTTTCAGTTCTCATTGTTTTTATTTTTCAACAAATGTGCGCTTGTGTTTATCACGTCGTGAAATATAAAGTAAAACTTTACGAGGTTGTATAAACTGTAACACTCAATATTTTGTTATCATGACTGTCATATCATTCTGTACTTTCTGAACCAACGGAACACGTTTTTCAGTAATCTGATTGATACACTAGATATTAAATTACATGTTCGAATTGTAATGATTGATAACGATGATGATGATGATGATGATGATGCTGATGATGATGACGTTATGGTGGTGGAACTATGCTACCGGGCATGACTGCTTAAAAAATTTTGACATTGTGTATCTGTCTGAATTGAAATAACCTTTAATGAACAGTTTCTGATATAATTTCTTTTTAAAATTTTGTTGTTGTTTATGTTCATGGTCATGAAGTATACTCATCTGATCTTAGTTTTTTCGGGGAAATCAAGAAATTCATTCATTCATTCATTCATTCGCTCAATGAATATAAGAAGTATCACTGATAAAGGTTATACATAAGTGCACGTGTCCATCAATTCTTTTTAACTTATGGCCATGCATGGTGCCCGGCGTCCGTCCGTCCAGCCGTCCGTCTGTAAACTTTTCACAGTTTCGTCTTCTTCTCCAGAACCTATTAATCTAGGGAGCTGAAATTTTGTGTACAGACTCATTGGCCAATGGGGATTCTAAATTGTAAAACTGGTGACCCTATGATCCCAAATAGAGTCACAGGGGTCACGACTTTATAAACCTATTTTCATCTTCTTCTCCAGTTCCAAAAAGTCTAGAGAGCTGAAAAGTTGTGTGCAGACTCCATGGCCAATGGGGATTCTATATTATAGATTTCGTGACCTCGTGACCCCGAATAGAGTCACAGGGGTCACAACATTAAAAAAAACTATTTTCATCTTTTTCTCCAGTTCAAAAGGTCTAGAGAGCTGAAATGTTGTGTGCAGACTCCTTGGACAATGGGGATTCTAAATTGTAGATTTTGTGACCCCGGGACCCCAAATAGGGTCACAGGGTCTTCTCCACAGGTCACAGGTGTCATGACTTGAAAACCATCTTTTATCTTCTTCTCCAGGATAAAAAGCTGAAATGTTGTGTACAGACTCCTTTGCCAAAGGAGCTTCTCAATTGTAGATTTGGTAAATGTATTACTTGAGGTAAAATAGATATTCAACCTTAGATAATAAATCAATGAAGTATTGATGAGCTACAGAGCCCATGGCTCTATTTTCCAACGTTTATACTATTAATACAATTATAACACAATCCTAATTAAAAAACAGAACTGGTATAAAATTGTGATATATATTGCAATAATTCGAGAAAGACAAGTGTACATTTAGTACAAATTGAAAACAATGTGAAGTGAAGTTATTCATCGGTGCTACGAGTGTGACATGATTTTGGCCTATAACAAGACGTTTTCTTTATCAATTTAATGATACATTTCTTATAAAATTCTTGTAAAATTGTAAATATACACCATTTTTCTCTCATTTCATGTAATGCACTAAAACATATTTTCAAATAGAACCCTCTCTTTAATTAATTTACCTCAATTCTACTTTCACATTCTGTTATAAATAAAACAAGACCACGAATACTTTACAAGAGATTATAAACTCGGTTAGGAGGAAAGGGTTTACAAATTCTGGTTGAGTAGAAGTGTTTTCTCCAACTAATCAAGAGTTTAACCTATAACTTAAATTACAACAATATATAACCTCGATACCATCACGAGGTGATACCTTATTATAGATACACGGTTTAGTGAGTGAGTTGACCCCTTGCTGCCTAAACCGTCTATACGACAATACATCAATACTATGGGAACCATTTTGCATGATAAAGTGATATTGCAGGTGCAAATATACAAATAATACAACGTTTATGTTTCACCCAATTTGAAATAAAGGTATTGATTTTGCGTCATACCTGTTTGATAATTTGATAGCAACGGAATCATTCGACAAACCCTTTTAAAATTATTACGGATAAACGCTTAAACGGGGGTCCTGTCGCCATCTTGGATTTTTGCATTACGTGAAATAAAACACGCTATATTGTATCTAATTTTACAACCTTTTGATAATATAAGACATACACTGATAAAATATTCACAAAGTAACACATAACATGTAATAAAACTAATAAACAATTGCTTTCTTGCTGTAGTGAAGTTTTTACCCACTCGCAGCGCCGATGAATGGTTTCAGTTCTCATTGTTTTTATTTTTCAACAAATGTGCGCTTGTGTTTATCACGTCGTGAAATATAAAGTCATCAACATATTACCTTCATTAATATCTTTCAATTTGACTGTGTTTAACCATGTATTAATAACATATATGTGAAAACAGGAATATCCTCTCGAATTTCGTTTCCACAAAAAATACCCGATAGAACCACTTTTTAAGTTCGATCGCTCGGTCACTTCCACAAGACTATCTTAGGAGTTTCTAACATATAACTATCCTTTTTGTAAACAATAATGGTTTAGCTAAAAGGTAACTCTAATCATTAGGCCCCAGCAGCAGAAGACGGAGGCGAGGGACGGAGACACTGAGTATGAGGTCGAGGGGGATCGACCCCAAGGTGTGGAACTCGGACACGCTTACCTGGGAGGACAATGCAAACCTGGCGGTACATACTCTTTGATCTTGCATCTAATCTACCTTTGAAACATATTCAGATTTAAAGGGGCAGTAGCACGTTTTTTCGCTTATATAAGTTGATGAAATGTATTTGAAAAATAATTTCACCAATAGTAAAACATCCTTCTCTCTTCGGAAAATAAAGTTTAAAATGAGTGTACATGTTTCGGTAAAGCCATGGGAATCGTTTTTGTAATACAAAATAATAAATTGTGTTCACAATAAAATGGCCTCCGTGCAATTTTTGCTTTATTCGCAACTAAGTTTTTACCACTACAGATAATTGGTTTGTGTAATAAGATGTTTTACCATCTAAAGTTTATTTAAATGACATAAACTATCAATATAAATGGGAAATTTGAAAGAAAATTTTGTTTTGCAAAAAACGTGCTACTTCCCCTTTAAGAGACAGTTTTCTTATGCCGATAAACGAGTTGGACTCATCGTTGCAAGCAAGCTATATCAATGATGACAAATACAGTTATAGTCAAACCTCTGGCCGCACTTGTTCACCGTATGTACAGAAGGTGGAGGGTGGGGGAGTTGTGGTAGTAATAATAGTATGGTTTCATATGCTTGAGGAGGGCTTGCAATATTTGGGAAGGGGTTGGATGGGGTTTTGGGGATAGCAATGTTCGGATTTGTGTTTTAAAGTTTTATTATTTTAGATTTAAATGTTTTAATGTGTCTCATAAGCCAAATGGTCGGATTCCATGTGACAGTGTTTAAAAGAGGCATTATGTATACGGTTATTTGCATGTGACACCAAAATAAAATATTTTTCTTCTTCTTCTTTCATATAGCTATTTAATAGATTTACATTGCTATTGCACGATAGTACATACACGGTAAATAGTCGTTGGTCTTCTGTTCACTGGTGCATTGAAATATACCATAACATATCTTGTACATGTGCGTATATACCCTTTGACCTTTTATCATGTTTAGCATTATAGAGTATTTCAGTTAATCGTGTTTGTATATATCTGTGGGTCAGCATTTCTGCGATTAAATTGCACACCCTGTATCAATACAAACTAGTAACATAAAGAACATATACGAAGTCTCCTAAACACTAATGTTCATTTCAACAACAACTCTGAACTCAATTACATTTTTATTTGCATTCCAGGTGTTGGTGAGGTTAAAATGATATAAAATATAATTAATAATAATGTAAAATAATATTATTAAAATGATATTTATTTTAAGTTTAGGTTTGTATATAGATCTTATACGGTGCTCAAACCTCGGGCGTCACAGTTGGTGTCTGAGTGTCTATTGTGAACATTAAGAGATAGGATCCGGCATTCCAATAATTCCATTACTGAAATGAACCTTAAAACTTATTGTTTCCAGGTCATCGGAATAACAGAGACCGGCAAACTGAAATTCAAGTCCAATTTCTTCGGAACGTTTGCTCTCAGTGAAGTTCTGATACCACCAACGCCCATCGATTTCAACAGGCTGTTTCTCAACTTCGAAACGTACATAAAAGACAGCCCATACGTGCTTGCACTAAACTGTTTTCTTGTTGTCTTGACGATTATAGTAGCTATCATACTACGAAGGGTCGACATCACTGATAAAGTATTGGTAAGCATATCTTGTTTATGTTTATGCTGTTTTAAGGGTACATCCATTATGTTTAGTAAAAATTTAGTTGTCTTTAATACGTTCCAACCCAGCATATATGTTGTTAAAAGTATAGATAAATAAATTAACCAAGCTTGCATATTCATCCCTTAATATATCACAATTGCTAGTTTCCAATTAAAATCGAGTAACATCATTATCCATGTGTAGAAACCGAAACTGCACGTCCCATATACATGCACAGTAGTTATATGATCTATTGAACATTATCAACCCAAATTTGTCAATTTGTAATTAAGATTCTAAAATTACGTTTGACGCATTGACGCGCGTCAATCGCGATGCATTGTCCGGTTTTCGATCAGAAATCACAACTTTTACCTTCATATTGTCAATATACTAAGTCGACTATCATCAAAATTGGTAGTTTTCGGCAACAGTCAGTACTTCTCGATAAAGTAACACATTTTATTACGTTTGGAATATGTGACCCCTAACAACACAGTGGATGTACCTTTAATGATCTAAACATATTTTTTTCTTCTGAAAGTGACCCTATCATCAGGATACGATGGTAGTTTACGCATTTAACCAGGTGATGACGTTTAAACACGATTCGGGTGACCAGTATTTCCGACTTTTGCATAATTTTAGAAAAAAGTTAACCCCAACAGTTTCACAAACCAAAAGCATCGCGTATCATGTAAATGGAATATCAACTGCTATCCAATGAAGTGTCTTTCTTTTGCAAATTGCATCATTTTCTAATAATAGTGAAATCGTTGTAACAATCTTAAGTCTTTACAGGGTAATCAATAAACAAAGTAAATAATACAGGACTAAGGGTACAGCCTTGTCTGACTCCACTGTAAATATAAAATATCTATATTTATATTACATTTACATTTCTTACCCAGTCTGATTAAAATCGATCTTGTTCCGAGGAATACAATTTGCAAAATAATGCGTGTACCGGGATACGAACAGTTTCTGTAGATTCCCCGGGTTTTGCCCCACTCCGATTTATAGTACCAGCTTCAAGAATAACTCCCAAACTGGTCAAACTACTGTTCATTGCACTGATCTGTAACATCAGTGGTGTAGTGGGTAGCGTGCTGGCCTCTCACGCCAATGCCCGGGTTGAATCCCGGTGGCCTGGGCCTCATATTGTAGTGTGTCCTTGGGCAAAGCACTTCATCCACATTGGACTCAGTCCACCCATCTGTTTAAATGGGTACCTGAATAATGGAAGTACGGACCGAAAGTACGGTTCATTCAGGGTAATAATGTACACAATGTACCGACAGCGAGCAGCAATTGTGCTGTATATTAGGCGTTAAAATTATCATTATTATTATTTATCTCTCTACAGTGGCGCTATTATCCACTGGTTGGGAACGTAGAGAACGACCACTTCTCTTACACCCTGAGTATTCACACGTCAATCAAGTCATCCAAGAACCTGACAGCGACACCGTGTTTCATCCTGACAGGAGAGTTAGCAAACACTCAGACAAGGCTAGTAGCTGACGGCTGCCGAAAGGTGAATAATTATTGTCATTATGTGCGATTTACATGTAAATTCAGCAACGATTTGAAATTCGCTTCCGTAAGACCCCTAATAAGAAAGACCCACTTTAATCTTCTTCTACAGAAGAAAGGCTCTATGATGCTGAAATCTTGTGTGCGGAGTCCTTGACCAATGGGGATTCTAAATTGTAGATTTGGTGACCCTGTGACCCCTAATAGGGTGGCTGATAACTGTAGCGTTAGACTTTTTATGTAACATTTTGAGTCATTTACTACTCATCTAAATTTATTTCCAGTTGTGGATGATATAAATACACATTTGTCACATTTGTTTACTTTCTAAATGACATGTATTTCTCAATCAGAGGGTATTTTAAAAATACTTCAAAATTTCTCGATAAAATTGCAGTCATTTATATGTCCATATTCTGCAGTATCATATTCAATAAATATTTCACTAACATATTGCTTATTCCGGTGGACTACCGTTTAATATAGGCATGCACGAACAAATAATTAGTTTCCGTTCGTTGATACACGTTTGACGTATCTTACAAATAACTTAGAAACTTTTAAGCACATTAGTTCGTTTTTATGTTCAGAATTTCCAACCTGGCACTGTTTCCAACTTCTTAATGACGAGCAATGTTGACCTCGGGGAGTTAAAGAGGATCAAGATTTGGCACGACAACCATGGAGCAGCAACACATTGGCATCTGGACAGAATCGTCATGTACGACCTTCAGCAGAAAATAAGGTACCGTGCCAGCCTCCTTGCAACGTTCGTAGTCCATATTGGTTATGGTAAAAAATAGGACGTTTCGATAATAAAAGACATGAGGCGACATGTACGTTAAGGAAAAAGTATCATCAAAACAGCTATCTGCCTGAAGAGTTGTCAAATTACAGATGAAGCAACGAGATTTTCATCTTAAATACGTGTTATCTATATATAGTTATTTACCCACCCCTCATCCACGCCCCACAACCCCTTTATTTCTCATAGGCGAGCGATACATTTCTTAAAAGACAAGATATAAATCATAACACTGTATCTAGGGACTCGATAATTGACTGATCAACTACATTATTTACTTCATGAACTTAAAGATATTCCCAATATAATATTTGTATTATTATTATTTATGTCAACAATAAACACTCAGAATGAGGAAACGAGATTGTGTGGCTCGTCATTACAGTTAAATAATCATCACAGCCATGTGTACCTCTAACAATATAGAACATTAAATGATAAATGTGTTTCTCTGTTTCTAGCCTACTGAATTTCATTGTGTATATACGTTGGACTCAAAAGCGCTTTACAGCAGTTTTTATTCTGATTTTAGCGCTATATAAATGTTTTATGTACATTTGTATGTATGTATGTATGTATGTATGTATGTATGTATGTATGTATGTATGTATGTATGTATGTATGTATGTATGTATGTATGTATCTATGTATCCACCTGAAACTGATTTAAAAGGTAACGATAAGTATTTATTAAATCTCCTTCATGGACAGATACCTGTTCCTGTGCCAGAAGTGGTTAGCTCTTGGAGAAGATGACGGACGAATCTGCAGGACATTCGAAGCCTTCAGCCAACACATGGAAGGTGTCAGCACCCTAGATATCGTATCCAAACAAAAGTTATTCGACGACCACCTCTGGCTGTCAATCTTCAAGCGTCCCACCTTCAGTAGGTTCTCAAGAGTCCAGCGGTTCCTCTGCGCAGTCGCAACGCTCTTCCTCTCCATGGTAACGAGTGCAATGTGGTACCAGGACTATGACAGTGGTACCCAGAAGAGCAGAGGTATCACGATTGGGCCTGTGGAGCTCAACTACAGACAGTTATACGTTGGAGTTGCCTCTGCAGTTATCATCATGATTCCAGCCCTCCTCATGACATTGACCTTCAGGAAGCGGAAGCTGCGCGGTGAGCTCATCGATGATACTGGCAACGTCTTTGGATATTTCACCGGAAAGAAGCTATTCCCATGGTGGTTTATCTTCATTGGATATTTCCTCGTGGTAGCTGCTGTGGGTGCCAGTTCTTTCTTCACCTTCCTCTACAGTCTACAGTGGGGAGGAGTCACATCGCTCAACTGGCTTATGTCCCTTGTTTTCTGTACAACTGGAAGCACATTCCTTGTGGAACCCATCAAGGTACCCTTTAAAAATTTCAAACTTGAGATGTATGATTTCCGCGCACTGAGCATGTTTGATTTTATGCATTGCATTGTTAGAATGTAAATCATAATAATCATAATAGCATTATGACATTTTCAAGTCAAGCGTAAAATGACACGTACTTGTAGATTCAGTCGTTGTAGGTTGCTTCTTTTAGCTATTCAATTGTTTATTTCCAAAAACGAACTGTCTGCTGCAATTGAATACACCCCCGGCCAAAAGAAACGCCTACTTTGTGTTCCTTAAATTGAAAGATGCAATAATTTCTTAAATGTAATTAATTGCGGTCTCCACGTTATGCTGAAGCAATAACTAATATGAAAGTCCATTGAAATCGTTGAAAACTGTGATTCGAGTCAATAACATTCATGAAAACCACGCCCAATGAAGAGTGCTATTTTCGGTTGATTCACTTGCGCACCTTAACCACGTACATCGGTTGCATCATCGCCACTTAATGCGAATGCGTGGCTGTATTGGGGGGATTTGCCCCAAAACATTCCGCACGTCGTAAGATTCGGTTTTCTGCAGGTACTTGATAAATAAACATGGGCAGGTATTTTCAATAAAAAAAAACTATTCAACTTCTAACGACAAGGGTAAATCCACAGTTGCCTTGTCAACAAAGTATTTGTAACTGTCGATATTGACGATTGTTTAATTTTTGAGTTGGAGTAAGTCACATTGTAATAAAGTCAAAATTGTTTCAGATCGTGATCATGTCAATAGTGCTAACCACAGTGTTTAAGGCGACTGTCCAGGAAGAGATTGGTATCGTGGCACCACTGGAGAGAGGCAGCCACCGTGGGGTGAATTCACTCGGTTAGTTCTTTCGGAGTTACAATATCATAAGACATTGACAATGAGTTTTCACTATTTCCAATAGTTTATGTCAATCAGTTGATATTTTCTGTTGATTTTTCACCAAAATTTTCGATTTATGAACTTTCAGATATATATATTCTGATAAATGTGTTGTAGGTCTAACAAATTTAAATATTGAATGCGAGTAGACAATGATCGAGATAAGTATCACTTGGTTCATCATGGACTTGGTAAGAGAACAGTTCGCTGAATATAGTTGATCGTGGAAGAAATGATTGTATTCTACCAATGGCGTTAAGACGATTATGTGGTTTGTTCTCAGGATAATGCTGTGAATTAACCTTAAATACATCGATGGTGTGATTGAAGTTCTCAAAGTCTCTATCTGTGGGATTGAGGGGGCAACATCTTTAAGAAAACATGTCACTGAATCACTTAGATGAACAGATGTGGTTAGGTGTCTCACTTTCTTTGTCCCCGCGTTGACAACCGTCCTAGCACTACTGTAAGGAAATGTCACTTCATAAAGTATATTAAAAGAAGTCAATTAGAAAAATATGAAAAAAGATCATCGCTATATAATTATATACCGATATCCCTCAGTGCAACCACAAGCAAGCACCCATGAACCTCCAGATGAAGACACCGAGGAACTTCTGAAACGGAGGAAGGAGTTGGTGCTGAAGAGTAAGCTGCTTGGCGTGGGTCAGAGTCTGGGCGGACATCTTGCATTTGTCGCCATATTGGCCGTCATCTGTCTCCACAATGACGTCAGCGATTCCTTCAGACTCAACACGCTGATGAAGAGCTATGCCAACGAAACGTACATTTCAAAGGTGAGTAAATTGGTTTCACAACTCGTTCATGTTTTATTCAACCTAAGGGAAGATGGACACAGGAAAGTATTTTCCTTGTTGGGTCCCTTTTGCTGAACAGTGATTGGCTATGTTCATACATGATTTTATTATCATTGGTTTAGACCTACATGTATTTACCGGGACTACTTAACTCATCTGTCTTATATTCCTAATGTAATAGTGTTCTTTGCATTTAAATAAGCTTTATTTTTTATCCCATTGTTGTCGTTGGTGTTTTCTTACATAAACCGACGCAGGGAGGTGATCATGAGTTAGGCGAGTTACTTGAATTTTTAAGAGAAACTAGCGTTTACATGTCCATATCCCTACGGCACACGGGTTGTAGGGTTATATGGAGATTCGACTCCTTTTTGGCTGCTGTAGAGAATTCTTTATTTTAGTTCTCGCGTATTTACATTTAGTTAACATATGGATAATAGTATTACAAGCCAAAACTTATATTATATTATATTATATTATATTATATTATATTATATTATATTATATTATATTATATTATATTATATATTATATTATATTATATTATATTATATTATATTATATTATATTATATTAATAACGAAAGAGAGATTGTCTGATATCCCGGCACTGGTGATATATCTATGTGTTTTCTTATAGCCGATGAAGAATGTTATGAAATAATATTCAGAATCTCATCTGATCAAATATATCAACACTCGATAATCAAATACCAGCTTCGAATGTTTTAAATTTTCAATCAACTTGTGTAACATCCTGCACCATCGGGATATTGTAATCCGTTTCACTACTTATACTACCCTGAATGTGTGGAAAATGCTCAAAATAACCAGCCAATGAAATGACCTAAAATCTATAAATGCTGTCAGTCCCCGGATTAGAAGATCGATGAGCTAATGTCAACTTGTAAATCACGCAATTTCATTGGCTCACACTATATATTCTATAAACAGAATTGTGTAACCAGCTGGTAACCTTTACCTATCATTTACTCGGGGTATTATAAGGAATGGAAGATAGTCTCGTGTTGATATGTTTGATATAAGTAGTCATGGCTGATAATTTTATTTGACAACCAATGTTGCAGTCTGTCCACCAGCAGCCGGACATCTGGACTTGGCTGGAGACAGTGTTGATACCACAGGTGTTGCCCAAGTTGGACTACACTGAGAACCTCATGTCGGTGTATGATCAGAGATTTGCCGCAGATGGAGCCAACTACAGAACTGGGCCAATCACACTTCGTCAGTATCGGGTCAAAGGTCAGGTCAAACGTGCATCTCTTAAAAGCTGAACGCCAACAGAAATGTTACACCTTTTTTAATTTGAATATCATCAAAAGTGACTTGTTGTGTTGTAACACTCCATCAGTTTAGTGTTTTGTGCTAAAATAGCAGACCTGTAACTTTAATGGTAAACAAGTTATCGCCAGTTCTTCATGGGTGGGGTCATGCACAAAAACAACAAAACCATAGAATAATCATTAGTTTAATGACACATTGTATGGGGTATGTCCGCCGTTCGCATTCAAACATGCCTGAACTCTTCGTCTCACAGAAAACGTCAGTCGTCTGATGAAAGCAGGTGGTATCTGCCTCCATTCGACCATCAATGTATCAATAAGTTGTTGACGCGTGTGTGGTTGGTGTCGACGTTGACGGTGCTCGATGGGATTCATATCGGGCGATCTGGCAGGCCAAGGCAAAACGTGGACGTTGTTGACGTCGAGGTACTGTAACGTCACTCTGGCTACATGAGGACGAGCATTTTCCTGTTGAAAAAGGATCTTTGAGTGGCGTTGTAAGAATGGGATGACCTCTGGCTGTAGGACCCTGTCAACGTACCTCTGCGCTGTCAGATTGCCGTCAATAACAATGAGGTCGGTGGTTGCGTTGCCGCGTATCCCACCCCAGACCATGACGCTGCCTCCACCATAGGGATAACTTCATGTACGCAACAGTGTGCCTCCCTCTCACCCCGGCGACGGTAGACCCTCCTTCTCCCGTCTGCTACGTGCATCTGGAACCGACTTTCGTCGGAAATTAACACTGCCAGTTTTGGTTCTGCCAATGTCAAACATTTCTGGCCCAAGAAACCCTGTTTTGTTGATGTCGGCGCGTCAACAGCATTGCTCGCATAGGCCGGTATGACGCCAGTCCATGTTGTTGGAGCCTTCGGTGTCCATGTGCAGTAGAAGCTGTGGCGGCTTGAAAGCGGTTCCTGAGATGTAGTTGAAGCAGGTACCCGTCTTCATTGGCGGCCTGCCGCCTCTAGCTCGGTCTCGAGTCGATCCAGTCTGTTGTAGACGTCCACACAGCCTGAGAATGATGAGACGATGACATCCGAATGTGGCAGCGACTTCTCCATCAGTGGACCCAGTCTGCAGCATTCCAATCGCTCTTTCCCGCTCTTCAGTTGCTAATCTCGGCATTGTAATCGAATTATGGTGTGAAATAATGAATACAGGGGCCTTTTATACCCGTTACCAACTGATTCACGTGCATTTCATGCGTGGTAAAAATTCTATGGCTACGTGTCGTTGACATGATCCTTCTGATTAAAACCAAAATGTTTAAGAAGTTCACTATTTAGAAAGATTTAGAAACAAATCTAGTCCGTAGACATGTGCCAAAGCTTCCTAAAAAAGTCGAAGCATATTTTAAACAAAAATGTTTTCGTAGAATCTTATGGTTGTGTTTAGAATAGAAAATTACAAATCTCAATATTTCGTCATTTTCAGACAAAATAACAAATAAATATTTCCAAAAACATAACAAACTTCCTTTTTTATGAATGTGCATTCATTATCAAAGAAGACAAAGTCAGTTTTTTACAAATTTCCCTTCAATTATTGGATGATCGGGAATAGGACAATTGACCCCATCCATGAAGAACTGGCGATAACTTATTTACCATGATTACATGTCTGCTATTTTAGCACAAAACACTAAACTGATGGAGTGTTATAACACAACAAAGCGAATCTCTCTGAACACGTAACTTTTTATGATATTCAAATTCAAAGATGTGTAACATTTCTTTTGGCGTTCAGTGTATCATGTTATGTTTACAAGGAATACTTATCATCATTGACGATCAACAGATTGAACAACAACAAGCATATAAGGTCTAGATCTTTGAAGGGCATTTAGAAGTGGTATACATGAGAACATAATCTTCCTGTTCCCAACAAACATATGTATACATTATTGTTATATTGATCATAAGTACCAATTTCATATTTAAAGATGCACGATCAGTTTTGCATGATATTGTATTTGGTTCTAAACTGTACCATATTACAATAGGTGCTGATTTAGGTTATATCTTCTTACTCGACTTTCATATTCACCCCAAATACTTAATCTATCAAATATATATATATATATATGTTTCAATGAAAGCCAAGAAACGTTCTCATACATGTGTAGAAGCCGCCAATTATGACTCTATCTCACGAATGTACTCGTTATAATACGTATTAAACGCTAAAGGTTCAAATCTGTCTTCCTATCTACTTTATTTAACTTTCCAAAAATACGTGGCTTAGTGGCTGCTGCAAGCCAAAATTCATTTTCCGGTTTTCGATCATGACCACGATTTTGAACTGAAATGATTGACATTTAACTGGTTATTTCGGTCATGTTGATAATTCTCAATTACATTACACAAATTATAACATTGGACATATATCTGACCTCACCAACATGATTATGCACCTTTTATTTCATGTACTAATTTTGTTCGACGTCAGGTCCATGCCAACATAACGTGATGTTATACCGTTACCAGCTATCAGTGAGATGTCAGCCCGAATATTCACCATCCAGTCAGGAGACAAGTACATTCGATACGGGTAAGAATAAAATATTTTATTTTGTATATTGACTTTTGTGAAAGCCCGAAATCAAGTTTGGCCTGGTATATGTCAACTTCTCTTTCTCTCGGTATGTGTCACACAAGTCTCTTACTGACTAATTCAAGCTTTGCGGCATTTCCTTAACTTGTCTGTGCTAAAATAGCGGTGCGCTGTGCCTGAACTGCATAGTGTTTTGCGCTAGCACAGAAATATTAAGAAAATGTAGCAAGGTTTAGATTAACCAGTGATGAAGACTGGTGCAAGTTATACTTTGCGGAGGAAAGTTGGGTATATGTATATGTTTGTGTAATTTGTTCTTTGTTTTTTAAATGAAATATACAATGTAGATATTTCGGTGAAGTTCTCTGAAAATATTCATAGAAACCTTATTCTTAACTTGTTCTTCTTCAAACAACAACTCACCGTTTTTATTCGTAAGAGAATTAGTTTATTGGTAATAAATACGCTTACTATTAGCCTTTGCTTTTAATCTTTGGACACCAGCTCTGCCCACATTCTAAGCTGGTTCAGTCTAATTAACAAAACCCTGTTCAGAGATATTGAACTTGCAAAATAGTGCATCAACTGAGGCAACCATTGTTTTTCGTCGTCAACGTGTAAGTATAAAATGTGAATATATACTACACTGGCCCAAAAAAGAAACGCATAACAGAAAAATCAGAGTTTATTGTCATGTGTTTACAGCATAATTGCACACTAAATATGGAATGTACAACAACCAAATTTTTCACAGCATTAAATGCATGTCTCCTCCACTAAATGCAGTCATTTAATCCTCCTGTGGACGTCTGTGATTGTGACATCACTGTGACGAAGTCAGTACCGGGTGCTACCACCGCGAGCATGGATCACTGCTCTGCATCGCCTGGGCATGGATTGAATGAGTCGTCGAATCTGGCGTTGTGGAATTCTTCCCCACTCATCCAGCAGTGCGTGGGTCAGTTCTTGAAGCGTCTGCGGTGGATGTTGTCGACGTCGTACCCGTCTATCCAACAAATCCCACAAATGCTCGATTGGGTTCAAGTCTGGAGATTTGGAGGGCCATGGCAGTACATTCACATTGCTGTTGGCAAGATAATCCATGGTAACACGCGCAGTATGCGGTCTGGCATTGTCCTGTTGAAAAATTTCACGTCTGACGTCAATTGCGGGAAGAAGGTGACGTTGCAGGATTTCGTCTCGATAGCGTACAGCAGTTAAATTTCCTTGCACGTGAACCAAATTTGTCCTACCATTAAAGGATATGCTTGCCGACATCATTACACTCCCTCCACCGTATGCATCGATTGCACGGATACAGTGTTGAGCGTAACGTTCATTTCTCCGTCTATAGACCCTCATCCTACCATCGTGGCGATAGAGCATGAACCGCGACTCATCGCTGAACCAGATTCTTCTCTAATGCACTAGAGTCCATGGGCGAACGTTTCTGCTCCATCGCAGACGTGCACGACGATGATGGCGTTGCAAAGATGGCGCTGTATATGGTCGCATAGGACGTATCCCATGTTGACGAAGGCGATTGATGATGGTCTGCGCTGATACTCTACGAAGTCCAGGAATGTTGTTGGCTGTGTAGGTGGCACTGACTGTCCTGTTGCGAAGATGCATCACCCGGATGTATCGGTCCTGCGCCGGAGTTGTCACCCTTGGCCTGCCGGATCTCGGTCGATCTCTCGTGGAGTTGTGGACTGTGTAGCGGTGCCAGAGACGAGATATGGTACTCTGAGTAACGTTGAAGTGCCTGGCTACTGCTGACTGACTTTCGCCAGTTTCTAGACGTCCAATGGCCTGGTTTCTGCACTCTTCATTAAGTCTTGGCATCTTTAGAGTCGTGTATACGGAGCATCTGAGAGTGATTCGCAATGGGACTACCCAGGTTTTATACCCATCGGTATTAAGCCTAAGTACCCGTATTTGCACGTGCAACATGCTTTAGGATTTTTCTCCATGCACATTTTTTCAGGTTGGATTCAAGCTGCTGCGTTTTGGCGGCAATTCACAAATTTGTGTGTCCAAGTGCAAGAAATTGTTGTAAAAACTATAGTCTAACTTGAGCAGTAACTTTTACAAAATTTCAAGCCTTAATTTTAAAAATATCATACTTTGAAAAACACATTTTCGCTATGCGTTTCTTTTTTGGGCCAGTATATTAGTACATTACGGGTATACAAGATGGAGGCATATAGACATTGAAACAGTTTACTCTCATGGCTTTCAGAGGGCATTTTACTAATTTAAAATGGAAAGATGCCGATATAGAAAATTAGGGGTATTGTTATATAATTCGGAGTTGGAACTTCATGTTAACCAGCACGACGTAATACCATTCTCGCGAAGTAAAATCTCTCCATGATTTTAGGATGGAAGATTTGCAGTAACATCAGCGCGTGCACGGAGCAGCCCTACAGACTGACCTCGAGTATAGGGGGGAGCTCCGTCAGTGTCCAGGGAACCTTTGGAGTGTACGAAGACGGGAGCTACATGGAGAGTTGGAACCGAGACCAAAAATACGCCATTAGCAGAGCAAAGTTTCTCAAAATAAATAACTGGCTTGACGAGAACACCAGAGCCCTTATCGTCTCTGTGTCCTTCTACAATCCCAATGTGAACCTCTTCACGAGGTTGCAGGTCCTCTTTGAGGTACCGTCCTTGGGCAATGTGAAGGTCAACGTAAACGCCAGCACTGCCAGACTGTATCCCTACATCAACGTCTGGGACTACCTGGTTCTCTTGCTTCAGATAACATTCGTACTGATTGTGGTTGTCAGGATGTGTAAGTTTGTGCGGAGTGTGTGCTGTCTGAAGGAGAGACTCGGATGTTCTGGAGGGTTGGCTTTCCTTCTGGAGATGAGTCTGTCCCTCACAGCAACCGTCGTGTACGGGGTGAAGATCGACAGGACCATATTCACAGTGGAGGAATTAAATAATAATCCAGGTAACATTTGATATATTTTTATTACCGTTATCTATGACAATATTACACCTTGATACATGAATGATCTTCTAATAATGTCACTTTTGTCTACACAAACACAGGTCAACTGTATGTATGATAAAATAGTTATAAAAATATATAAGATGTTCAATGAAATTAAAACCTTTTTTTTTATTAAAATCTACCCGTTCTGGCAACCATTCAGCTTTACCAGTTCAGTAATTTCTTATAATTGCAGTAGCATGATATTTTAATACACACTAGAATCGAATCATTAACATAGATATTTAATTCAGTAAGTGTGAAATAAAGGACCGTATAGAAATTGATTTATGAAATATACATATATCTGAAGTAGAGTCCCTAACTAGTGAGGCCAAAACAAAACACGTCTCAAACCCTAGTAAACGTATTTATATCAAACTTGTTGAATGACGGATGAGACATGTATGGCAGGCCATATTTACCATGCTCGTGTCCCCACTGATTGGTAATTCATTCATATTTTTATATTTTCCCTGTAATTTTCTTACTTTGTAAATCTCATTTCTGATTTCATTTAAATTGTTGCCATTAAACGATGAATATCGTTTCAGACGAGTACGTCACGTTTGACCTGGTCCTCCTTCTCGATGACGTATTCCGGTTCACGATATCCCTCGTACTCTTCATCCGTATCCTCAGCCTCATGAAGCCGATGACCATCAACTACAACCTCTTCGTGATGCGAGCCACTCTCATGAAGGCTCAGAAGGAGCTCTGGGGCTTCTTCGTTATCCTCTTCATCATCGTCACCGCTTATGTCTCGTTTTTCTACCTTCTTGAAGGACCAACAACGTTCAATATCCGCACTATACCATCCACGTACATGACACTCTTTGAGTCCATTCTTGGTCTAATACGCTCTCGTCAGCTGCAGTTGGCTGTTTCCGGGTTCGAAAGCTACACCAAACAGTTTATGTTTGTCATGTTCTTCTTCTCTGCAACTATGATAATGATGAATATCGGTATCAGCATACTCAATATCGACATATCGACTATCAAGGGACATACTAAGCTACACACTGGACAACTGTTTGACCAGGAACTGAACGACTACCTGTGGAAGGTGCTGGAGAAGGCACTGACAAGCTGTGCGCCGGCACAGCGCAAGATAGATGTAGAAGAATATGGTAAGTGTTTTGAGATCAAGTTTAAAATGATTTCTGTAAAAAGAGGATATATATAGATGAATAATTATAATAAGAGTTTCTGCATCAAGTTTAAAATAATATCTGTAAAAAGAAGAGTTATTTCTTCATCTTTACGGACATTATGTTTCGTAATCAAGAATCATCAGAAAATGACATATCCCGCCGGCCCTCAGTTATTTATCAAAAGTCATTAAATCCTACCCATCTTAAGTGGAACAGGGTGAGGTATTTCCTAACGCTAGAGCCAGGTGTTCAATATATACCCGACTGTCCACTGAGTCAAACTGAAATATGTTACCATGGAAACGAAAATAATATTTTTTTCAGAAATCAAAAGGCACCACTTTAGTAGTTTGGTAACAAACAGGTAATGTTTAAACAAATAGATTAAAGTATTTTGGGGTAAGGTTTCCATTAGGTGGCTAATGTAGATGTAATTTGATAATCATGAAACGTGTTCTTTAGAAAATCCATGAACTTTTATTTCAGTCACATTGAGGCCACTGTTTGCAGGCAAAATGAAGAAAGATGACACAGGAGCACTTGATATTGGAAATAAGGTAAAAACCTGACGTGTAATACAAGGACTATGACAAACTTAGTAACACCATATTTCTCTCATGATATGTCATATTTTGAAACATATCTATGCTATGGTATTATATTTAATGCTATTTCAGATGCGTTAACATTGATATTAGTAACATTAATACCTCCATAATAAATATAATGGTTTAACATATCAATGAAACTAAACATATGTCTTGTGTATAAATCGTTTGTATGGCATCCATAAGAATATTTATCCTTGACATGTGCATTAATATAATTCAATTACTATTAACTAGGATAGTGACCCTAGGCTTTACAATTTGGTTAAGAGACATTGTAGAACTCTTAGTACATTGATAATGACATGGGTTCATGGATGATCAACTTCTTGAGTATACAAGAGAGTGTTTCGGGATATGTCTTTTAGTTTTACGTACGTTTTGACGTACTTACAGGGGCAGTAGCACGTTCTTTTGCTCAAATAAGTTGATGAAATGTATTTGAAAAATAATTTCACCAATAGTAAAACATCCTTCTCTCTTCAGAAAATAAAGTTTAAAATGAGTGTACATGTTTCGGTAAAGCCATTGGCATCGTTTTTGTAATACAAAATAATAAATTGTGTTCACAATAAAATGGCCGCCATGCAGCTTTTGCTTTATACGCAACATAGTTTTTACCACTACAGTTAATTGGTTTGTGTAATAAGATTTTTTACCCTCTAAAGTTAATTTAAATGACATAAACTATCATTATAAATGGGAAATATGAAATTTTTTTGTGTGCAAAAAACGTGCTACTGCCCCTTTAATGTGTGCGCACATTATACAATAAACAAAATAATTATCGTGTTGCGATGTAGGAATGTAATATCATTCCCTCATGTTCACCTCCCGCTGATATCCTTGTTGTGCATATGAAATCCGTACAATTTAGGCATAATAACTTTACATACACCATTTCTAAATTAGTGTAAAATCCACGTTTCCCGGCATTACGCATCTTGGTTCTCTTATGATAGTTAACGTGTCCAATTATTCACGAGTCACACGAAAGGCACGTGCAAATCGTGCAGGGTCATTCATGCATCCTTGATTGACATGCACTTGGCGAAAAAAAATCGTGCAAAGCGTGCTGTGCCGTCATAACAATGTCAACTTCATGTATACCTTTTTCATCTAATTCTAATGCAGGCGGAATGCACGTGCAAAGCGTGCATCGTCAAAAAGCCATAGTTTTAAGAACGCAAATATTTTCTGGATAACAACTTCTTTAATGTTAAAATACACGACTTTTCGGAGTAAATACTATTTTGTCACTTTGAAGAAGTTATTATCCAGAAAATGTTCCTGTTCTTATATTGTCCTTCAAAGACTTGACCATAATTTTAAATGATCGTTATTATCATTTTCCTCTCTTCTAGTTGGATAAGATGCTTATGGCGATCACAAGAAGCGACAATGCCGATGTGCTTCTGGCTCGAAACATTGCTAACAGGGCTCTAAGGGAACTCTGCACCGCCGAATCGCGCATCCGGCAGACGGAAGAGGAAGTACGGGTTGTACAACAGGAGTTGTGTTTCCTGAAGGACGAAGTGCGCAGACTCAATGGCGAAACTGTCAAAACAGAACCTAAAAAAACAAAAGGAATGAATTCGGTGTATGAAGGAATAACGTATGTGTAATTCCTCCTGAACTTCAAGATTACGTTCCTTTGAAATTTTTCATGTTGAATTTTTTAAATGTCAGTATTAATCATATAGGTTTTAGTGAATTATCGTATGTAGGTTTATTTGAAAATTCATTAAACAATTCATTGTTTGTTTTAAAATTGTACACAAGGTAGAGAGGGAGATCCCCGAGTGTTTACACTTTCAACCAAACCTCGGAGGCGTGTTTTAACCTTTACATCGTGTGACTTTCGTCTTCAGTTGGGGTGTCCCCTTAAAAAGATACAGTACTCGTTTGACAACGCTTAGAGGCCAACTGGGTCATCATAACCAAGAATAGTGCTAAACTGTTCTTTACATGTATCTGATAACATTATACATTTATTACTATATATTTTAATCATTTGAATCATATTACGCAACAACATGTGCTAATTAACTTGAGTTAAAGTGACATTATGAAATTCGGGAAATATTTGCTTTACTTTTATTGCCATTTTTATTCTGTCGCGACAGGATGAATTCTTTAATTTCAATTTTAAGGGTTGATAATAATCTTTGTCTCATCCTGTTACTCTGGAAAATGAATTCAATATCAAAATGAATAGGAAGAAACCTTATTTCGCTTTAGGTTGAGTATCGATGACAGATCTGGCGAAGCCAGCGTTATATCAGATGGGGATCTTACGACTGGAGAGGGAGTTGATATTTCTGACGTCACAGCTGAAGAGAGTCACGTGCTGACTCGAGGCATGCGCAGTCTGTACAGTCGTATATATAAAATTGAATCAACACTGACAGAAAAGGTATGTATATTTTGAAAAAAAGACTAAGTATACACATAATACCATGTATCAATATTAATATAATATATTATAAAAAAAAGTGTACAGAAATGGAAGACATAGAACAACTTGAGTTACTTTTTTGCTTATGTACTTTTATTAACATTACTTGGTGTATGCATCTACATGTGTAATAGATCTAGATTCACGGATTGGGTAAATCTCATTGCAAAGGTTTTTGCGTTTATTTTCTAGCTGATTTTATGGGCACTTCGGTTCTGTGTATAGCTTTGACTTGTTAACCTTTACTCCCTTCTCGCTTCATTTTCAAAACAGCCCGAAAGTATAATTTTATTTACATACTTTTATACATTTACTTCATTCAGAAAGTGAAACTTCGCGTTTCTGTGGAGAAACACCCACACCCGTACGAGGACATTGCATTGGCTATGCGTGCAGCTAAAACAAAAAAGTGGAAATACATTCAAGCGTGCAATATTGTGGTGGAACAGGATGTAAGTACAAACTTTGAAGACAAACTAAGCAATATACATATACATAAACGCACAGGCTCATCGGGTAAAACAACTCATGTGTCACGAAAATTTAAGTGGTATCCCCAACGTTTTACACGTGATATTGACTGTATGACCCTATGTGTCTGGCCTCACCTCTATTGCTGAGATTAGTATAAGAATGAGCGTCTTTTTGGCTGTTTTGTTTACGGCTGTCTATCAGGTTACTTGAATTTACCGACATAATGTGTTCACTCGATATTGCGATGTATGTTGTGGTGCGGTTTCGATGCTGATCATGATAAATGCCTTTATATTATATCACTTAAAAAATGTATAGTAGTTAAAACTGCCAAAACTTGGTAATATTTTGAAATTAGTATGAGAAATGGTGCCTTTATTGTTTATCTTAAAAGCGACACGCCGTCGGCTTGTTCGATGGGACCCATGTTTATAAATAAAGTCTACTGTATTATACAGTCACTATGCTTTAATTACTCACATACTAGGTTTTTTTTCCGATATCGCAAGTTTTGTCTTCAGTGCTGGTCAATATGTTACATTATTATCATTAATATTATTATAACTTGTATTTACACCATCTGCACAATCATTGATGTTTCAGTGAACAAATCAAACATTGTACTGTTAAAGGCTAAAACTGCGAACAATGAAGAATATTTGAAACGACCAAAATGAACCATAGGCAGAATACGTAATATTTTCATGAAAAAAACACCACAAGGGCAAATTCTTGAAACAATACTGTCAATGCGATCGTAATGGGAATGTATGGGAATTTATAAAATTATTCATAAAAGAGCGAAACTCGTCACATTCAATGAAATATTATGGTTTTCTAAGGAATCAACCGACGAAAAAACCTGTATCGTGGAATACCAGTGTGAGGTTCCAGAACTCATAGCATGTGTGGCAGAACCCAAAACGCATGTACACGAGGTCACGCCATCTGGCGGAGAGTTTTCACTTCCGTTCGAACCCAAAGCGAGGTTCTGCTACAGTCGAGACGCGGTGAAATCTACATGCGTTGTCACTGTGAAGGTAGAGTTTATTGTTTTTACGTATTTAGTTATTTGGATATGTATGTATGCATGAACTTAAAAAAAACATTATATATACGCCATACAATTTCATAAAGAACAAATATCATTTTTGGTGAACAAAGTATTAGCCAAGTTAGTTAAACCTAAATTACTCATCAATAGTTCGGAAGAGTTGACATTAGAAACGTCATTAGTGTCAAGTAAGTCGTCATTAGTCTTTACTGAAACGTCAATAGATATGTAACTCATCATTAGATTTTGCACCCAGACAATGCCTTTGTATCCTTTATAGGCTTGGGTAGTCATGATGTAACCAATATTGCCATGACATTAGGTCATGCTCCATTGAAATAGAAAATTGCTCCTATTAGTACTATACTGGACAAAAACATGAGGGTTATTAGTAAATGATGAAATTATCGAATAAGATTGATTCTCTTATTGACACTGGTAAGATATGTATCATGAAAATTGTAATATCGCCGACATATTTTGTCCAATAAACATCATGCCATTAATTGATTTTCTGGTTTAGTATCTTATTGACTAAGGTACACAATGTGACATTGATGGAACTGAATAGATTGAAAATCATCAGCAAAATCGCAGGTTCAATATTTTATTAGCAGAGGTCAATAGGTTTTACATGGTCAGAGTGATCTTGGCGCCATCGCGCTCAACCGTGAACTGAATCGGCTTCGCATCGGCTCGTTGGGTGGTGGCAGAACGCCCTGGTTGTATGGGGTTAGCCGGGGATGGGTCAGCCGTGTGGTCAGTCAGGGAAGCAGATCCAGGGTGGGTTGCAGTTGAAGAGGCTGCCGTTACTTTCTTCCTCTGCACGAGGTTGTCCACCACGGTCAACATTTCCTCACTTGTTCGCTTGTAACTGTATGAAGAAAGCATTCATAGAATTAGATTTATGTCCGAAATAACACGATAATGAGTTGTGCGAAAAATTACGAACACTTGTGGATTTTTTAAGTGTTCATTATAAAATAGGTAGACCTATATCAGAATTTAAGGTACTTGATTTATTTACACAATACAGTAACAACTTTTCTCAAGTGACTTGCAATGACCGTGTACTTACTTAACTCTAACTATAAGCCTATCAACTTTAGTAACGGTAGACCTACCCACGAATTGCCGTCGATCTGTGACCAGTCCGTTCAGCAATTAACTGTTCGTCGACGCCATTCTCATAAAGCCTTAAAAAGAAGGCATCACACGTTCCTGGTCTGCAAAGAAAGTGTACAATATGTCATTTAATGTATACAAGGTGTGGTCGTTCTATCTATTCAACCTTCAAAATTGTTGCAATCACATATGCCAAATGTTATAAATGTTATTTATTTATCAAGGACTACTAACTGGTTATGAAAAGTATTATTTTAAGGCCAATCGATTCAGTATAGTGACCATCTTTACAGACGCGATTATGATCGAAAACCGGACTATGGCGCGTGCAGTCAAACGTAATTTTGGAAACTTTTCTACAACAAACAGAATCACAATTGTATTTAATAGTGTTCGATAGGTTAAATAACTACCGTAGTAGTTATGGAAATAGGGCGGGTGATTTCGGCTTCTGTACTTATTTAAAGATGCTGTTCGATTTTCATTGAAAACTACAAATTGTTATATATTTGGCATCTGGGGATGAATATGTGTGTTGATTTGAATTGGTATCAGCAAATATGATATTTTGGAATGTATCAAAGTAAAAAAAACATTTCATTTAAAAGACGGACTCGACGTCACAAAAGTTTGTAGTTGTGACGTTACAGTGGTTGCAACGTCATCACAAGGGTATCAGTTTTATCACTGCCGTCTATTCAGCATGATTAATGTGGACGACTAATAAACAGAATGCTAATTTAAATGCTATAATATTATTAAACTCGCGAATGTTTTAGTTTAGTATCGAATTCGTGCCTTATCGTTTGTTATCAAACAATGAAATTTTGTATTACATGGTTGGGCTTTAGGTATATTTTATTGAATTGTATTTGTGATGTAATTTAAAACGATAGCAAATGTTACTAAAAGTTCAAAGTAGTAGGAATGATGAATTACACTATTTTACTTTGTCAGCTTTACATTTATCATTCGATGCATAATAATTTAAACATAACTTACCTCAGAGACAGATACTTCTCGTGGAGGCGTACAGGGCATCTTTCTGGTCTTTCGAAGTTTGGCCCCACAACTATACTTTTCATCTCCAGGGATTTATGTTTCAATCCTCCATTATTTGTTTTTGTCACCCCTTCACAGTATTTGAGGTGTTTCAACCCATTCTTAATAACGAACGAAAAGTTGCCTCTTACTCCCACCTTTAAGGAATGGTGTTCTTGTCCTCCTCTAAGGCAAAGCAAATTCCGTTCAGGTAGAATATGGTATCTAACAGTTTTTGTCGGGTGTCTTCTCCCAGGATGCCTTTCTCCCATAAGATATCTTCCTGTTCACATGTTAAATGTCAGCTTTCCGCTTTCGTATCCCGATACCGACTTCCGCTAAATTTTTCATTTTAGCATCTAAAATTCTCCTTAACCCGGAAAACTCAACATCGGTATGGAAGTTGACATCCCTATCATTCTGACGCAGGTAATACTGGATAGAAACTAATATTTCATGGAGAGTGTTGCCATGGTAGTCCTCCCCTTTCAGATTTTTTTATCTGAGTTATGAACGAAATCAGAATTTGGTTCAGAGCAAAGTCATCAAATGTCAGTAGAGTGCCCTCATCTGCCTTACGTCCATGTCTTGCCATATACCATGCATCAAAAAGTCTAACAGCCCACTGACTTTTCTTCTCGGTGTTTTTATTTCGGCCACTAATCTCAACAGCGTTAAGCTCAGCTTCAGAGAGAGGTTTACCAAATCTTGATTTAATAGCAGCCATATTTTCAGAACTTTCAGGTGTTTTTTCTGTTTTTGTCAAATGATCCGGATCTATATCTTTAGTTTCAAACTCTTGACTATAGAGAACGAGCTCTTCATCCGAGTGTGTGACATTTTCTTTCTCACCTGTAGCATTATTTACAACACTATTGTCATCTGATGAAAATTCACTTAAAGTTTTGTCAGTCAATATGAAATCTGGGGTCGGAACTGCATCAAGGACGTTTTCAAAATCAGAATTTATATCGTCTGCTGTAAATGACTCAACTTGCGAAAATTTGCTTTGTGTAATGAACAAACCATCATCACTATCACTGGACATGATTACCGTGGATCTGAAGAAAGTATAATGAATAAAGGCGTGAAACACCTTTATATAATGCGTCATTATCACATTGCTCGTCATTATCTCAGTGCGTGCATTTCTTCTTACACGCTTAACAATCAATTTGTTTGCTTGTGCACGTGAATCAAATGCGAAAAGAGACGTCATTAGTACACAACGTGCACTGTGATGTGTGCATGGATAGTATTGAATTACATACTTGGAATAGTATTGTGTATCTAAGACGAAACTGAAACCGGTTTCGAATTTAGGTTTAAGTAGAATAGACTCCTCAAACACGTCATTAGTTGTGCACGAGGTTTAGTCTTCGGCCTAACGGCCTCAGACTAAACCTCGTGCACAACTAATGACGTGTTTGAGGAGTCTATTCTATACATAAATAGAGGATACTAAACGACCTTCTATTTAATACCATTTTTATTAAACGAGTTAATGATTTTGTATAAAACGAGCGAAAGCGAGTTTGATACCAAATCATTCACGAGTTTAATAAAAATGGTATTCAATAGAAGGGAGTTTAGTATTCTGTTTATTACTCGCAAACATATAATCAAGCGAAATAGCCGACATGGCTATGAAACTATGCTTCCAGCAAGTACGATGCCATTGTGACGACGTTACTCCAATTGTGACGTCATAACCGCAAACTATTGTGACGTCATACACGCGGCGATATTACACTAGTTCAATATTGCCGTATTAATATTACACTGCAGTATCTTACACGGGCGAGTAATAATCATATGTATATATGAAACAATCAAAATTTTAATATCCAAAACTTGTGTGTCAACCATCTGAAACGTGTATAAACGATCCGTCCAATACATAAAATGTTTTCGAAATACATGTACGTTCATTAATATATAACCGTTGTTTTAAACACATATTAAATCTTTCCTACCCTTTTGTTTGTTGACAGCTGATTCCATGGCAACCAGTACCAATCGTTCAGATCATGCCAAGCGGCAATATTTTGAGTCCCGTAAATATCGAGCTTCCCCTGACCGAATCAAGCGATATACAAGGTTTGTAGAAACCAACTTTGTTCTCTTCTTATTTATGATTATCATTGATCACTCCATCCTCGGTTACCCATGGTTTTATATATGCTCCGTTACTCTCCATGATATACAATGTAGTGGAGAGTAACGGAGCATATATAAAACCCTGGGTAACCGA
This sequence comes from Gibbula magus, assembly GCA_936450465.1. NCBI lineage: Eukaryota > Metazoa > Mollusca > Gastropoda > Trochida > Trochidae > Gibbula > Gibbula magus. The sequence goes on from OW388295.1 coordinate 46,016,872, forward strand.
GGATGTGATCACTCGCAACATCTTTAAATGACGAAACTCAGCTCTAGATTTTTATCGTATAGTAAAAATCTTGGATAGAAGGAACAGTTATACAAATGTATGTATGATATCGTGTCGTGAGCTAAGGTAAAGAGCACTTTTTTTCGCTCAAATAAGTCGATGAAATGTATTTGAAAAATAATGTCACCAATAGTAAAACACCCTTCTCTCGTCGGAAAATCTAGTTATAAAATGAGTGTACATGGTTCTGTAAAGCCATGGGTATCGTTTTTGTAATTCGAAATAATAAATTGTGTTCACAATAAAATGGCCTGCAAGTTTTGCTTTATACGCAACACCGTTATTACCACTACGGATAATTGGTTTGAGTAATAAGATGTTTTACCCTCTGAAGTAAATATAAATGACATAAACTATCATTATAAATTGGAAATTTGAAAAAATAAAATTTGCAAAAAACGTGCTACAGCGCCTTTAAAGAGTAAGGGGAAGGTTGTTTTTTCGGCTGGATTTAAACTCTTGATCAGGACCACATATCTGTATGGTCTACCACAACTTCCCAATGCAAGGCACAACTCTTGTCCGTCTCCATTACGGCTTGATTTACGCCTTGTTGTATTTGTCTAGCTTTTCGGTGCTAAGATAGTGGATCGCTGCACCTGAAATGCATAGCGGGCCCCGATTTCCTAGCACGGAAACCTTAAGGAAATACCTCAAGGCTTACATGTAAATCAGCCAGTGATAGAGACTGGCAAGAGTTGTGCCTTGCATTGGAAAGTTGGTCTACCACTAATTGAACCACCTAAGCTTACATTTTCTCTTAGATGACCTTTGTACATGTATATTTCACCTGTGAAACAAATGGAGGATATCTTTTTTTCAGAATCCAAGTTCCTTAGCGACAGGGGAGATAGACGTCTGTACGATAAAACACTTTCTATTTCACATTTTCCAGACTCGATCAACGATTGGACAGTTCTATGCAGCACACATGACAGACAGTGGTGGAGGGGACCGTCTCAAGTCTTCATCGACCAGGATGTTGTCGTCTTCTTAGCCTACCCTGGTCCAGCCAAGTATGGAACTTTATTCTTCCACGTGTTATTGACAAGGAAATGCCTTCTATAGTTTGTTGATATGTTCATTAGGGGATTCTTTATGCTTTTCATCATCAATTAATAGTTCAACTAACATGTTTTAAAGGCGCCGTACGTAGTACGCCGTTTTTACTGACATAAAGTGATCTCACAAAAATTTAAATAATTGTTACCAATGGCTAAATAATACTCATGAATCAATAAGAAGAGTTCTTAAACGAATGTACATGGTTCGTTTAAACCATGTGACTCCATTTCCCATCGAGCGTTTAATCATTGATGATATGATTTGGTTATTGTTCACATTAAACTTGCCGTTCGAAGGTAGTTCAAGCGATCTGATTGATGTAGCGATACCTAAATTAACATTCAGACTAGAGTTGAAAATATGGTACACTGATAGAATGTTGGTGTCTGAATTATCAAAATCGCATATGACCAACACATCTACCTCTAACACTGAAGAGTTCAACATAAGTACGTCTCACCATTTTCTACCTATTCGGATATTCGTTTTCTATGGGTACGGCTTATCGGGTGTAAAGACATGTTTTACCCTCTTACGTAACAATATATTGCATAAACTTTAATAATGAAAGGCAAATTTAAGAACAAACAATATGCAAAAAATGTGCTACAGAGCCTTTAAATCATGCATAAATAACATACAATGTCCTTGAGCTTTGTGTCCACTATACAATACCTCGGCGGTTATGATACCGCACTTACTGCAAATCGTCTACCGCTGTCTCAGTCGCAGAAAAACGTGTAGGTTCAATGCTTAATTGCTTTGTAAAATATCTTTCTATGATATCATACAAAAGGTTTCTTAAGTGCTCAACATATTGGCAATTGCACGTTGAAACTTGCATGACTCTCCTTTGTGGGTGCCCTGTATGCCTGCTTTAGCTCCTAGAATTATTATAGGAATATAACATATTATTATGTGAGCATATTTTTCCAGCGATCTGATTGGTCGAGAGGCCATCACGTGACCGTCGACAGAAAAGCATATTGACTCCAGCCCGAGTCCGACCAAAAGCCGTATTGACTTGAGTGACGTCAAACGATTGTTGCATGACGTCAAACGATTGTTGCATGACGTCATATGACTGTAGTCCCAGCTGTTTAAAGCAAATTACATTTTTGACTGTATTTCATTGTTTTCCTTTCATTTCTGTATTAGATACATAATAAAACAATTATGGACTGTCGATTCGGTCAATACCTGTTTTATGGACCCGAGAAAATAATATTGACCGCGGACTTCGTCCTTGGTCAATATATTTTTATCGGGTCCATAAAAACAGTTATTAAACCTCTATTAAATTTGTAAGAATATCATTGGCCAGTTCACACCACGTGATCGAAAAATACATTTGTACATTGACCTCCCATTCCAGTGATGAGGTCAGTTTGTGACAGAAATTTCTGTCACTGACCTGAGATATTGACTCGTCACGTGATTTGTCACGTGACTGTTTGTTTTGACGCTCGCTTTCAAGATGGCGTCAGCTGATGGGTTCCCTGATTTGACAAATAAGAAAATACGTACTATAGTCTGAAGAAACATTTTTTTTCGGTATAATAAAACACTTAAATACTCATGGTGAGGTCATTATGTGAAATACAAGGACTCTCGGATCCTACTCCCTCGGCGGTCTGACCTGACCTCGACCTGCGGTCTCGGTCACGTCAGTCCTCCTCGGGAGTCTCGAGTCTTTGTATTTCACATAATGACCTCACCATGAGTAATTAGGTGTATAGTATTGACCTTATCACCAGTCTATAATTGTATAAAACCAAGCCAATATCACACACGTTATTATCTCTTTTATTTTAAAATGTTATTTTGTTTCAGCCTCTCCATTTCCTTCTGTCTCAAAGTTTCCGAGCTTCACTGCGTGAGTATAATACAAAACACGTTGTTTAAACCAAATAAATATTGAATTGATGAATTTATACCTTCTCCTGTCCAAACCTTGCAAAACTTGCTAGTGTTAGAACCAAATCATTTATTCATATTGTTTGATCATCGGTAATTTAATTTGATAATTGACAATGTGATTTGATCATTTGCGATGTGATTTGATCTTTGATAATGTAATTTAATCATTGATAATATGATTTGATTATTGTGTAAGTCATTCGTGCATTGTGTATATCATTTGTGTATCGTGTATGTCACTTGATGAGTGTGTATGTCGTTTGATCTTTGGTGGTTTCATTTGATCTTTGGTGGTTTCATTTGATCTTTGGTGGTTTCATTTGATCTTTGGTGGTTTCATTTGATCGATGTCTCTTTATTGATCAGTAATCATTTTAAAATTGTATTCTTATAGGACACGAGTGTCAATGGAGAGAGACCAACAGGTGAGCATGACAAATATTAGATTATAAAAAACTGGCAAAACTATTTCTGAAATATGTTCAATTACAGTTCTTGGACGGGTTCAATCTCTCGAAAATTGTTTAATGATATGCCAAAACTAGTTTCAATTTGAAACTTAAGCGCACGTAAAATAACATAGTTAAAAAGCTCTACTACACAATATATTGAATTGATCAAATAACAATTATTTTAAATGTTTCATTAATGGTCGATAATTAGATTAAACTGTATTTGCAGACAGCTGTAAAGCGCCCTAAGCGATTTGACAAGGACGCGATATCTCTTAGTGTACACATGATGCACTCATATCAAGACCAGGGTATATATCCCAACGATTCACTTTCTATGGGTGCAGCTACTTTGACCATATGCTTAATATCTATTAGCAGTTTGACTGATTTACCGTTTCGTTTATTACAGAGGTCATTACGGAGGAGATGCTTACACAAGTATCAACAATGATGAAAGATGACTGGCTTCTTCTAGCATCAATGTTGGGATTCGGGAATGCGCAGATCTCTAAAATGAAAACAGATGCGCAGGTGCCCGACTCCGATTTGTGTCGTCACTTCCTGTTGACGTGGTTCAGTCAATCACCAACTGCTAAGGATAAGGTAACAACACATGTAGACTTAAAGGGAGAGTTATGTCGCCATATTGGACTTGTTTGCATTACGTGAGATATGTACCTTATTTTGCAACTTTTTAATAACTGAAGACATACACTGACATAGTTTTAACAAAGTAACACATAACAGGTCATACAAGTAATAAACACTTCGCTGTTACATGTATGCTCTAGCCAAGTTTTCCCCACTCGCAGTTCTCATTGTTTTTATTTTTCAACAAATGTACGCTAGTTCTTTAATCCAGTCTGATTAAAATCGAGGAATAAAAATTGCAAAATAGTGACACTACCGGGATACGAACTCATATCGTTCGGAGGTTTCCTCGCAAAACCGTCTGAAAACAGCCCGTAGACTCCCATGTTCAAACGCAATTCAGTTAACCAATCAGAAGATATCCAACAAAAGCATTTGGTGCGAGAAGCTAGGGGCAGATAACTCCAAACAGCTATCCTTTCGTCTGTTACGAATGCTTCAAAACGGCGACCGTTTAAAAACTATGATGTGATTGGTCAGCTATTTGACTGGGCTTCGGCTGCACAAAACTGGTACTGAACATGCGCCTATACCGGGTGTTCTCAGACCTTGTGGAAAGAAGTCTACAGAACATGTTCGTATCCCGGTAGAGGCATTAGTTTGCAAATCTTATTCCTCGGAACAAGGTCGATTTTAATCAGACTGTCGTTAATCAAGTTGTGAAGTCATCAAAATATTATCTTGATTGGTATCTTTTAATTTGACTGTGTTTTAATCATGTATTTATAACATATATGTGTAAACAGGAATATCCTCTCAGTTTCGTTTCCACAAACATTACCCCGATAGAAACCTCCTTTTAAAATCATTTCGAATTCAATGTGCTGTCTTATTATTCTTTATCTGAACGTTTGACACATGCATAGTAGAGATCACCAAGGAATCATTTTACGTTATATAACTAACATTGCTTTACAAACCGACCTGCGTACTTCATTCAACATGCTACATAGAAACCATCCTATAACATATACGTTAGGAATGGTCCACTAAATGAATCGCAGCAATGTATCAGTGTCGCCTTTCATCGTTAATTGACTTTGTTGATACGTTATAAAAAGCATCAAATTTAAAGCAAACCCACTTTCTGGTCTGGTAGGAAAGCTTTATGATGTTGACAGGGTTTGTTTGTAAGGGGAAACTTGCACAATAGCATGGTTCACTTTTCAAGATGAGTCCAGTTCGAATCCAGTATGGACTCCTCATAAGAATTAATACTGTTGAATATGTTATGCTCCCACATTTAACAATATAACATGATAAGTGTTGAACTAAAATGGCACCAGCTTAATATGTAAATATTATAAGTATTTATCAAAACCGATAACAATCAAGATCATTAAACACACAGTGATTGTTTATTACAGCTGCGTACCGAAAGTTTGTTCACCTGACGGTGTATTTTAGTGCAAATGTAATATATTTTGGCATGTCGTTGAAACATCGTATCAACGCGAAATCTAGACCGATCATTTTTCTTTTTCCTATTATAAAGAGACAGTTGAGTGTTCCATAACATAATCTGATTTGACATCTCATAGTAAACAGTTACAATTTTGGCAGTTCTTGAAGTGACCAGGGGTAAATCTTTTCAAAATTACAGTTTTTATTTTCTTCTGTGAAAAATTCAGTAAGTCATCAACTGAGTCTAACATACATCATATAGCAATGTATTTGGAATGAATTTGTTCTCATTTAGTCAATATGAAAACTTTTATTGGAAAATTAATGAAATTTGAATTTTCAAAATTTGACCCCTTCTGTCTTTTCATTAAGCCAAATTTCATTAACATATACCACTGCCGTGGCGATCATAGGATGATTGATTTACTCATGGATGAATGATGATCCATTTTCATTGTATTTGATGTAATTTTATTGATGTTACAATGAACATCACTTTACATGATTCATGTATTTGCACTAAGATTCACATGAAGGTGAACAAACTTTCGGTACGCAGCTGTATGTACAACATGTGCTGCATGGCCACATTACTTTAATTGTTTAACACAACGTTCGAGATCTATACAGACCTTTCATCATGTAAAGGGTGAAATTGTGAAAAACAGTTCAACACATCATGTGTTCAGTAATGGAGAATGCATGAGGAGCCGTGGATTCGTTAAAAATAATCAACGAGCCCCGAAGGGGCGAGTTGATTATTTTTAACGAATCCACGGCTCCTCATGCATTCTCCATCTTAATCCATGTATGATGTCACGAAACATACATATGTGATTATCTAGCATTATAGACAATACATTTCAATTATGAAACCTAAAAAAATATTATTTTGCAAATTTCGGCGCCCATTCATCGGATATGGTACGTAGCTTCGACCCTTATGAAATGGATTCTTCCACGCACGTGCATGGCACAAATCTTCCACAAAAGCGATTTGACTGACAGCTAAACTCCTGCATTTCATGTGTTTCAGCACGATCCCCATGCGTTTCACACATTACCAGTTTGTGCAGGGATCTTACTGACAAACAATCAAATAATTACCAGCAGGCCTGGTAGTCTAATAGGTTAGGGCGCTGCGTAACAGACGAAGGGTTACATGTTCGATTCCCGGGTCAGACATTACGAAAATAATCAGATATTTTAAGATTCTAATCAGATATACTAAGACAAAATACATCATTCTTGAACAAATTACTTTGTGACGAAAATGTCAAAACCTGACACCCCTCCCGACTGGATTAGTCAATGACCAGTAGATTCTTAAAAATAATCCACTGTTAACACAATAGAGTGACGTCATCACCATGGATTAAGGATTATTGACAAGTGCCCTACAAGTCTCGTGTTTATATGATTCTAGTTCCGGACACTGAAGACAGCTGTTGAGGCATGTGCTCGGGATGACGTGGGGAGATGGTTGCACCAACACCACCAGAAACATATGACATCAATTGCAGATTCCCGTCAAGGTGATCTTATCTCCTGATTTCAAAATGAACTTGTGAAATCGTGTCTGCATGCGCATCATAGCGTTATGTCACCCGATTCTTGTCAATGCGACTTTAGTCCTTTAAATGATATCAAAATATATTTGTGAAATCATTTAATTTTCCTCATTATAGCATTGTGTGACCTTATTCCTGTCAAGATGACGGAAAGTCCTTTAATTTGAAAATGAACAAGAATTCACGAAAATGACCGATGTTGTTCCTTCCGACATTAGACTGTCTGTTTGTGTAATTACAGTGGATTCACCGATATTGCTGCGATTGTTTCGAGAAAGGAAGCATTTTCTTCCGTAATGGGCGCGTTTCTTTGGATGGGTTTTCTTCAAAATTTCCTTCAATTAATTAGGGGAGCCTGATGAATGTGAAATTAGTTTCGCAGCTCATTTTAGAATAGGTCTTCCCGAATGGTAGTTGGCAGCTCCCGTTGTTGGTTCATGCATTTCAGTAGTGTAGTAGTTCAGGGGAGTTTCTGTTATCAATTATTTCACCGTAACTTTATTTTATTTCTAAGCACACCTGCTGTTAGTCACGTTATTGTATTTTTGAGTTCAATTTGTACCGAAATGAAATTTTATGTCTGGCATTTCAATGATTTAACAATGACCAATGATTAAATAAATCCGATCAAATACATTTTGTTCTTGTCTTAGGATTCACCCAGAGTTAGATTTCTGCAAATCTTTATTCTTTTTATGTTGTCGTAAATGTTCCAAGGTTCAGATGCAAAGTATTGCTATAGAGATTATATTTAAAACACCAAGCAACTGGTGTTTTCATGGTTGATTTATTCTCTTCCTGATAGCAAATATCTGTGGAGATAAATGCTAGAGAAATGAACTAACATTATTTTGCATCAGATTGAAGATTACGTCAGGTCAAAACTTTCAGTTTACTGTTAACAAATATCACCAAATCATGCTACAACTCCATATCTAAAATAAAGTTCAACTCATCTGCAGAGTTCAGACTCCACAAGGCATTCGCCGTTGCAGTCAGAGACGACAAACTGTGTCGAGAGTGGCGCCACCTTGCAGATACATTTTCACTCACAAAAGGGGAGATCATTTGCATTGACTCTGAAAGACCCCGGACAAATGAAGAAAAGGCTTACCAGGTCCTGCTAACATGGCGAAAGAGAAATTCGACCTGCACACTGCGTGATCTCCAGGGCAACCTCCAAACAGCTGGGTACCCGGTTGTTGCGAGTAAGTACGATGATATTTGTCAAATTAATTATCATTATCATCATCGTCGTCATAGTGAAGACGGTCAACAATAAAAAAACAACCGGTTTTCTCCTCCTTCTAATCATTATGTTAATAAATTAAACTGTATTATTGATGACATATCTATGGTCTCCTGCTCCTTCTATCCATTGCTTTCGCTCTTTTCCCTCTCAAACATCACTTTCCGCCTTGCCCTCCTTTGCGTACCAAACATCCCTTCCGCCTTGCCCTCCTTTCCCTCCCAAACATCACCATGCGCCTTGCCCCCTTTTCCCGACCAGACATCACTTTCCGCCTTGCCCTTCTGTCCCTCCAAAACACAACCGTGCGCCTTGTCCCCATTTCCCTACCAGACATCACCTTCCGCCCTGCCCTCCTTTTCCTCCCACACGTCACTGTGCGCCTTTCCCTCCTTTCCCTACCAAACATCACTTTCCTCCGTGCCCTCCTTTCCCTCCCACACGTCACTGTGCGCCTTGCCCTCCTACCAAACATCACTTTCCTCCGTGCCCTCCTTTCCCTCCCACACGTCACTGTGCGCCTTGCCCTCCTACCAAACATCACTTTCCTCCGTGCCCTCCTTTCCCTCCCACACGTCACTGTGCGCCTTGCCCTCCTACCAAACATCACTTTCCTCCGTGCCCTCCTTTCCCTCCCACCCGTCACTGTGCGCCTTGCCCTCCTACCAAACATCACTTTCCTCCGTGCCCTCCTTTCCCTCCCACACATCACTGTGCACCTTGCCCTCCTACCAAACATCACTTTCCTCCGTGCCCTCCCACACATCACTGTGCACCTTGCCCTCCTACCAAACATCACTTTCCTCCGTGCCCTCCTTTCCCTCCCACACATCACTGTGCGCCTTGCCCTCCTACCAAACATCACTTTCCTCCGTACCCTCCTTTCCCTCCCACACATCACTGTGCGCCTTGCCCCCTTTTGCATACCAAACGTCACCGTGCGCCCTCTCCCTAACGTCACTCATCATCATCAGCAGAGTTTGGGATGATAACTTCCAATATCAGCAACGATTTTATAATATAATTAAAGAAACAGTACTATCGGGTTAGTTTCGTTTTCTGGAGGAGAAGTTCTTGGGAATACTCCTGTTTTTGTAATATGCTGTTGAAGGTTAATACACAGTGCAGATAACACTACGCACCCTCGACATTAACACCACTACATATCCTCTGTCACTTGAACCTAAATATATGGTAAATATAACTAGACAGTAAGGAAGGCAAATGCATTAAATGTGATATTCCTCTGATTGTAGAGAGTCTTGAGTGCCAAATTTTATTTCAAAATTTCTGAAAATTGATTATTCACTACTTCACTCAGTGTTTTGTAAGTCAATGATTGTTCATTACTTTTACAGAGAAAGTCCTCATCACCGCCTGAGGAAAGATTCGAGAACTGGTGTCTGTGATATTCAGTCTGTGATGTCAAGTTTTTTTGTATGTAGTTCACAAGTCTGTATTATTAGTTATTGAGGTATTTAATATGTGCCCGGTATGATCTAAAGCCAAACATAAGTTTGTTTATCTACGTTTAATGTTTATGTAAATATCAATAGTAGTAGTGAAATTTGTAAATCAATTGAAAGTTTGTTTTCAACTGAATTTGTGCTTAGAGTGTTTCTGTATGTTGATATGTTTATAGTCTCCCGGTGATGTTTATTATTTATGTTTGAAGGTTTATGCAGACCGCCCACGTGTTTCCCATCTAAGCTTTTTCTCTTCTCGCAGAATTAGCTCATGTTATGTCACCCCATATAAACCAGTGTTAACCTAACACTAATATTAATATTAAAATAACGTTGTGCTACACTTGGATAGTGATATACATTCATTTTCATTTAAGTTTATTCTTCTATATATGGCACTGTACAGGAATATTTAAAAATCTATGGGAATATTAGAATGTGTGGAGGCTTGCAAATGTATCGATTATATATGAAACTTAAATATGTGGATGGCAAAATGTATTTGATATTATAGTATTCATGTTTTTGACAACTACATGTGATAATACAAATAAATATCCCGATGAAAATTGGGGTCTTCTCTCTCGACCCCAAAACCATGTGATAAAAGGATGCAACTTCTTCCTTGACCTCCGGATGAAGAAAGAATGGATTCCTTTTTTCTTGTAAAATAAATTATTTTGTCAGATGTTAGTTGTTAAAGATATTTATTGAAAATATACAACACAAGACCGAGTCTGAACCGTAATTGAAGATTTGATTGAGGGAAAATGAAGTTCATTAAAGCTAGCGTGAATAAGGTGAAATACGTATGACTTCTGTTCATTTTATGTTATGTATGATTTTCAAGTTTTCGATGTCATAGTCTAAAACTGAAAAGTACAGTTGTTTAGTCAGCAGTCAAAAAATATTGCTACATGTTTTCAATTTAAAAAAAAAATATTACATTTTAAATTTTAGAATATTTGCCAAAAATAGTTTTGATGAATCACAACTGTTCATCGACATATAAGACATATTCTATATTAAATTAATAAATGTGCCTGATTCTGCACACATTTACAGTATTTTAAACATTGTAGGGTTCAATTTCATTTCTTAACCCTGTCTTCATTAAACAAAGATATTTTAACTAAAATTTAACCACAGTCACCAGTTAATTTATTCACTACTGCAGATAAGTATTATTGTATCGTACCATAATCAAATGCATCTGATTTCTTTTAAATATTGAATTAATTGACACAAACTGAGGTGAGAACTTTCTTTCGCCCGGTAGTTTATAGTAATGTCCACAATGACTGGCTAGCTCAGTATTTGGTGCAATCGCCTCGCACTAACATTTTTTTGATGTCTTGACGTCTAATGTTGGCCCTGTTATGTAAAATGCTGCAAATCCTCGTGCAATGCGTGGATCAATGTATGAAAACTGGAGGGTCCCTTGTTGTCACACTACATCCATCAATGTCTCACAAATGCTTGAAATTCAAATGGGTGGTGCGATACTTTTGACGAGGTGTATATATCTTAAATCAATTTATTCAATGTTTGGATTGATTGTTTTAATAGAAATAATTTTTTGATGGAATTTAACTTCGTTTCGTAAAGAAATTTTCGTCAACGATGCTGTGATAATATGAGTTGTAACGTTCCGTCCATTATGACAATATTTTTCAATATATATGTTTTGTTATTAAAAATATTCAAAATTAGTTAAAATATAGCGTTCTTTGTCATTTCATCGAGTCACGAATACAAAATGGCGGATACTTCCTGTAGAACTCGCAATTTAACAGAGGAAACAAAGTTCGTACCTCCTGTACTTACAGAGCGGGAGTATCGTCGGATTGTGGACAGAAATACTGTTACGACTCGGTTTATAGCCATTTAATGTAAGCACATTCCATATTGTACTTTGATGCACTTTGTATAAACTTTTGTTGCAATTTTATGGAATAGCTGGTCCTTTTTTTACATAGTTTCTCGAAAACATTTTTTGGCATTTTTAAGTTTTATAATTTTGTATTCGAATAATGGCGAGGTTGGATACAAATCTGTATGTCTGTCTGTAATGGAAAGAATCGCACGTGCAGTTCATGCGGATGAAAGTGTTGTGTTAACAAGGGCACGTATGGTGAATTGGGGTTTACCGCCGCTTTCAAGAGTAAATATCACGGCTGCTGGTATATTGAAGGATATGGCTATGCATTGCGGCGAAACCTGCGAGCATCGACTGGAACTAGCGAACCATAGATGGTACTGAGCTGAAAGTATAGCATTACACCGAAACTTTACTGTGTGAATAACAGACCATGTTTCAGAGTCCATGATTCGATGGCATGATTCGAACCAAGAACCTCTTGATCCGAAGTCGAACGCGCTAATCACTGCGCTATCCCGCCCCTTGCACATGAGTTACCGGTGATGTAGCTCAGTTGGTAGAGTGTCCGCGCGCTCATCACCCGGAAGACCGGGGTTCGACTCCCTGTCGCGTCATACAAAAGACTTTAAAAGATGGGAGTTGTTGCTTCCTTGCTTGACACTCATTATAAGGACAGAACAACGCTGGCGCTGGCGCTGCCGGGTGCAAAATGCACAAATCGAATTTCCAATGTACATTGTATTGCGGACAATAAAGTGTTATTATTATATTGATATTTATTGCTAATAAAGCATGACTAATTGAATTGAACAACATAAATGCAATAAGAATATGAATATGATAATGTCTGCATCATTTATTACTTATTGATCACACTTATACACATTGAAATAAGTTAAGCACCCCACATTTGTTCACCAGCAAAAGTTGTCTGATAAAAAAAAGACAATGTATCAGTAAAGATAATGGCATGGTATTAGACAATCTTAATGTTGTTCTTAATAAAGAAAATTTCATTCAGATAACGTTTCGCTTCTTTCAGATGTTGCCCTTTTTTTTAATTTATACATAATTTTTGTCATTTTGGTACTCAAAAACATGTTACGTTACACTGAGAAATGAAAGTGAATGTTAGTTGCTGTAATGTTAGTAATATCATTCTTTCAAGTCAACTGTTCAAACTGTAGTATCTACCTTTTAGTCAAAAGTCATTGGTTACAAAAATGTGAGACTTCAAAATCACAAATCTTTGAAAAGACAATTACAATTTTAGTCAAAAGTCATTGGTTACAGAAATGTGAGTCTTCAAATTTTTTTGAAAAGACAATTCCAGTAAAAGTGGCCAAGTGGCCAAGTGGCGACATCTGGTCATAGTTACGAAACTGTTATAAAGTTAACCCTCTTAAACAAAGTGTTTGATTAACGAATTGAACTGGAAAGAACCCAAAATGCTTTAAAAAGGATAGATGAAATGACATATGGTCGAAATTGGATTCATTAAAATGGGATGTCAATTTGACAATTGCTCGATTTTAAATTTTTGTAATCGGTCCATAGATTACTTATATGCAGCTTTTTAAAAAACCGCAAGATTTAGCCCCGGCGACCAGAATGAAAGTCTGCGGGGGTGTGACCCGTGAAGGGATGACTTCTGTGACGTATGTGAAGGAATCTGATTTTCGGCGATAGTCACAATTCAACGTAATTTCGCAACATTTTGATTGTTAATTTCACAAAGAAATCTTCAATAAACCAACTTAAATTTTCCTCATATCGAATGTTTAGATATCCAACTAGGTAATTCAGCAGATGACAATTACACAATTATGACATAAACATGTCTTTTTGGCGATGTAAGACACCTCATAAATTCATTTAGCGGCAGTGATAATCATCATTAATTAATTAACGAGACTAGGAGGAGTAGCTATTTAACCACCCCCGTCTGTCGCTTATCACAGTCACGCCTCAGTGCGCATTTTCAAAAGGATTCGCCTGACAAATGAACACAAGACCTAGTCTGAACCGTAATTGAAGATTTGATTGAGGGAAAATGAAGTTCATTAAAGCTAGCGTGAATAAGGTGAAATACGTATGACTTCTGTTCATTTTATGTTATGTATGATTTTCAAGTTTTCGATGTCATAGTCTAAAACTGAAGAGTACAGTTGTTTAGTCAGCAGTCAAAAAATACTGCTACATGTTTTCAATTTAAAAAAAAAAATTACATTTAAAATTTTAGAATATTTGCCAAAAATAGTTTTGATGATACACAACTGTTCATCGACATATAAGACATATTCTATATTAAATTAATAAATGTGCCTGATTCTGCACACATTTACAGTATTTTAAACATTGTAGGGTTCAATTTCATTTCTTAACCCTGTCTTCATTAAACAAAGATATTTTAACTAAAATTTAACCACAGTCACCAGTTAATTTATTCACTACTGCAGATAAGTATTATTGTATCGTACCATAATCAAATGCATCTGATTTCTTTTAAATATTGAATTAATTGACACCAACTGAGGTGAGAACTTTCTTTCGCCCGGTAGTTTATAGTAATGTCCACAATGACTGGCTAGCTCAGTATTTGGTGCAATCGCCTCGCACTAACATTTTTTTGATGTCTTGACGTCCAATGTTGGCCCTGTTATGTAAAATGCTGCAAATCCTCGTGCAATGCGTGGATCAATGTATGCAAACTGGAGGGTCCCTTGTTGTCACACTACATCCATCAATGTCTCACAAATGCTTGAAATTCAAATGGGTGGTGCGATACTTTTGACGAGGTGTATATATCTTAAATCAACTTAATCAATGTTTGGATTGATTGTTTTAATAGAAATAATTTGTTGATAGAATTTAACTTCGTTTCGTAAAGAAATTTTCGTCAACGATGCTGTGATAATATGAGTTGTAACGTTCCGTCCATTATGACAATATTTTTCAATATGTATGTTTTGTTATTAAAAATATTCAAAATAAGTAAAAATATAGCGTTCTTTGTCATTTCATCGAGGCACGAATACAAAATGGCGGATACTTCCTGTAGAACTCGCAATTTAACAGAGGAAACAAAGTTCGTACCTCCTGTACTTACAGAGCGGGAGTATCGTCGGATTGTGGACAGAAATACTGTTACGACTCGGTTTATAGCCATTTAATGTAAGCATATTCCATATTGTACTTTGATGCACTTTGTATAAACTTTTATTGCAATTTTATGGAATAGCTGGTCCTTATTTTTACATTCTCGAAACCATTTTTTGGCATTTTTAAGTTTTATATTTGTATTCGAATAATGGCGAGGTTGGATACTAATCTCTATGTCTCTTAATGGAAAGAATCGCACGTGCAGTTCATGGGGACTATGGAGTAATTTTAATAGCCGTACACAATCAAGCTGTAAAGTGTTGTGTTAACAAGGCCACGTATTGAGGTGAGGTGAATTGGGGTTTAACGCCGCTTTCAAGAGTATGTATCACGGCTGCTGGTATATTGAAGGATATGGCTATGCATTGCGGTGAAACCTGCGAGCATCGACTGGAACTAGCGAACCATAGGTGGTACTGAGCTGAAAGTATAGCATCACACCGAAACTTTACTGTGTGAATAACAGACCATGTTTCAGAGTCCATGATTCGATGGCATGATTCGAACCACGAACCTCTTGATCCGAAGTCGAACGCGCTAATCACTGCGCTATCCCGCCCTTTGCACATGAGTTACCGGTGATGTAGCTCAGTTGGTAGAGTGTCCGCGCGCTCATCACCCGGAAGACCGGGGTTCGACTCCCATACAAAAGACGTTAACAGATGGGAGTTGTTGCTTGCTTGCTTGACACTCATTATAAGGACAGAACAACGCTGGCGCTGCCGGGTGCAAAATGCACAAATCGAATTTCCAATGTACATTGTATTGCGGACAATAAAGTGTTATTATTATATTGATATTTATTGCTAATAAAGCATGACTAATTGAATTGAACAACATAAATGCAATAAGAATATGAATATGATAATGTCAGCATCATATATTACTTATTGATCACTCTTATACACATTGAACAAAGTTAAGCACGCCACATTTGTTCACCAGCAAAAGTTGTCTGATAAACAAAAGACAATGTATCAGTAAAGATAATGGCATGGTATTAGACAATCTTAATGTAGTACTTAATAAAGAAAATTTCATTCAGATAACGTTTCGCTTCTTTCAGATGTTGCCCATTTTTTAAATTTATATATAATTTTTGTCATTTTGGTACTCAAAAACATGTTACGTTACACTGAGAAATGAAAGTGAATGTTAGTTGCTGTAATGTTAGTAATATCATTCTTTCAAGTCAACTGGTCAAACTGTAGTATCTACCTTTTAGTCAAAAGTCATTGGTTAAAAAAATTTGAGTCTTCAAAATACAATTTTTTTAGAAAAGACAATTCCAGTAAAAGTGGCCAAGTGGCGACATCTGGTCATAGTAACGAAACTGTTATAAAGTTAACCCCTCTTAAGCGTTTGATTAACGAATTGAACTGGACAGAACCAAAAATGCATTAATAAATCGTGTGACTATATATCCTTTTACAACCTCCATGTTAGGGCGCTCTACCTCCGATTGGCTCTACGGTAGTAGGGGGGGGGGGGGGGGGGGGGGGGGGGGGGGGGCGGGGGGCATTGTCGTCAACCCAGTTGACAACAATTGAATATGACGTCACGGATAGCCAGGAACCAAAGGCTTAGTCAACATACCAAGCAATCGGTTCGAGAGTCTTTCAATGCGTTAGGCGTAGGAATTTCAGTATTGTTGCTGTCTTTGGTTAAATATATCATGTTTAATGACCTCGGCAATTGAACGAAAAAATGTATTGTTTCAATAACGCCATAGTAACCCAAATACAATCATACAATTATTCGTTTAAAGACTTCTTTTCCTGTGTCGCTGTACGGAGTTGTAAAGCGAATCCTAAGAGTTCGAAGTTTCGTTATAGAACGTGACAGAAATCACTTGCTGCACGCGCTGTATAAGAGCTTTCTCATCCGAACACCTTCTGATGGTAGCGAGTATATTATTGACGTCACGCAGCGGATGCTCGCTTTCTGGAGCTAGATCCTTTTTGTCAATATACTTGTCAATAATTGTTGAA
Organism: Gibbula magus; assembly: GCA_936450465.1. Lineage (NCBI taxonomy): Eukaryota > Metazoa > Mollusca > Gastropoda > Trochida > Trochidae > Gibbula > Gibbula magus. The sequence goes on from OW388295.1 coordinate 46,033,748, forward strand.
AAAAAGGACTTTTCATGATCACCAACCAGTTACTTCCCTATTTTGTAAGATAGAAGATGGTTTGATGTGTAAAAGTCAACTTGGTAAACACAATTTAGTTTCTGACATCTGAAAAGCTAAACTTTATCACGTAGTTTAGGCACAAGGACGATTGTAATTTTGTGTAGAATATCAGTACCATTACAACTTCAGTCCACCTTTTTTTAAAATGTCAACTTGAGTCATTTTCCTTTGAAGAAATCTATCAAAGATTGTTCTTTTCTCAAGTCAAAAAAGGTAATTTCAGTCAAATTATCCTAACGCTCCCACAGCATCAGAAGTTAGTTTTACATATTGGGGTGCTTATATTTTGTCATAATATGTATACATTGTTTTTAAGTAGATCGGGCATTCAGTAACGACTGTGATCACGTAAAAACTAAAGCATGTGTTTTAAATGAATGAAAAAGGCTATAATGTGTATTTTGTAAAAAGTTACATATGCAGTTTATTTATATAGCCGGTAGCTTTGTATAAGCATAATAAACAACTTTATTTTATGATTGCAGGTGAAATACCGGGATCTATCAATGACAATAAACCGTGTTATCAGTCAATAGTTAAAATAACAATGGAACGTGTTATCAGTCACTAGTGACTGATATAACAATGACGTGACGTCATAAAAGAATGCTCCGACGTAGTGACACGTTCAACCAGCTGTGATACATTATTCTGTAATAGATACAAGTTAATATAGAATGTTTTAAATTGAAGGATCTGCTTTCTAATTTGAAATTGGCCCATTAAATGAACGTATAAAATGCATATACTAATAATGGGTATTTACATGGCGCACTTTTTCGTCCATTAGTGCATGCTCAAGGTGCTTACCAATATCACTACCCTGGTCTACATGTCGCTAGAAGGTCTCCTCCAACACAACATTTCCAGGTACCCATGTGTACTGCTGGGTGCCCAGAGGCACCTATTTGAATAAGGTGACAACAAAGTCTCTCAACTCATGTCTCAGTGTGGAGCTGGAAAACACTCTTCAAACTCTCAATTTACCCAGCAATTAAACGGGTACCAATCCATGCGGCGAGTCGCGCCAATTGTTGCTGAACCTTACTGATAGCGGTCAAGTGAGCTACGCACAGGACCACGTGCCACCATAATAACATATATCAACGAAGCTTCGGCATCTATACAAGTATAACTTGCACTTTTCAACCGTTTATGTGCCAGTAATCAAACACATTATGAATCTAAACTAACGGGCAAAAGAAAATATACACCTCACATGTTTTCGAATAATTCAATATTTTAAAGAAATGAGATGCATTTGATTACCGCACGTTACAATAACACTTTTCGGTAGTAGTTTGAATGACTGTTTTGTTATTCAACTAAAATATCATTATTTAAAGTAGACAGAGTAAGAAATGAAAGTTACACCAACATGACCCATACCATGTTTAAAATGTTGTTAAGGTGTGCAGAACGAGGCACATTTGTTGATGTTTATATAGAGTATGTGTTATATGTCGATGAACTGTTTTGTTTTATCAAAATTAATATGGGGGGATTTTAAAATCTAATATTTTTTATTTTTATCTTTAAAAAACCAGCAATAAACGTAGACTTTGACTGATTTAATTTTTTTGACCAATACGACGTCGAAAACTCAAGAAATTTGAAACTTTGAAAATTATACATATGATGAATACAACTGAGTGATACACTTTCTTTTGCGCGTCAGTTTATTTCTAAACAACATTTAAAAGGGGGAATGACATCTTTGTTTCTGAGCACCGTCAGTTGTCAGTTCTTGATGTACACAGCCTTGAAGCATTTATGTCCATGTTCAGTGTCATGCAAACATATTCCACATTAAATCATTATTTTGTTACATATAAAGATACGGTTGCGCAATTACGAGTCCATTATAAAATGTATCTTGATAATCTCAATCGCAAATTATTGGAATGGATACCCGGTCGTCACACGAGGTTACATCAAGCACCATTATTTAAAGCGTGATTCTGAAGTAGTGGGTGTGGAGTACACTATAGACTACCTATAACCGATTACTGAATGGAGTTGGATTAACCTTCACATTAGCTTTGCCTTTCAGCATAGCAACTGCGTGCGTCATGATTAAGCCCTAAGTAGGAAACATCAACAACAGATATATCTATATCTGAAATAGCGTTTATGTAAACTACAACCTCAGCGCAATGATCCACCACCACCACCACCACCACCACTACCACTACCACCACTACCACTACTACCACCACTACTACTACTACTACTACTACTACTACTACTACTACTACTACTACTACTACTACTACTACTACTACTACTACTACTACTGCTACTACTACTACTACTAGCATTACTACTACTACTACTACTATTGCTACTACTACTACTATTGCTACTACTAGCATTACTACTACTATTACAATAACAACAACTACTACTACTACTACTACTACTACTATTGCTATTACTGCTACTACTAGCATTACTACTACTACTACTACTACTACTATTTCTACTACTACTACTACTACTATTGCTACTACTAGCATTACTACTACTATTACAATAACAACTACTACTACTACTATTGCTACTACTAGCATTACTACTACTATTACAATAACAACTACTAATACTACTATTGGTACTGCTGGTAGCACTACTACTACTACTGCATTTACTATTCAATTAACTGACGTGATGTATATTAAATGGAAGGGAGGAATACACTTATTTGAAAAATATAACAACTGAAGTTTCGATTGGAAACGAAGATACAACCATTCACATTCGTGGTCATGATGGAAAACCGGACAATAGACCTTGGCTTGAAACCATTAAGTCAAACTTAATATTGGAAACTTTAATAAAAAATTAAGCATTTGGGGTGAATATGAAAGTCGAATAAGAAGATATAACCTACACCAGCATCTTTTGTAATATAGTACATTTTAGAACCAAATACAATATCATGCAAAACTGACCATACATCTTTAAACACAAATACATGACAATAACAAGAAAGTTGTAAAATGTATTTATTTTGTGTGGATATACATTCTTGTCAACAAGCCTTTGACGTTATATCACAAACTAAGAGACATGACTTATGAATATACTGTCCCTTAATTGCAATGCCATGCTTAAATGGCTTATCGGGTGTTATCCACTGTAGTCGTCACTTACTGGATTTAATTGTAACATTGTCAGGCTCTCTATGAACACGCTCCTTATGCTCCTTACCAGTGTACCTACAAGTACGTCACACACCACTGCTTGTCAACATATTTTGAAACTAAAACACATGCATTGTTGTTTGCCGTGTTGCCAAATCGAACCTATGCAATGTATAAGTAATGAGATTAGCAGGGGATTATAAGCGACTGATTAACGCGTTAACTAATCCTTTCTTTTCGACCGAGTTCGCGTTCCCTACTAGCAAACATTCACACCCATGGCCATTGGGTACAAACGATGTTTCGGGAATAGCGATGGGGTTGTTGGTTCCTTTCGTATGTATTGTTTTTCATTTTATGAACGGTATCTTTCGGTGTCTTTCTGCATTCAAATGCGCCTATAGTGATACTGATATGGTATTTTGATGTGGTATTATATATGATGTTTACTCATTGAAAATCTACTTCAACAAAATAAACATTCCGTTTTCTTTTAATAGAACTAGGTAGGATCATTTAAATATATCACACATATGTTTTTATTCTTAATAGCAATGGACTACAATATGTTTTATTTCAAAAGTCAATGAAAATGTTCAATCAATGTTTTGTTCATTTACATTTTTGTCATACCTAATATATGTGTATTCTATTGTATGGATATATATATAAAACAGATTAGGTACAAATGAAACTTTGACAGGGCAACAATTATTGATGGATAAAGTTCTTAAATATAATATCACAAGAATTGCGCAGTGTAGTAAATATGATTTGCACAAATGATATTATTTACATAATGGTAATAAGAATATACGCAATTGACACATTAAAACATCCTTTGCAAATATTCTAAAGTAAGCAATAAGTATACATTTTATGTATTTTTTCAACATTCTTTCCATCATTTGATTGTTTCCTAGATCTAAAATCAAATCCCAGAGAATAAACTTTATCTTTCGTCATGATATAATTTTCATTCAATGAAATAAGGATAATTATTTTCACAATGATATTCACATGAAACAAACAAACAGGTCATCATTTTACCTTAGTAATAGATGCTGCACATTCTGCAGTAGAAAAAGTCGGTGCAATACGCAGATACTAAAAAAAGAAATTACCTCTACAATTTTCGGAAAGATATGTAATACAATGTTGTTAAATTAAAAGAGAATTAGTGAATACAGGTCACAGTCACAGAAAAAAATCAAAATAGCAAAAGGACATCAATGAATAGTCTTTATATGAAATTGACACAGCGGTATGATTAAAGCAAAGTATGTATGTCTTCAAAGAAACACTTGAAAGAGTGCTCCAGAAGAAAAAGTCGAAAAACTGAGGAAATTTTCATGAAATATGCAAATGAAGTTAGGAAATATACGGCATAAGGCAGGTGTACACATCATAGTGATAATATGAATGAAGTTTCGAAACAATTGAACAATTAGTGCCTGGTCATGAGTTATGAGTGGATTAAAATTGAGTGGCGAATTCGAAAAACTGAGGACATTTTTAAATTATATACACCCGACTACTTCGTAGTGATTGAATCATGTCATTGCAATTCAGTACATCTAGTGATTGAATAACGTAGTCATCCTAAAGTAAATATACATCTGGTGATTGAATAACGTAGTCAGCATAAATTAAATATACATCTAGTTATTGAATAACGTAGTCAGCCTAAAGTAAATATACATGTAGTGATTGAATAACGTAGTCATCCTGAAGTAAATATACATCTAGTGATTGAATAACATAGTCAGCCTAAAGTAAATATACATCTAGTGATTGAATAACATAGTCAGCCTAAAGTAAATATACATCTAGTGATTGAATAACGTAGTCAGCATAACATAAATATACATCTAGTGATTGATTAACGTAGTCAGCATAAAGAACACATACATGTAGTGAATGTATAACGTAGTCAGCATAAAGTACATATACATTTAGTTATTTAATAACGTAGTTATTTTAAAGTAAATATACATGTAGTGAATGAATAACGTAGTCAGCATAAAATACATATACATGTAGTGAATGAATAACGTAGTCAGGCTAAAGTAAATATACATCTAGTGATTGAATAACGTAGTCAGCATAACATAAATATACATGTAGTGAATGAATAACGTAGTCAGCATAAAATACATATACATGTAGTGAATGAATAACGTAGTCAGGCTAAAGTAAATATACATCTAGTGATTGAATAACGTGGTCAGCATAACATAAATATACATGTAGTGAATGAATAACGTAGTCAGCATAAATACATATACATGTAGTGAATGAATAACGTAGTCAGGCTAAAGTAAATATACATGTAGTAAGTGAATAACGTAGTCAGTATAAAGCACATATACATGTAGTTATTGAATAACGTAGTCAGTATAAAGCACATATACATGTAGTTATTGAATAACGTAGTCAGTATAAAGCACATATACATGTAGTTATTGAATAACGTAGTCAGTATAAAGCACATATACATGTAGTGAATGAATAACGTAGTCAGTATAAAGCACTTATACATGTAGTTATTGAATATCGTAGTCAGTATAAAGCACTTATACATGTAGTTATTGAATAACGTAGTCAGTATAAAGCACATATACATGTAGTTATTGAATAACGTAGTCAGTATAAAGCACATATACATGTAGTTATTGAATAACGTAGTCAGTATAAAGCACATATACATGTAGTTATTGAATAACGTAGTCAGTATAAAGCACATATACATGTAGTGATTGAATAACGTAGTCAGTATAAAGCACATATACATGTAGTGATTGAATAACGTAGTCAGTATAAAGCACATATACATCTAGTTATTGAATAACGTAGTCCTCCAAGTACATACAGTGATTGAATCATGTTATCACAATGAAGTAATGCACTGACGGATTCATACAGTCATCATTGGCTGTATATTGTAGTGATTCATTAATAGAGTTCTTTTCCAAATGTACATGTAATAACATTTCTCCATTTCAATTTGCAGGTTGCTGGTCTGTTTATTACAGTTTATGTTACAAGTAAGTAATCAACAAGTTGATTCTTTCGTTTTTAGGAAATGAAATTGATTGTTTTTAGATTTCAGAGAGAATCAACAAGCGTCCCTCAAATAAATACAACAGTTTGATACGACAAGTTGTAACTACAACTCGCACAGAGTGAACGTACCTTATTATCTCTTTCATCCGTTTGCCAAATGGAAAAAAAACAATATCGAGCGAATTATTACAGAATAGTTACCCTTGTCTTAACTTAAAAAACAACATTCTTTTGTATAGCAACTTCTGAAACTTTGAAATGGTTTGTGGACATACTGCGACATCATAATGATATAATATTGCAACTTGTTATTAAAATATTTAACGAAATCGGATAATCTGTAGTGGTAATAACAGTGTTTGGTATAAAGCAAGAATTGCACGGCGACCATTTTAATGTGAACACATTTTATTATTTCGAATGACAAAAACGATTCCCATGGCTTTACCGAACCATGTACACTCATTTTAAAACTGATTTTCCGAAGAGAGGAGGGTGTTCTACTTTTGGTGACATTATTTTTCAAATTCATTTCAGCGACTTATTTCAGCGAAAAAAACGTGCTACTGCTCCTTTAAAAAGAACATTAGTGGCAGATAATGATACACGGGTCTACAATTACGACACTTCAAACCAGACAGCATCATACTTCCGCTCAACCAATCATTGTGTCTGCAAAGAAGGACATCAGTCTGTGTAATATACGACATTCAAAACTAAAACTCAGTAATTATCAAAAATTCTTTCAAGAACTATACCTTGTTGGAAAATACGTTTTCAAAGGAAACAACGAATTGAATACATTTAAAAAAAAATGCAGATCACTAATCCCAGAATTTAAGTAAGTAATAATATAATATTTGTGATATTTGTTTTTATGCAGAAACCATTCAGCTCAATGCAAATTGATTGGACGCAAAAATAATGTTCCCTGTTAATATATATTTATATATTATACACGTTGTACATTTGTAGTGAATATGTAAATAAATAAATAGATAAATAAATAAATAAATAAATAAATGATTAAAATAAATAAATAAATAAATAAATAAATAAATAAATAAATAAATAAATAAATAAATAAATAAATAAATAAATAAATAAATAAATAAATAAATAAATAAATAAATAAATAAATAAATGGGAATGTGATCAATTATGGAATAATTGGCTTGCTAAATGTGAAATAGCTCACTATAAATCAGCCTACTGTAACCAAACGGGTATTGCTTGCTGAATGTCTTATGGTATGTGAATACAATATCATGGTATTTTCTTGGCGTTTTGTTTATTCGACGTTTTTTTTGCTATCATTTATGGAAGTTAGCGGTGGTCCAGAAATTCCAATTTATACCTACTTTCGCAATCTTAATGTAAAAAAATGTCAATGTATTTGGGTATTCAATAACAGCAGTAAATATATACTGTAAAAAGGGAAAGTCAACATTATTTAACATCTAGAATTATGCAATACACATATAAATGAAAGAGTCGTCGTTGAGATTGTGTAATTAGAAGATTTAAAATAAGATCATCCTTTAAACTTTCAGGTGCAGAAGAAACGACCCGACAAAATAACAACACAATTTCAATATCACCAATAATAAATAATACAACAAGCAGAACGACCTCTGATGTGACGTCTCCTGTGACATCTTTCACCACAAACAGAACGACCTCTGACGTGACGTCTCCGTCGACCTCCTTCACCACCAGCAGGACGACCTCTGACGTGACTTCGCCATCCACCTCGTTCACAACTAACAGAACGACCTCTGATGTGACGTCGAATACCACATCCTTCACAACCAGCAGGACGACCTCTGACGTGACGTCTCCGTCGACCTCCTTCACCACCAGCAGGACGACCTCTGACGTGACTTCGCCATCAACCTCGTTCACAACTAGCAGAACGACCTCTGATGCGACGTCACCTACCACATCTTTCACAACCAGCAGGACGACCTCTGACGTGACGTCTCCGTCGACCTCCTTCACCACCAGCAGGACGACCTCTGACGTGACTTCGCCATCCACCTCGTTCACAACTAGCAGAACGACCTCTGATGTGACGTCGCCTACCACATCCTTCACAACCAGCAGGACGACCTCTGACGTGACGTCTCCGTCGACCTCCTTCACCACCAGCAGGACGACCTCTGACGTGACTTCGCCATCCACCTCGTTCACAACTAGCAGAAAGACCTCTGATGTGACGTCGCCTACCACATCCTTCACAACCAGCAGGACGACCTCTGACGTGACGTCTCCGTCGACCTCCTTCACCACCAGCAGGACGACCTCTGACGTGACGTCGCCATCCACCTCGTTCACAACTAGCAGAACGACCTCTGATGTGACGTCGCCTACCACATCCTTCACAACCAGCAGGACGACCTCTGACGTGACGTCTCCGTCGACCTCCTTTACCACCAGCAGGACGACCTCTGACGTGACTTCGCCATCCACCTCGTTCACAACTAGCAGAACGACCTCTGATGTGACGTCGCCTACCACATCCTTCACAACCAGCAGGACGACCTCTGATGTGACGTCTCCGTCGACCTCCTTCACCACCAGCAGGACGACCTCTGACGTGACTTCGCCATCCACCTCGTTCACAACTAGCAGAACGACTTCTGATGTGACGTCGCCTACCACATCCTTCACAACCAGCAGGACGACCTCTGACGTGACGTCTCCGTCGACCTCCTTCACCACCAGCAGGACGACCTCTGACGTGACTTCGCCATCCACCTCGTTCACAACTAGCAGAACGACCTCTGATGTGACGTCGCCTACCACATCCTTCACAACCAGCAGGACGACCTCTGACGTGACGTCTCCGTCGACCTCCTTCACCACCAGCAGGACGACCTCTGACGTGACTTCGCCATCCACCTCGTTCACAACTAGCAGAACGACCTCTGATGTGACGTCGCCTACCACATCCTTCACAACCAGCAGGACGACCTCTGACGTGACGTCTCCGTCGACCTCCTTCACCACAAGCAGGACGACCTCTGACGTGACTTCGCCATCCACCTCGTTCACAACTAGCAGAACGACCTCTGATGTGACGTCGCCTACCACATCCTTCACAACCAGCAGGACGACCTCTGACGTGACGTCTCCGTCGACCTCCTTCACCACCAGCAGGACGACCTCTGACGTGACTTCGCCATCCACCTCGTTCACAACTAGCAGAACGACCTCTGATGTGACGTCGCCTACCACATCCTTCACAACCAGCAGGACGACCTCTGACGTGACGTCTCCGTCGACCTCCTTCACCACCAGCAGGACGACCTCTGACGTGACTTCGCCATCCACCTCGTTCACAACTAGCAGAACGACCTCTGATGTGACGTCGCCTACCACATCCTTCACAACCAGCAGGACGACCTCTGACGTGACGTCTCCGTCGACCTCCTTCACCACCAGCAGGACGACCTCTGACGTGACTTCGCCATCCACCTCGTTCACAACTAGCAGAACGACCTCTGATGTGACGTCGCCTACCACATCCTTCACAACCAGCAGGACGACCTCTGACGTGACGTCTCCGTCGACCTCCTTCACCACCAGCAGGACGACCTCTGACGTGACTTCGCCATCCACCTCGTTCACAACTAGCAGAACGACCTCTGATGTGACGTCGCCTACCACATCCTTCACAACCAGCAGGACGACCTCTGACGTGACGTCTCCGTCGACCTCCTTCACCACCAGCAGGACGACCTCTGACGTGACTTCGCCATCCACCTCGTTCACAACTAGCAGAACGACCTCTGATGTGACGTCGCCTACCACATCCTTCACAACCAGCAGGACGACCTCTGACGTGACGTCTCCGTCGACCTCCTTCACCACCAGCAGGACGACCTCTGACGTGACTTCGCCATCCACCTCGTTCACAACTAGCAGAACGACCTCTGATGTGACGTCGCCTACCACATCCTTCACAACCAGCAGGACGACCTCTGACGTGACGTCTCCGTCGACCTCCTTCACCACCAGCAGGACGATCTCTGACGTGACTTCGCCATCCACCTCGTTCACAACTAGCAGAACGACCTCTGATGTGACGTCGCCTACCACATCCTTCACAACCAGCAGGACGACCTCTGACGTGACGTCTCCGTCGACCTCCTTCACCACCAGCAGGACGACCTCTGACGTGACTTCGCCATCCACCTCGTTCACAACTAGCAGAACGACCTCTGATGTGACGTCGCCTACCACATCCTTCACAACCAGCAGGACGACCTCTGACGTGACGTCTCCGTCGACCTCCTTCACCACCAGCAGGACGACCTCTGACGTGACTTCGCCATCCACCTCGTTCACAACTAGCAGAACGACCTCTGATGTGACGTCGCCTACCACATCCTTCACAACCAGCAGGACGACCTCTGACGTGACGTCTCCGTCGACCTCCTTCACCACCAGCAGGACGACCTCTGACGTGACTTCGCCATCCACCTCGTTCACAACTAGCAGAACGAGCTCTGATGTGACGTCGCCTACCACATCCTTCACAACCAGCAGGACGACCTCTGACGTGACGTCTCCGTCGACCTCCTTCACCACCAGCAGGACGACCTCTGACGTGACTTCGCCATCAACCTCGTTCACAACTAGCAGAACGACCTCTGATGTGACGTCGCCTACCACATCCTTCACAACCAGCAGGACGACCTCTGACGTGACGTCTCCGTCGACCTCCTTCACCACCAGCAGGACGACCTCTGACGTGACTTCGCCATCCACCTCGTTCACAACTAGCAGAACGACCTCTGATGTGACGTCGCCTACCACATCCTTCACAACCAGCAGGACGACCTCTGACGTGACGTCTCCGTCGACCTCCTTCACCACCAGCAGGACGACCTCTGACGTGACTTCGCCATCCACCTCGTTCACAACTAGCAGAACGACCTCTGATGTGACGTCGCCTACCACATCCTTCACAACCAGCAGGACGACCTCTGACGTGACGTCTCCGTCGACCTCCTTCACCACCAGCAGGACGACCTCTGACGTGACTTCGCCATCCACCTCGTTCACAACTAGCAGAACGACCTCTGATGTGACGTCGCCTACCACATCCTTCACAACCAGCAGGACGACCTCTGACGTGACGTCTCCGTCGACCTCCTTCACCACCAGCAGGACGACCTCTGACGTGACTTCGCCATCCACCTCGTTCACAACTAGCAGAACGACCTCTGATGTGACGTCGCCTACCACATCCTTCACAACCAGCAGGAGGACCTCTGTCGTGACGTCTCCGTCGACCTCCTTCACCACCAGCAGGACGACCTCTGACGTGACTTCGCCATCCACCTCGTTCACAACTAGCAGAACGACCTCTGATGTGACGTCGCCTACCACATCCTTCACAACCAGCAGGACGACCTCTGACGTGACGTCTCCGTCGACCTCCTTCACCACCAGCAGGACGACCTCTGACGTGACGTCTCCGTCGACCTCCTTCACCACCAGCAGGACGACATCTGACGTGACTTCGCCATCCACCTCGTTCACAACTAGCAGAACGACCTCTGATGTGACGTCGCCTACCACATCCTTCACAACCAGCAGGACGACCTCTGACGTGACGTCTCCGTCGACCTCCTTCACCACCAGCAGGACGACCTCTGACGTGACTTCGCCATCCACCTCGTTCACAACTAGCAGAACGACCTCTGATGTGACGTCGCCTACCACATCCTTCACAACCAGCAGGACGACCTCTGACGTGACGTCTCCGTCGACCTCCTTCACCACCAGCAGGACGACCTCTGACGTGACTTCGCCATCCACCTCGTTCACAACTAGCAGAACGACCTCTGATGTGACGTCGCCTACCACATCCTTCACAACCAGCAGGACGACCTCTGACGTGACGTCTCCGTCGACCTCCTTCACCACCAGCAGGACGACCTCTGACGTGACTTCGCCATCCACCTCGTTCACAACTAGCAGAACGACCTCTGATGTGACGTCGCCTACCACATCCTTCACAACCAGCAGGACGACCTCTGACGTGACGTCTCCGTCGACCTCCTTCACCACCAGCAGGACGACCTCTGACGTGACTTCGCCATCCACCTCGTTCACAACTAGCAGAACGACCTCTGATGTGACGTCGCCTACCACATCCTTCACAACCAGCAGGACGACCTCTGACGTGACGTCTCCGTCGACCTCCTTCACCACCAGCAGGACGACCTCTGACGTGACTTCGCCATCCACCTCGTTCACAACTAGCAGAACGACCTCTGATGTGACGTCGCCTACCACATCCTTCACAACCAGCAGGACGACCTCTGACGTGACGTCTCCGTCGACCTCCTTCACCACCAGCAGGACGACCTCTGACGTGACTTCGCCATCCACCTCGTTCACAACTAGCAGAACGACCTCTGATGTGACGTCGCCTACCACATCCTTCACAACCAGCAGGACGACCTCTGACGTGACGTCTCCGTCGACCTCCTTCACCACCAGCAGGACGACCTCTGACGTGACTTCGCCATCCACCTCGTTCACAACTAGCAGAACGACCTCTGATGTGACGTCGCCTACCACATCCTTCACAACCAGCAGGACGACCTCTGACGTGACGTCTCCGTCGACCTCCTTCACCACCAGCAGGACGACCTCTGACGTGACTTCGCCATCCACCTCGTTCACAACTAGCAGAACGACCTCTGATGTGACGTCGCCTACCACATCCTTCACAACCAGCAGGACGACCTCTGACGTGACGTCTCCGTCGACCTCCTTCACCACCAGCAGGACGACCTCTGACGTGACTTCGCCATCCACCTCGTTCACAACTAGCAGAACGACCTCTGATGTGACGTCGCCTACCACATCCTTCACAACCAGCAGGACGACCTCTGACGTGACGTCTCCGTCGACCTCCTTCACCACCAGCAGGACGACCTCTGACGTGACTTCGCCATCCACCTCGTTCACAACTAGCAGAACGACCTCTGATGTGACGTCGCCTACCACATCCTTCACAACCAGCAGGACGACCTCTGACGTGACGTCTCCGTCGACCTCCTTCACCACCAGCAGGACGACCTCTGACGTGACTTCGCCATCCACCTCGTTCACAACTAGCAGAACGACCTCTGATGTGACGTCGCCTACCACATCCTTCACAACCAGCAGGACGACCTCTGACGTGACGTCTCCGTCGACCTCCTTCACCACCAGCAGGACGACCTCTGACGTGACTTCGCCATCCACCTCGTTCACAACTAGCAGAACGACCTCTGATGTGACGTCGCCTACCACATCCTTCACAACCAGCAGGACGACCTCTGACGTGACGTCTCCGTCGACCTCCTTCACCACCAGCAGGACGACCTCTGACGTGACTTCGTCATCCACCTCGTTCACAACTAGCAGAACGACCTCTGATGTGACGTCGCCTACCACATCCTTCACAACCAGCAGGACGACCTCTGACGTGACGTCTCCGTCGACCTCCTTCACCACCAGCAGGACGACCTCTGACGTGACGTCTCCGTCGACCTCCTTCACCACCAGCAGGACGACCTCTGACGTGACTTCGCCATCCACCTCGTTCACAACTAGCAGAACGACCTCTGATGTGACGTCGCCTACCACATCCTTCACAACCAGCAGGACGACCTCTGACGTGACGTCTCCGTCGACCTCCTTCACCACCAGCAGGACGACCTCTGACGTGACTTCGCCATCCACCTCGTTCACAACTAGCAGAACGACCTCTGATGTGACGTCGCCTACCACATCCTTCACAACCAGCAGGACGACCTCTGACGTGACGTCTCCGTCGACCTCCTTCACCACCAGCAGGACGACCTCTGACGTGACTTCGCCATCCACCTCGTTCACAACTAGCAGAACGACCTCTGATGTGACGTCGCCTACCACATCCTTCACAACCAGCAGGACGACCTCTGACGTGACGTCTCCGTCGACCTCCTTCACCACCAGCAGGACGACCTCTGACGTGACTTCGCCATCCACCTCGTTCACAACTAGCAGAACGACCTCTGATGTGACGTCGCCTACCACATCCTTCACAACCAGCAGGACGACCTCTGACGTGACGTCTCCGTCGACCTCCTTCACCACCAGCAGGACGACCTCTGACGTGACTTCGCCATCCACCTCGTTCACAACTAGCAGAACGACCTCTGATGTGACGTCGCCTACCACATCCTTCACAACCAGCAGGACGACCTCTGACGTGACGTCTCCGTCGACCTCCTTCACCACCAGCAGGACGACCTCTGACGTGACTTCGCCATCCACCTCGTTCACAACTAGCAGAACGACCTCTGATGTGACGTCGCCTACCACATCCTTCACAACCAGCAGGACGACCTCTGACGTGACGTCTCCGTCGACCTCCTTCACCACCAGCAGGACGACCTCTGACGTGACTTCGCCATCCACCTCGTTCACAACTAGCAGAACGACCTCTGATGTGACGTCGCCTACCACATCCTTCACAACCAGCAGGACGACCTCTGACGTGACGTCTCCGTCGACCTCCTTCACCACCAGCAGGACGACCTCTGACGTGACTTCGCCATCCACCTCGTTCACAACTAGCAGAACGACCTCTGATGTGACGTCGCCTACCACATCCTTCACAACCAGCAGGACGACCTCTGACGTGACGTCTCCGTCGACCTCCTTCACCACCAGCAGGACGACCTCTGACGTGACTTCGCCATCCACCTCGTTCACAACTAGCAGAACGACCTCTGATGTGACGTCGCCTACCACATCCTTCACAACCAGCAGGACGACCTCTGACGTGACGTCTCCGTCGACCTCCTTCACCACCAGCAGGACGACCTCTGACGTGACTTCGCCATCCACCTCGTTCACAACTAGCAGAACGACCTCTGATGTGACGTCGCCTACCACATCCTTCACAACCAGCAGGACGACCTCTGACGTGACGTCTCCGTCGACCTCCTTCACCACCAGCAGGACGACCTCTGACGTGACTTCGCCATCCACCTCGTTCACAACTAGCAGAACGACCTCTGATGTGACGTCGCCTACCACATCCTTCACAACCAGCAGGACGACCTCTGACGTGACGTCTCCGTCGACCTCCTTCACCACCAGCAGGACGACCTCTGACGTGACTTCGCCATCCACCTCGTTCACAACTAGCAGAACGACCTCTGATGTGACGTCGCCTACCACATCCTTCACAACCAGCAGGACGACCTCTGACGTGACGTCTCCGTCGACCTCCTTCACCACCAGCAGGACGACCTCTGACGTGACTTCGCCATCCACCTCGTTCACAACTAGCAGAACGACCTCTGATGTGACGTCGCCTACCACATCCTTCACAACCAGCAGGACGACCTCTGACGTGACGTCTCCGTCGACCTCCTTCACCACCAGCAGGACGACCTCTGACGTGACTTCGCCATCCACCTCGTTCACAACTAGCAGAACGACCTCTGATGTGACGTCGCCTACCACATCCTTCACAACCAGCAGGACGACCTCTGACGTGACGTCTCCGTCGACCTCCTTCACCACCAGCAGGACGACCTCTGACGTGACTTCGCCATCCACCTCGTTCACAACTAGCAGAACGACCTCTGATGTGACGTCGCCTACCACATCCTTCACAACCAGCAGGACGACCTCTGACGTGACGTCTCCGTCGACCTCCTTCACCACCAGCAGGACGACCTCTGACGTGACTTCGCCATCCACCTCGTTCACAACTAGCAGAACGACCTCTGATGTGACGTCGCCTACCACATCCTTCACAACCAGCAGGACGACCTCTGACGTGACGTCTCCGTCGACCTCCTTCACCACCAGCAGGACGACCTCTGACGTGACTTCGCCATCCACCTCGTTCACAACTAGCAGAACGACCTCTGATGTGACGTCGCCTACCACATCCTTCACAACCAGCAGGACGACCTCTGACGTGACGTCTCCGTCGACCTCCTTCACCACCAGCAGGACGACCTCTGACGTGACTTCGCCATCCACCTCGTTCACAACTAGCAGAACGACCTCTGATGTGACGTCGCCTACCACATCCTTCACAACCAGCAGGACGACCTCTGACGTGACGTCTCCGTCGACCTCCTTCACCACCAGCAGGACGACCTCTGACGTGACTTCGCCATCCACCTCGTTCACAACTAGCAGAACGACCTCTGATGTGACGTCGCCTACCACATCCTTCACAACCAGCAGGACGACCTCTGACGTGACGTCTCCGTCGACCTCCTTCACCACCAGCAGGACGACCTCTGACGTGACTTCGCCATCCACCTCGTTCACAACTAGCAGAACGACCTCTGATGTGACGTCGCCTACCACATCCTTCACAACCAGCAGGACGACCTCTGACGTGACGTCTCCGTCGACCTCCTTCACCACCAGCAGGACGACCTCTGACGTGACTTCGCCATCCACCTCGTTCACAACTAGCAGAACGACCTCTGATGTGACGTCGCCTACCACATCCTTCACAACCAGCAGGACGACCTCTGACGTGACGTCTCCGTCGACCTCCTTCACCACCAGCAGGACGACCTCTGACGTGACTTCGCCATCCACCTCGTTCACAACTAGCAGAACGACCTCTGATGTGACGTCGCCTACCACATCCTTCACAACCAGCAGGACGACCTCTGACGTGACGTCTCCGTCGACCTCCTTCACCACCAGCAGGACGACCTCTGACGTGACTTCGCCATCCACCTCGTTCACAACTAGCAGAACGACCTCTGATGTGACGTCGCCTACCACATCCTTCACAACCAGCAGGACGACCTCTGACGTGACGTCTCCGTCGACCTCCTTCACCACCAGCAGGACGACCTCTGACGTGACTTCGCCATCCACCTCGTTCACAACTAGCAGAACGACCTCTGATGTGACGTCGCCTACCACATCCTTCACAACCAGCAGGACGACCTCTGACGTGACGTCTCCGTCGACCTCCTTCACCACCAGCAGGACGACCTCTGACGTGACTTCGCCATCCACCTCGTTCACAACTAGCAGAACGACCTCTGATGTGACGTCGCCTACCACATCCTTCACAACCAGCAGGACGACCTCTGACGTGACGTCTCCGTCGACCTCCTTCACCACCAGCAGGACGACCTCTGACGTGACTTCGCCATCCACCTCGTTCACAACTAGCAGAACGACCTCTGATGTGACGTCGCCTACCACATCCTTCACAACCAGCAGGACGACCTCTGACGTGACGTCTCCGTCGACCTCCTTCACCACCAGCAGGACGACCTCTGACGTGACTTCGCCATCCACCTCGTTCACAACTAGCAGAACGACCTCTGATGTGACGTCGCCTACCACATCCTTCACAACCAGCAGGACGACCTCTGACGTGACGTCTCCGTCGACCTCCTTCACCACCAGCAGGACGACCTCTGACGTGACTTCGCCATCCACCTCGTTCACAACTAGCAGAACGACCTCTGATGTGACGTCGCCTACCACATCCTTCACAACCAGCAGGACGACCTCTGACGTGACGTCTCCGTCGACCTCCTTCACCACCAGCAGGACGACCTCTGACGTGACTTCGCCATCCACCTCGTTCACAACTAGCAGAACGACCTCTGATGTGACGTCGCCTACCACATCCTTCACAACCAGCAGGACGACCTCTGACGTGACGTCTCCGTCGACCTCCTTCACCACCAGCAGGACGACCTCTGACGTGACTTCGCCATCCACCTCGTTCACAACTAGCAGAACGACCTCTGATGTGACGTCGCCTAACCACATCCTTCACAACAGCAGGACGACCTCTGACGTGACGTCTCCGTCGACCTCCTTCACCACCAGCAGGACGACCTCTGGACGTGACTTCGCCATCCACCTCGTTCACAACTAGCAGAACGACCTCTGATGTGACGTCGCCTACCACATCCTTCACAACCAGCAGGACGACCTCTGACGTGACGTCTCCGTCGACCTCCTTCACCACCAGCAGACGACCTCTGACGTGACTTCGCCATCCACCTCGTTCACAACTAGCAGAACGACCTCTGATGTGACGTCGCCTACCACATCCTTCACAACCAGCAGGACGACCTCTGACGTGACGTCTCCGTCGACCTCCTTCACCACCAGCAGGACGACCTCTGACGTGACTTCGCCATCCACCTCGTTCACAACTAGCAGAACGACCTCTGATGTGACGTCGCCTACCACATCCTTCACAACCAGCAGGACGACCTCTGACGTGACGTCTCCGTCGACCTCCTTCACCACCAGCAGGACGACCTCTGACGTGACTTCGCCATCCACCTCGTTCACAACTAGCAGAACGACCTCTGATGTGACGTCGCCTACCACATCCTTCACAACCAGCAGGACGACCTCTGACGTGACGTCTCCGTCGACCTCCTTCACCACCAGCAGGACGACCTCTGACGTGACTTCGCCATCCACCTCGTTCACAACTAGCAGAACGACCTCTGATGTGACGTCGCCTACCACATCCTTCACAACCAGCAGGACGACCTCTGACGTGACGTCTCCGTCGACCTCCTTCACCACCAGCAGGACGACCTCTGACGTGACTTCGCCATCCACCTCGTTCACAACTAGCAGAACGACCTCTGATGTGACGTCGCCTACCACATCCTTCACAACCAGCAGGACGACCTCTGACGTGACGTCTCCGTCGACCTCCTTCACCACCAGCAGGACGACCTCTGACGTGACTTCGCCATCCACCTCGTTCACAACTAGCAGAACGACCTCTGATGTGACGTCGCCTACCACATCCTTCACAACCAGCAGGACGACCTCTGACGTGACGTCTCCGTCGACCTCCTTCACCACCAGCAGGACGACCTCTGACGTGACTTCGCCATCCACCTCGTTCACAACTAGCAGAACGACCTCTGATGTGACGTCGCCTACCACATCCTTCACAACCAGCAGGACGACCTCTGACGTGACGTCTCCGTCGACCTCCTTCACCACCAGCAGGACGACCTCTGACGTGACTTCGCCATCCACCTCGTTCACAACTAGCAGAACGACCTCTGATGTGACGTCGCCTACCACATCCTTCACAACCAGCAGGACGACCTCTGACGTGACGTCTCCGTCGACCTCCTTCACCACCAGCAGGACGACCTCTGACGTGACTTCGCCATCCACCTCGTTCACAACTAGCAGAACGACCTCTGATGTGACGTCGCCTACCACATCCTTCACAACCAGCAGGACGACCTCTGACGTGACGTCTCCGTCGACCTCCTTCACCACCAGCAGGACGACCTCTGACGTGACTTCGCCATCCACCTCGTTCACAACTAGCAGAACGACCTCTGATGTGACGTCGCCTACCACATCCTTCACAACCAGCAGGACGACCTCTGACGTGACGTCTCCGTCGACCTCCTTCACCACCAGCAGGACGACCTCTGACGTGACTTCGCCATCCACCTCGTTCACAACTAGCAGAACGACCTCTGATGTGACGTCGCCTACCACATCCTTCACAACCAGCAGGACGACCTCTGACGTGACGTCTCCGTCGACCTCCTTCACCACCAGCAGGACGACCTCTGACGTGACTTCGCCATCCACCTCGTTCACAACTAGCAGAACGACCTCTGATGTGACGTCGCCTACCACATCCTTCACAACCAGCAGGACGACCTCTGACGTGACGTCTCCGTCGACCTCCTTCACCACCAGCAGGACGACCTCTGACGTGACTTCGCCATCCACCTCGTTCACAACTAGCAGAACGACCTCTGATGTGACGTCGCCTACCACATCCTTCACAACCAGCAGGACGACCTCTGACGTGACGTCTCCGTCGACCTCCTTCACCACCAGCAGGACGACCTCTGACGTGACTTCGCCATCCACCTCGTTCACAACTAGCAGAACGACCTCTGATGTGACGTCGCCTACCACATCCTTCACAACAAGCAGGACGACCTCTGACGTGACGTCTCCGTCGACCTCCTTCACCACTAGCAGGACGACCTCTGACGTGACTTCGCCATCCACCTCGTTCACAACTAGCAGAACGACCACTGATGTGACGTCGCCTACCACATCCTTCACAACCAGCAGGACGACCTCTGACGTGACGTCTCCGTCGACCTCCTTCACCACCAGCAGGACGACCTCTGACGTGACTTCGCCATCCACCTCGTTCACAACTAGCAGAACGACCTCTGATGTGACGTCGCCTACCACATCCTTCACAACCAGCAGGACGACCTCTGACGTGACGTCTCCGTCGACCTCCTTCACCACCAGCAGGACGACCTCTGACGTGACTTCGCCATCCACCTCGTTCACAACTAACAGAACGACCTCTGATGTGACGTCGCCTACCACATCCTTCACAACAAGCAGGACGACCTCTGACGTGACGTCTCCGTCGACCTCCTTCACCACCAGCAGGACGACCTCTGACGTGACTTCGCCATCCACCTCGTTCACAACTAGCAGAACGACCTCTGATGTGACGTCGCCTACCACATCCTTCACAACCAGCAGGACGACCTCTGACGTGACGTCTCCGTCGACCTCCTTCACCACCAGCAGGACGACCTCTGACGTGACTTCGCCATCCACCTCGTTCACAACTAGCAGAACGACCTCTGATGTGACGTCGCCTACCACATCCTTCACAACAAGCAGAACGACCTCTGACGTGACGTCTCCGTCGACCTCCTTCACCACCAGCAGGACGACCTCTGACGTGACTTCGCCATCCACCTCGTTCACAACTAGCAGAACGACCTCTGATGTGACGTCGCCTACCACATCCTTCACAACCAGCAGGACGACCTCTGACGTGACGTCTCCGTCGACCTCCTTCACCACCAGCAGGACGACCTCTGACGTGACTTCGCCATCCATCTCGTTCACAACTAGCAGAACGACCTCTGATGTGACGTCGCCTACCACATCCTTCACCACCAGCAGGACGACCTCTGATGTGACTTCGCCATCCACCTCGTTCACAACTAGCAGAACGACCTCTGATGTGACGTCGCCTACCACATCCTTCACAACCAGCAGGACGACCTCTGACGTGACGTCTCCGTCGACCTCCTTCACCACCAGCAGGACGACCTCTGACGTGACTTCGCCATCCACCTCGTTCACAACTAGCAGAACGACCTCTGATGTGACGTCGCCTACCACATCCTTCACAACCAGCAGGACGACCTCTGACGTGACGTCTCCGTCGACCTCCTTCACCACCAGCAGGACGACCTCTGACGTGACTTCGCCATCCACCTCGTTCACAACTAGCAGAACGACCTCTGATGTGACGTCGCCTACCACATCCTTCACAACCAGCAGGACGACCTCTGACGTGACGTCTCCGTCGACCTCCTTCACCACCAGCAGGACGACCTCTGACGTGACTTCGCCATCCACCTCGTTCACAACTAGCAGAACGACCTCTGATGTGACGTCGCCTACCACATCCTTCACAACCAGCAGGACGACCTCTGACGTGACGTCTCCGTCGACCTCCTTCACCACCAGCAGGACGACCTCTGACGTGACTTCGCCATCCACCTCGTTCACAACTAGCAGAACGACCTCTGATGTGACGTCGCCTACCACATCCTTCACAACCAGCAGGACGACCTCTGACGTGACGTCTCCGTCGACCTCCTTCACCACCAGCAGGACGACCTCTGACGTGACTTCGCCATCCACCTCGTTCACAACTAGCAGAACGACCTCTGATGTGACGTCGCCTACCACATCCTTCACAACCAGCAGGACGACCTCTGACGTGACGTCTCCGTCGACCTCCTTCACCACCAGCAGGACGACCTCTGACGTGACTTCGCCATCCACCTCGTTCACAACTAGCAGAACGACCTCTGATGTGACGTCGCCTACCACATCCTTCACAACCAGCAGGACGACCTCTGACGTGACGTCTCCGTCGACCTCCTTCACCACCAGCAGGACGACCTCTGACGTGACTTCGCCATCCACCTCGTTCACAACTAGCAGAACGACCTCTGATGTGACGTCGCCTACCACATCCTTCACAACCAGCAGGACGACCTCTGACGTGACGTCTCCGTCGACCTCCTTCACCACCAGCAGGACGACCTCTGACGTGACTTCGCCATCCACCTCGTTCACAACTAGCAGAACGACCTCTGATGTGACGTCGCCTACCACATCCTTCACAACCAGCAGGACGACCTCTGACGTGACGTCTCCGTCGACCTCCTTCACCACCAGCAGGACGACCTCTGACGTGACTTCGCCATCCACCTCGTTCACAACTAGCAGAACGACCTCTGATGTGACGTCGCCTACCACATCCTTCACAACCAGCAGGACGACCTCTGACGTGACGTCTCCGTCGACCTCCTTCACCACCAGCAGGACGACCTCTGACGTGACTTCGCCATCCACCTCGTTCACAACTAGCAGAACGACCTCTGATGTGACGTCGCCTACCACATCCTTCACAACCAGCAGGACGACCTCTGACGTGACGTCTCCGTCGACCTC